>CM062816.1:854812983-855412983 GCA_031772625.1 Pinus tabuliformis
AATGAAAATTTTCTCCCATTGATTTTGTCTTATGTGAACGATGAATGGTTTACAATTGTTTATAATGTCTACTAAGGCAAGTTCAATCCCTAATTTCCTTGATCATTAGGCTAAGTTATTTGGATTATTATATCACATGTGCTTTTGATCCTTTTCTTATCTATGTTTTCAGGTCTTATCAAGCATTGAAGAACTGCATCAAGTCACAACAAGGGATCTTCATCAGGCATTTCGTGAAATAGGTAAGAAGCTCATGCATTAGATACACTTCTTATAATTCAAACAAGTTCAACTTAGGGAAAGATTCAGTTCAATTGTAATGATTGTTTCTAGTTTCCATTTAGTATCTAGGGAGATCTCTCTTGTCCGCAAGAGGGATTGTCTGGTGTAACAATACAAGGACCATACCTAGAGAACATAATCCAGAACAAAGAGAAATCAAGTGGGTCAAAGAAGGAGGGGAAGAAGAAGTGGAAAGGATGAAAAGATAAAAAGGTAGCATCAACAAAACACCAGTGCAAAGATTCTGGAAATCGTTGCACCTATTGTAACATTAACGATCGTATAAATGAGAAGTGTTGGAAGTTGCATCCAAAGCTTAACCTAAAGAACAAAAAGAAAGCTACTAAGAAGAATAACCTCATGACCACTGATTCAAGCTACCAAGTTGAAAGAAAATCGGACGTGGATGATAATATCATTTTTAAATCAGTGTAGAAGGAGGTGAATCTAAGTAGCCTTCAAAAAAAAAAAAACACTAGATTTTTCCATATAAATACACATGTCAAGAAGGCAAAGATTGATTATTCAACTTAGGATCAAGGAAAATCTCTATCAACAGATCTGGTAAAAAAATTGAGATTGGAATTTTGTGATCAGCCAAGCCCATATCGATTGGGATAGGTAGATAAGGATGTAGAAATAAAGGTAAACCAGTAGTGAAAAATTAGATTTGCTATGAGCGTTGATTTTATTGATGATGTAGAACTAGTTGTAGTTCCCCTTTATTGAGAAACAAAAAGCCAGTAGGTAATGACGATTTCTCTTAACTTGATAATTACTTGTGAAAATTTGTTGGATTCTTATTTATATTATGTTTTCTTAGTAAATAAATTACTAAAAACCTAAATATTACAAAGAGACAAAGAACATTAGAATTAGACTCCAAGCGAGGGAAAAACCCTACAAGGGGGAAAATGGAAAAATCATCTTCCCATAGAATACGATCAAAGTGAGATATCCAAGACCTAATACCAAGACCAATATTGCCACAAATACCCAAGCCAACCCTCCTTCAAATCTCCTCCAACCAATTCGAAGTCAACAAAATTCAATGCTGGTCAAACCTTATCAAATCACAGAATTTCAGACTTGCAATTAGGACCTATAATTTCGCAGATTTTCCCAAGAAACTTCACATGTGTGAATAGAAACAAGCCAAAAATATAAATATTATCTCTCCTTTGAATTTTTCGTCTCTCTTTTGACTTCGCTGTCTTTCTTCTTGTATTTACCACATAAATCGATGTGTGAGATCAGTGAATGAGGTCAAAGGGTTCTACAAATAGTCCATTATAGAAGCAAGTGAGGTGAATAAGTAGTTACAAAAAATTTTGGAACAAGGTGTCGATTGACCAAGTAACTCACAATGTGGGTCACCCATCATCATTGTGCCAAATAAGGATGGGATGTGGTAGATTTGTACCGATTATAGGGTGCTAAACAAAATTATATTCAAGAAAATATACCCCTACCTAGATGTTGACGGTGTTGGAAGTTGCCAATGGACAAGGTGGTCTCTCTGATGTGAAGTCCCAATTAGACCCCCACATTGTTTTCAGTAGGATCCCCAACCGGAATATGACCGGTTGCCAAAGTGGTGGTTTTAATGATGTGCCTTGGCTGCAATAAACACATAGAATGATATATACATGACTTTTGTGGAAACAATTGTATGAACTTTTTGAAGTGTCAAATGTAATGCATGAGAGGTTCCATCACATCGAAGGGAGAAAAAGTGATCCCCTTAGAAGCATGTTATAGTACTTATCTTAAAAGAGATGCATGAGCACTAAAAGAAAATCATTAGTTGACCTGCAAAATAGTTCACAAGATAACAATGATCAAAACAACATAAAAAAATGCATTCAATAGGATTCATACTAAAATAAACAAATTATTTCATAAGCATTAACATAAATGAAATAACACATATCGCAAATATAACAAGAATAGTCTTACTAAATCCACAACATATGCATGAAGACGTGTCGTCTCTGATTTTTTATTAAAGAGTGAAAGTTTCAAACATACATTTATAATTGACAAGACACTATCCCCAATAGTGGAACATGAACCCACCACATTCTTCTCCAAAGAAAGATAATCCTCCTATGCTAAACAAGAGAAGCCAAGGATCCAAACAAAGCTCCCAGGTTTTCGGTTCCAAGCCCTTTGCATGAGTTATGAGGGTGTATTTATACATATGAGATGACCATTCATCTCCCTTTGTAACCTTTGGACTTCCCTCATGGCTCTTTGCCTTATTTTGTCTTTTATTAACTATTGACCTTTCACATTCAAAAATTGACACCTGAACTTTCACTTACATATTTATTTCAAATACAATATTACAAAAACCCATGTGAGACAAAAATGGGTAGAGCCTATTAAGAAAAGAGTAATAATACAAAATAGACATATTGAGTTTGAGTTTGAGGAAAATATAGCTCAACAACTTCAACTTTTAGATCTTGAATCACATAGAAATGCCAAGCGTTGAATTGTGTGATGATCTCCATAAAAATTGCAAGGGGATTACGCTAAAAGCGGAATCTAGCCTCCATTGCATCTCGGTATATTGTTTTGGAACCAATTTGTGTTTCCTTATTCAATAAGAAAAACATAGTGTTGATCTTGGTAGGGCCACCAATATACTTCTACAAGTTATGTCTTTTGATTTCCAAGTCCTCTTTGGTAGCAATCTGCATCAATTGGTCCAAGTATTCTAAAAATTTATGTTTAACCAGATTTCTACCTTTTGCTTCTGTGAATGTCTCAATTGAAGGGATCTTATGAGGTTTCACCAAAGAATCCACATTATTGTACAACCGTGCATAAGAGGATAAGATGTTGGCTATGAAATTGGTGAGTTTTTTGTTGCTTTATATAAGCATCCAAACTTCAGCTTTCTCCAACTCAACTTGTTGTCTTGTTTTATTAACCATCTAAGTGATGCAAATCTGTACTTCATTCCCCATTCATGGATTGCAGTGATATTTGCATGAAAGACTTTGAGATATTTTGCATTTATTTTTTCACAATGACCAACTCCTCATAGAGGTTCCTCATGGTTTCTCCCATTTCTAGCACTTCACCAAGTATGGATGACTAAATCTCTTCCAAGTACACATGTGTGGGAGCCATATTTTGTATCTCTTCCTAGAGTTGTTCTATTTTTTGTCTCGCAAATCAAAATTATTCGCTTCAAGATTCTTTCTAGTGTCTATTACAATCACCTTCTCTTTATTGATGAAAGAAGGATGTGTGAGGTCATCTGAAAAATTCTTCTTTCTTGCTTGCACAATTTTCCTCTCAAGCTCATCGAAAGTTAAATGGTAAATATCCATGACCAGATTTTCATCAAGAGGAGCAATTTCCCCTTCATCACCTTGAGCCTACCCTTCTACAGGGGGAGTTGGAGATGGAAGGATGATCTGTTTTGAGTTGGGCATAAGATCAACATCCTGATTCCATTGCTCTTGTTGTACCTCCATGTATTTAATAAATATTAAGTCTTCAATATCTTGGGAAAGTTCTTTATCATGTTGTTGCTTACTCTCTTCCTCTTGTAGTTTTTTTTATTTTTCTTCTTCAACTTGCTTCAACATTATTTCTTCTTCCTCTTTTCTTCTCATTTTTTCTTCTTGCAATGGCCTTTCCTCTTGTTCTTTCTTCTCTTGTTCTTCCTTCTTTCTTTGTTCTTCTTCTTTCTTCTTTTGTTCCCTCTTTCTCTCTACTTCCATTGCTGCTTTTAAAATAGCTAGATCCTCTTTGAATTTGCTGCTTTGCTCCTCTATTAGACTATGTGAAACCTTCATTTTATACTTATGCTCACTAGGACATGATTCTTTTGTTGCCCTACTTCTGGAGTAGCATCCCTTTCTAGAGTAACATGAAAAGGACCTATATGGATGAGTAGTGCATGGGGCCTAGAGACATTATAACAGTTCTTAATATTCTCCTCCTCTGGTCTAGAGTAGGTCCCACTTAGCTAGTTGAAATGTATCTTGGCACAATGTTGCTTGAAAACACGTCTGGGATCATACAAGTGGTACTCCATAATGTCAAACCTGAAGTTATCCAACTCATTACCTTCAACTTCTGCAACCTTTGGGTTCTTCATTTCATAGGATCCCACCTACAAAGGAAAAGTGGGACAAGGTTCTTTATTTTTCCTTCGCAACATTGTTGATAAGCCTGTGGAAAAATGGTATGCAATGTATTGCATGACAAATTTATCAATGCCATACCTTAATAATAGATGTGATGACTTATGACAACAAAACACTCTGAGGCAGGTACCATCTGGTGAGAAAAACCAATCCAAAATTTTTGCCACTGAGTCCATAGCCTTATGGGACATGCAAGTTGCCTCTCCCCCAAAAATAATCTCGTATAATACTATGAGGAAGTGGTCAGAAAATTCTCCCTGACTCCTCTGTAACTGCAATATGAAAGAAACTAGAAATAAATATGAACAACAAGCTCTTTTGGTGTCCAAGTCTAGTTCAAGCAAGGGAAACAATTTTGATCACCTATACCATCCAGTAAGTATGCAGACATATAGAATATATCTTGCTTTCCCTTAGGAGGATTATTTTCATTAGTCACATTGATCGTAAGTTGTTGAGCCAAAAGATCCGACCAATTGAACACCTTCCCCTCATTAACAATCTAATGCAACATGTAAACCCAAGCTTCAAGGAAGGCTTCAGTACTTGTTTGACCATATATCTAGAAACATAATGCAATAAAGTACTAGAACACCTTTCTAAGAGATCTAGTCTTGTGTGTATTGTTGGATGTATGGCAAAAATTAGATGGCTCTTTCACCCAAGTTTTTATAACATCCTTGGTGCTCAAATAACTAGTGACTGCATAAAAATGTGAATCCATGTATGCCTCTCGCTTAGGCAAGTGGTACATGAGATGAATATCATGGGCCAAATATGAAGCAAGTTGATGTCCACTGACACTACTGAGGGTCATTCTCTTTGTATCCAAGTGCGGCAAGATCCACTTGATGATATTTGCACAAGGGAAGACTAGGAACCTACATGCAGCTCTATGAAAGCCTCACTTCTGGACATTTATGTACACCTATCTAACCTCCAGATCTTCTTTCAAATTGGTAATTGTGAATGCATCCTTGACTATATGCCATGTGATATATGAGTCCTTTTCAATGAAGAGTTGAGTGTCAGATATAATATGCATGGTAACTAGTGTACTCTTAACTACTTCACCAATGTTCCTCTTTGTAGTTTCTTTTGAGGCTAATCTCTTTGTAGGCATGATGATGAAATTGATGAAAGAGAGATGAGTTAAAAAACCTCCATTACATGTAACCAAAAGATACACTCATGACAAAAACAAATTAAACTGAGAAAATTAGTTCAACAACTAATATCAAAGTAGCAACACACTTAATGATGAGAAGAAATTTGCATTTTCTAAGCTTAGAGAGGTAGGAGCTTGAGTCTTGAGACTGCGTAATGTGTTGTCTCAGATAGGCAGTTGAGGGAAGATATTGCACATTGTGCAATCTCATAGGCCAAGGCTAAGGACTAAGGCTTGGCACTGTGTAATGAGCAACTAGGAAAGCTAGTGACTGTGCATTGTGTAGTATCAGAGGCCAAGGATGAGGCTTGGGCCTTGAACTTGTGAAATATGGAGTTGGAAGGGGCAATAGTTGGTCAATAATTACGTAGTTCTTCTCGGGAAAGGGAGAGAGAAAAATTAAAATTTGGATTTAGGGGTGCTGATAAGTGTGAAACAACCTTAATTTAAGTTATATTAGTCAATAAAATGGGCCAAAAAATATCATGCAAAAGGAAAAACATGCATGCACAAAATGACCTAGCAGCAACAACTGCTGGTAGGCAAAAAGAAAGAAGTCGATGCAGCACTTGTAAAAAGTGAACGAAGGACTGGAAAAAGACATGTACAAGCTAATAACAATATAAACAATAGCTAATATGAAAATAAATGGGAAAAATAACACTCATAAAAGAAAAAGCGATAAAATCAATAGAAAGAACAACAAAAAGGGACACATGCAAAACTTACTCGGAAAAGCACTGCAAACTAAGTAAAAATCTCCTTGATCTCATTGGGAAGGCTAGAGATCCAATTTCAAATGTGAAAAATATCTCTAAGATCATATATTACATATATCTAGACCCCCATGGGGTTATGTTAGGGTTTATGACACACATGCCTAAAATCAAGGAAGAAGCGACAATTTTCTTAAGATCAAAATAACAACTTTGTGCCACTTGTTAAACATTAATTGCAGACTCCCTATTATCTAGGGATGACCATTAGGATAATCTGGGAAACTTCATAGTCTCACTGGTAGAAGGAACTACACAATTCCAAGCAACAAGGGATTGCATAGTTCACTGTCTTAGTGGATTGCGCAGTCTTGACTGTGAAAGAGAGCTAGTGCAGTTTCTATGCTCACTGGTTGTCTGTCTTTAAGAATTTCATAGTTTTGATCCTCAAGGCATAGCACAATTTTAAGTGACAGAGGATTGCACAATTCCTAGAGGGAAGACCGATAGTGGGAGCAAGATCAGGGTAGGAGGTGGCTTGTGTTTAAAAGTTGTTTAGTTGTCGTCAAAAAAACTTAGTCATCATCACGACAACCTAATCAAGTCATCACAAGGACTTCATGCAAACATAAGTCTTCAAAATAAAATGGAATACTTGATGACAGTGAAAAATAGGTTCCTATGAATAGAAGGTAGGCTCCAAAATCAATGCATAGGAAAAATTTTGGAGGAGGGTTGTAGCAACTACAAAACTTAGTGACACACTAGTAGAGCTCCAACTCTTTGTATGGGTCTAACTCTATAAACTAGGTCCAGATATTTAGGAATTATTGTTCATTTCATTGATTACCACAACTTATTTACTTTACTCGAGTTAAATATATGGTTCTTTGATTCTTTTCATCGGTGACACCGTAACAAAAGAAAGTCAAACTTAGTTGTTTCAATTGGGTATAAGGTGTGTGTATATATATATATATATATATATATATATATATATATATATATATATATATATATATATATATATATATATATATATATATATATATATATATATATATATATATATATATATATATATATATATATATATATATATATATATATATATATATATATATATATATATATATATATATATATATATATATATATGCAAGTGGGAAAGGGTTATCAGAGTCTTGGTTTTCATCTTTGGTGTTGCTCTGCTACCAACAAGTCTGGACTTTACCTCGATGGGGTCACTTGAAGGACACAAACATTGCTCCACTTCTAGCAAGCTTGGTAGTACCCTGGCAGAGTTGATTGTTTCACCTCCCTGCACAGTGTAGAAATTATGTGTAGGTATGAAACTTCTCATGAAATTTACTAAAACAAAAGACTCAAATCTACTCTAATGCTCTACGAAATTCAATTCATGATCAAGAAAAAAAAATCATAAACATGCAAGAATAATTATCACTCATACACAGAGATTTATCTAGGGGAAAAAACTTCTGAAAACCCCTTCCTATCTATATTGCATTAATCAAATAATAGAGATGAAATACATATGTTTCTCTAGCCTGAGCATAACTTGTAATCGTATAGTCTATTCCTCTACCTGATTGACTGACTCTGGCCAACACTTAGCCAATTTTTAAGCCCTCCAAGCTCCTATTTCCTTGCACTATTTTTTCATGAATTAGGCCCCTATTAATTAGGAAATTCCTCAATTGATATTATGCAATTCATTTAGGCTCATCCTCTGACTGCATGCACCACCTGTACACTTCAGAATAGTCTATATCTAATAGTACACTGCCTTGGAAGGTCCATATAAACTAGGCAACTCAAATTATTTACATGCATGAGCTAATTTAGGCTAATTGATCAGTTATCTTGATGATCAATGAGTTTGACTGAAGTTACACTTCCACAACTTGAGCTTCCACTAGTTCCTCCAATAGTTAGAACTAGTTTAACTGAACATAACTCAATTTAACTGAATTAGATTGCTACAACTAAAATTAACTCAACCTAGGCTCCTAAAATTTAGGAATCACTGCACACAACTAAACTTCATGCCCCTAACTCAAATTAACTAAGCTATCTTAGTGAAAAAAACCATGTCACTTTAGTTAACTCATCCAGGCTATCTCTTGATGTGAAATTTTGAATTTTCTCAATTTTCTAAGGCAAAATCAAATTAAGAGTTTCTTGCTACATTTTTCAACACTCCCTCTTAGCAAGAAATGGATTCTCAACTACCCTGATCCAACACCTTTGGAATGTATTTCATGCAACACTTCTCTCTATTTTTGTTTCTACTACCACATCTTCAACTAAGAAGCATCCAAAAAGAAATAAAAATCATTGAATCAATCTGCAACTATTTAGTGGGAAAATTATGCCACTGTTGACTCTACTATTAAGCCTCCTCCTCTAATGTCAACACTCCTCTACACTCCTCACTGTCTAAATGACATTTATCCTCCTGAAAAAATATATATATATATATATATATATATATATATATATATATATATATATATATTTGTGGGCCCCCGTAGCAAGGTAATGATCCATGAGGAGAACACCTCAATGGAACCTCCCCAAATTTCTACAACTCTTGGACTAAGGATTCACATCACCCCACCTCACACCTAGAGGTATGGTTGCATGTGCTCCCTGAGATCACTTTGTTTGAACTATCCCCCTGCTAGAGGTCTCTTCTTGAGTGGATATATCCACTTGGTCTCCTCTTTGCTTCTCCATTTGTGGCTGCTCCACAACTTCCTGAGGCTGCTTCTGAGGCTCCATTTTGAGAGGTAAATCATGCTCCCTCTCAACCACCATGTCTCTAACCCTTGCCTTACTCCTCAAGTATTTGTATGCATCTTCTACCTCAAGTGCATACATGTTCTTGACTCAAGCACCAATCTGTTTCACCTACCCCATGGCTATGTGTACCATGAATGCTTTCCCTTTATTGAAGATCACATCATAGTCGTGGTCTTGCAAAACTTCTACAGATATGAGATTATTCTTCAAACCCGATACGAACATAACATATTTGAGTCGAAGAGGGGATCCCGAATCCCTCCTAAAGGTTATTATACCAATCTTGGTAGCACTATACCTTCCATCATCTCCAAACTTAATGTTCATCTTGGGATCTTTCTCCTCCAACTCACTGCAGAATTATCTATTCCTCATCATGTGGAATGAGGCACCTGAATCCAAGTACCACACAGTCCCCGTCATTGTGCTCACCATGCATGTGATGAGAGTGAAGTCAAGCTCGAACTGTGAAGCCAAAGCTTCACCTGCTACTACTACTGTAGGCTCCTTCTTGATTTCGTTCTTGTGTGGACACTTCATGGCATAGTGACCAAATTCATGACAATTGAAACACTTAATTTTGGACAAGTCTTTCTTCTTTCCCTCTTGGACGGAATCAACCTCACCTTGGGATTTATTTCCCTTGGACTTCAGTCCTTTGTTTACTAATGAAAGTTCCTCTTCCTCTTCTTTGTATGAGGTCCCATCTTTGGTATTCCACCTTATTTCCTCCTATACCAAATCAAACCATATGCATTCCCAATTTGGTAGTTTCTCCCTCCCACTCACTAAATATTGGTAGTTGTGCCAACTCTTGGGAAGGTCTAGAAGGGCTAGGCTTACCAAACATATTCTACATTAGTAACACCAACTTGACCAAGTTTATCACAAAATTGTGTGAAAATTCTCAGGTACTACTGAATAATGTCATTCTTTTGCATCTTGATATTTCAAAGTTTATCCTTGAGCGCTAACTTTTTGTAGTCATTACTATTCTGGAACAATTTTTTTAGTGCTTACCACATTGCATATAGAGTCTTTTCCCCATAGGTATTTGAGACAATGTGGTCTCGTACTTCATCTAATATGATTATCCTTTCCTTGGCTACACACTTATTCCATTCTATTAGATTTTGAGTATCATCTTCTTCTAGTTTTAGGATGTCACTATCAACAAATTCCTTCAATCCATTATCTTCTAACACTGCCTCCATGCGGTCCTTCCAAGAAACACAATTCGAGATTCCCTCAAGGGCATACTCAAGTCTTAGTCCATAGAAGCCATCCTTATAGCTATGAAGAATTGATCCTGCAAATTTGATTCCGTTGCAATAAAAAAATTGAATTTTTTTCTCTGCTATGAATCATGCTCTGATACCATGTAGAAATTATGTATAGATCTAAAACTGCTTGTGAAATTTACTTTAAAAAAGGCTCAAATCTAATGTATTTCTCTATGAAATTCAATTCATAATCGATAACACAAATCATAAACATGTAAGAATAATTATCACACATACATAGATATTTATCTAAGGGAAAGCAACTGCTCAAAACCCCTTCCTAATTGTATTGCATTAATCAAAGAATATAGATGAAATACATATGTTTCTCAAGCCAGACCACAACTTGCAAGTGTATAGTCTATCCCTCTCCTTGACTGACTAAGTCTGGCCAACACTTAGCCAAATTTCAAGCCCTCCAAACTCCTATTTCCTTGCATTGTTCCTTGAGGAATTAAGCCCCTATTAATTAAGAAATACCTCAATTGGAATTGTGCAATTCCTTTAGGCTCATCCTCTAAATTCATGCACCACATGTACACTTCGAAACAGTCTACAAATGGTAGTACATTGCCTTGGAATCTCCATCTCAACTGGGTAACGCGAATTCTCTGCATGAATGAGCTAATTTAGGTTGATTGATCTATTATTTGGATGATCACTGAGTGTGATTGAAGTTACACTTCCACAACTTGACCTTCCATTAGTTCCTCCAACAATTAGAACTAGTTTAACTGACCATAACTCAATTTAACTAAATTAGATTGCTAGAAATAAAATTAACTCAACCTAGGCTCCTAAAATTTAGGAATCACTACACACAACTGAACTTGATGCCCCAAACTCGAATTAACTAAGTTAACTAAGTGAAAAAACCCATGTCACCTCAGTTAACTGATGCAGGAGCATCGGAACTAGCCAGCAATGTGGAAATTTGTCCACATGTTGTGGCTTGACAGGGTGAATTTCATTTACTGTTTGTTCAAATCCAGTTTATTGAGGAGGATGATTTCACAAATAATTAGTTATTATTGTAATAAGTGTGACTATCTTAGTTATAAGATTTGTTAAAACAGGTGTGTGCGAGTGCTAATAAGTAGGAGATTTTATTGTTAGGATTTTAAAATTAGAAGATTGTGTTATCGATTTGTTAGTGGAGTTAATGTGAGGAAGTTGTAATAAACAAAGAGATTTTTCTTCGTGGAGAGTTAGTTTTTTGTGTGTGATCTTGGAGAGTGAGAGCTCAAAAAGATTGTGAGACCGTGTGTTGTGTGTAATAGAAGTCGATTTTTATTAAAATTGAATAAACGCAGAGATTCTGTTTATTAACAAGTTCATATTGTGCGCAGCGATGTATGAGGAATTGGGAATGATTATGTGTTGAATTCTCTGGTTAATCGTTGTATTAGATGTGATTGTGTTTTAGTTTTAATTTTAAAGATTGTTGTGAAGGAAAATCTGGATAGTTAAGTCGCACATGTGAAAACCCATTTGAACAGAGAGAATTTGAATTTGAACATATATAATTTGTTTTATGATCCGTCGGTCCAATAGAGAAATCACTTCGAAAAGGAAGAAAAGTTAAAAGGTCACCCTTACACAAGGAACAGGAGCAGACACGAGAAGATTCTGTAAATTTTATTGGGGAAAGATTGGGTCTGAGGCGTCAGATCAAGTGTTAAGGGGCACTTTTGTGAAACAGCAATTGGTGCTTTCCGATTCCGATTATCAGATAGGAACTCTGGAATGCCGGATTGAGAACTGTTGAAAACGTGATCTCCGACTTCAGATTGGATCGGATCGGAACACCGGAAAACCAGCGATCACAGATCTCTGAAATTGCGCATCGGAGTTTGATATGGAGTGATAGTTGTGGTAATTAAAGATTCAGCGGATTGGAATCCTCTGACAGTTAATGCATTGGAGTGTATTAATGCCAGATTCTCGTGGGTGATCCCGGTTAAATTGCATGGAATCTGATAAAACGATATATTTATATTTTAAATCATGGTGTGACCGCCGATTGTGAAAAATGTTGTTGTAATGTATCAAATATCGGTCAATCCATATACACATATATGATAACCATGTTAATTGGCCAACACGAATATATTGCATCAGATTTGGATCAATCTGATAATGGGTGACGTTATTTGTTAATTGCAACTGATGCAACACAGATAGGCCGCAAATGTTTTTGTTTGTTTCAGAACAGTGGTTTTGTATCTGTTATATTTTTTAAAAAGAATTATATGACTGCACCCTGTATGAAGGGAAAAAGGAATTCAGTTCTCGTGTTTTAGTTTGAAATAGGATTTATATTTGTATTGCTAATACGCTAATGCTTGCAGTCTAAGTGGATTGAGCACAGAAATTTGGTGCATCAATTTTTGGTATCAGAGCCAAGTTAAGCTGTTTTGAAGTATTGCAGAGAATGTCGCCAAGAAGGGGAATTGGTCGAGGGAGACCAGAACCAAATGCAGTCCTGATAGAAGAAGTGCGAAGACTGCGTGAACAAATGGAGACAATAGAAACAGCCCAGAGAAGAATGCCTGATGAGAGAGCTGAGACTTCTTCAGAAGAATCTAATGAAGAAGTGGAAGCAGGAGAAGAAAATGAAACTGCCAAAGTCCTCAAGATGCTGGCAAAAGTTGGAAGCAAACCCAAGATAGAAATTCCTATGTATGAAGGGAGTTTGAATGCAGAGGAGCTCATGGATTGGATCAGATCCATAGATCAGTATTTCGATTATGAAGAGGTTGAGGAGAATAAGAGGGTGAAGTTTGCAGTCACTAGACTGAAGGGCCATGCAGCCATCTAGTGGGACGAGTTACAGACATCAAGAACGAGAAAAGGGAAATCTAAGATCAAGCAGTGGGATAAAATGGTAAGTAAACTGAAAGCCAAGTTTTTGCCTAAAGACTATCATTTGAATCTTTTTAAGCAGATGCAAAATTTGAAGCAGAAAGGAATGTCTGTTAAGGAGTATACAGAAGAATTCTACAGGTTAAATATCAGAACAGGGCATGTAGAAGATGATTTGGAGAAAGTAGCCAGATATGTTAATGGGCTAAGGTATGAGATCCAAGATGAGATTAGCTTGTTAAGTTTGAAAACTGTTGAGGATGCCTATCAAGCAGCCTTGAAGGCAGAGGAAAAACTGTTGCACAAACAAAACCAGAGAAACAGAGGTAAGAATCCGGCAAAAGAAGGAAGGATACTTGAATCCAAAGTTCAACACTCTCAGAATGAGGCAGGGAGTGCGAGCAATAGAGCACCACAAAGAGGAGATTTTGGCCGTGGAAGGTTTGTGCCCAGAGGCAGAGGCCGAGGAAGAGATGTACGGTGTTATATATGTGGTGAATGGGGACATATGCAATGGGATTGCCCTCATCAGAAGTCGGAAAACCCACATAATGTGAATGTTGCGGAAACCAAAGAGGAGATTCCTCAACCTGAAGTTAAAGAGGAACCACCAGAAGTCGGAGAATCCCTGTTACTGAAGAGGGTATTACTGGAAGAAGCTAAGGAAGCCAAAGAACCAGTTCAAAGAAGGACTTTATTCAGAACTGTATGCAAGTCCAAGGGTAAGTGTTGCAAATTGGTAATTGATAGCGGTAGTACTGACAATCTTGTTTCTACAAAGATGGTGGATAAGTTGAAGTTGGAAAGGACAGTACACCCCACTCCTTATAAAGTATCGTGGCTCCAGAAAGGCCATCAATTTTTTGTAACTGAACAATGTAAAGTTGACTTTCATATTGGTACTTATCAGGATGTTATTTTATGTGATATAATGCCAATGGATGTATGTCACATATTTCTTGGAAGGCCCTGGCAGTTTGACCGAAATTCCATACATGATGGCAGAAGAAATACTTATACTTTGGAGAAAGATGGGAATAAGCATACATTACTGCCGTTGAAAGCTGAAGATAATAAAGAAGCACTTGGAAATAGCGTTACGTTGATGAATGAGAAGACCCTGTTGTAGGAAGATGAGAAGGGTAAGGAGATGCATTTTGCTAGTGTTGGAAAACCCAAGGTAATTTTAACTTCTGCAAATTTATAAGATTTACCTGAAGAAATTTAGAACTTATTGAATGATTGTGCTGATATTGTTGTGGATGATTTGTTGCCGATCAGGAGTATTAGTCATCATATTGATCTAATACCTGGAGTCAGTTTGTCGAATAAAGTAGCCTACAGGGTAATGCAGGAAAATACTGGAACACAAGAGTTGATGGATAAATGGCTAATCAGTGGAAGCCTTAATCCATGTGTTGTGCCAACAGTACTCAGTCTGAACGAAGAAGTTGAAAGGCGCATGAGTACAGATTCTCGAGCCTTATATAAAATCACCATCAGATTGATGACTGAAGGTTTGGAGGAATATGCAGTCTCTAAAGAAAAGTTGAAATTGAATCCGAAGAAAATCCAAGTATTTGTGAAATGGCTAACTCCTAGAAGCATATTTGAGGGAGATGTCAAAAGCAGATGGCAGGAATGTAGTAGCAAAGACAAACAGCGAGCAGATATGAAGAGACGGAAAAAGAAACTCCAAACAGGTGACTTAATCATGTATTGCAGATTGGTGCTTATACTAAAAGCCAAAAGAAGAACCACAAGGAGACGCCATAACAGACGAAAACCCAAAACAGGAAAAAGGAAAAAGAGAGTGCCAAAGAAAATCAGAGGTCAGACTCACTATCAGTGTTTGGTCAAGTGGAAAGAGCAACCAATGGAAGATTCCAGTTGGTTGACAGCAGCTGAATTGCAGAGATATGGAGTAAGTCTTGAAGGTTTGAAGGACAAATCTTTTCTTCCCCGGGAGTTTGATGCAGGAGCATCGGAACTAGCCAGCAATGTGGAAATTTGTCCACATGTTGTGGCTTGACAGGGTGAATTTCATTTACTGTTTGTTCAAATCTAGTTTATTGAGGAGGACGATTTCACAAATAATTAGTTATTATTGTAATAAGTGTGACTATCTTAGTGATAAGATTTGTTAAAACAGGTGTGTGCGAGTGCTAATAGGTAGGAGATTTTATTGTTAGGATTTTTAAAATTAGAAGATTGTGTTATCGATTTGTTAGTGGAGTTAATGTGAGGAAGTTGTAATAAACGAAGAGATTTTTCTTCGTGGAGAGTTAGTTTTTTGTGTGTGATCTTGGAGAGCGAGAGCTCAAAAAGATTGTGAGACCGTGTGTTGTGTGTAATAGAAGTCGATTTTTATTAAAATTGAATAAACGCAAAGATTCTGTTTATTAACAAGTTCATATTGTGCGCAACGATGTATGAGGAATTGGGAATGATTATGTGTTGAATTCTCTGGTTAATCGTTGTATTAGATGTGATTGCGTTTTAGTTTTAATTTTAAAGATCGCTGTGAAGGAAAATCTGGATAGTTAAGCCGCGCATGTGAAAACCCATTTGAACAGAGAGAATTTGAATTTGAACATATATAATTTGTTTTATGATCCGTCGGTCCAATAGAGAAATCACTTCGAAAAGGAAGAAAAGTTAAAAGGTCACCCTTACACAAGGAACAGGAGCAGACACGAGAAGATTTTGTAAATTTTATTGGGGAAAGATTGGGTCCGAGGCGTCAGATCAAGTGTTAAGGGGCACTTTTGTGAAACAGCAATTGGTGCTTTCCGATTCCGATTATCGGATAGGAACTCTGGAATGCCGGATTGAGAACTGTTGAAAACGTGATCTCCGACTTCAGATTGGATCGGATCGGAACACAGGAAAACCAGCAATCACTTATCTTTGAAATTGCACTTCGGAGTTTGATATGGAGTGATAGTTGTGGTAATTAAAGATTCAGCGGATTGGAATCCTCTGACAGTTAATGCATTGGAGTGTATTAATGCCATATTCTCGTGGGTGATCCCATTTAAATTGCATGGAATCTGATAAAACGATATATTTATATGTTAAATCATGGTGTGACCGCCGATTGTGAAAAATGCCGTTGTAATGTATCAGATATCGGTCAATCCATATACACATATATGATAATCGTGTTAATTGGCCAACAAAGAATATATTGCATCAGATTTGGATCAATCTGATAATGGTTGACGTTATTTGTTAATTGCAACTGATGCAACACAGATAGGCCGCAAATGTTTTTGTTTGTTTCAGAATAGTGGTTTTGTATTTGTTATATGTTTTAAAAAGAATTATATGATTGCGCCCTGTATGAAGGGAAAAAGGAATTCAGTTCCCGTGTTTTAGTTTGAAACAGGATTTATATTTGTATTGCTAATACGCTATTGCTTGCAGTCTAAGTGGATTGAGCACAGAAATTTGGTGCATCATTAACTCATCCAAGATGTCTGTTGATGTGGAATTTCAAATTTTCTCAATTTAACTAAGGAAAAATCAAATTAAGAATTTCTTGCTGCATTTTTCAACATGTAGGAAGCCTTTCTCTTCTTTCACCCTTTATTTATTATTATTTTATTATAGAATTGTGCTTCAACACTTATTTATTTCACGGGGTGGAAGAAGGATTCAAAATTATTGAGAGAAAAAGAGGTTGTCCCTTTAGAGAAGTATATTTATACACCTCTGAAATGCATTCCACTTTTTTAAGTTTCCTCTCCTCAATCTACTCAATTTACTCGACACGATAGAACCAATCAAACATAAAACCAATTAGAAAATAGGGTACTAGTTATAGATTCAAGCACTGTAATTCCACTGAGGTTTTCTCTGAGGAAGAACATATCTTCCATATGTGCATCATCGATTAATAGATACAAGGCCCAAGCAAAGAGAAGAAATAGACAGAAAGCCAAGAATTGATAGTTATGCAGTGTCATTTTAAACTTTACCATGCTCATTTCATAATCGAAACATGGTCTCATGAAAATATTATTGCGACAGAAAGAAAGGAAAATACAAGGAAAAAGTAAAAGAAAAAGAAACCAAACTTAACTAAACTAACCCTATTCCTAAACTAACAAAGGATAGGTTAGGCTTACGTAAAATGAAATTTCTAATGCAACCAACGAATATATACCTGACTTATATCAACGAGGATATCAACAACAAGAAATATCATTAATAAAAACTCATGACAAGAAAGATAAAGAGCGACATGTTCCATAGTTTGAAGACAGGAAGCGCAAATAGAAAAGTATAACAAGAAAACATGCCCTAAACATTTTGTTGATATATCATGATGTTTACACACATCATGACAGATTCTCATATTAAAGCATTGCTTTTAAATTTTAGTCTTAGAAAACATAAAGGAAGACAAAAAAATTATGTTTCGCAAAAGGGGTTGCCAAGTATGATTCCTCCAACCAATAGGAAATAGGATCATGAAAAATAGATGGAGGATCTTGAGGCTAACATATAGGTTCATTTACAACTTTCAAGATCACTTGAGGAGGATTCTTCTAACGAAGAGTGTCATGTTGATCATGCTTCGAAGAGTCATCAAGAATACGATAACCTGACATAACCATCAGCAATGGTTATGTCAAAGAGAATAGAGGCGGTTGACAATGTATAATATCATTGTTTAACGTGCACTTTGAATGTAAGGATGAACAACCTGCAAGCAGTATCCTCACAATCAATTTCATGATAAGTGCAAAATTCAAGAAAATGAGAGGTGTGCTCAAGAATGGTTGTTCCACCCTCACTATCAAATTTCAGTTTCAACAAGTCATGAATTATCCCCTAGGGAACTTTCAAATTTACAACTCTAGAAAAATATTTTTGGGTTAAGATTTGGGAAGAAGTCATTCAAAATAAAAAAGGTTCAAACAGACTTCACGGGCTCAACTTATCATCTAGCCCTCCTTCTAGCATGAAAACTTGTTGACGATGTTTGAATATTCCAATAGGGAAGGGAGTCTACCCAATGTGAACTGCCAATTATACCCCACACCATTTGGAGTAGGAGCCCCCACTAGAATACAATCGATTTCCAAAGTGGTGGTTTTAATGATGTGCATTGGTTGCGATAAACACATAGAATCATATATACATGAATCTGGTGGAAATAAGTGTATGAACTTTGTGAAGTTTCAAGTGTAATGCATGAGAGGTTCCATCACATTGAAGGGAGAAAAATCGATCCCTTAGAAGCATGTAATAATACTTAGCTTAAAAGAGATGCATGAGAAATAAAATAGAATAACTAGTTAACTTGTAAATTCGTTCACAAGATAATAAATTATGATCAAAATAGCATAACAACATAATTTCAATAGGATTCATACTAAAACAAATGAATTAGTTCATAAGCATTAGCATAAATAGATTAACACATATCACAAATATAACAAGAATACTCTTACTACATCCATGACATATGCATGAAGACATGCCAGCTCTGAGCTTTTATTAAAGAGTGAAATTTCCAGACATACATTTACAATTGACAAGACACTAGCCTCAATAGTGGAACATGAAGCCAACACTTCTCCAAAGAAATATTATCCTCCTATACTAAACAAGAGAAGCTAAGGCTCTAAACAAATCTCCCAAGCTTTCGATTCCAAGCCCTTTGCATGAGTTATGGGGGTGTATTTATACATATGAGTTGACCATTCATCTCCCTTTGTGACCTTTGGACTTCCCTCATGACTCTTTGACTTCTTTTGTCTTTTATTAACTAATGACCAATCACATTCCACAATTGAAACTTGGATTTTCAGTTACATATTTATTTCAAATACAATATTACAAAAACCCATATGAGACAAACATTGGGAGAGACTAATAAGACAAATTAGACATATCAAGCTTGAGTTTGAGGAAAATCTATCTCAACAACTTCAAATTTTAGATATTTAGTGGCATAGCGATGCCAAGCTTTGTATTGTGCGATGATATCCTCAAACTTTGTGAGGGTATTAGGCTAAAGCAGAGTCTAGCCTTCATTGCATCTGGGTATACATATTTTGAACAAGTTTGTGTTTCCTTATTTAATAAGAACAACATAGTGTTGATCATGGTGGGGCCATAAATATACTTATGCATATTATGTATGTTGATTTCTAGGTCCTCTTTTGTAGCAATATTCCTCGATTGGTCGAAGAATTCTGAAACTTCTTGTTTGATTAAATTTCTAGCTTTTGCTTCTATGAATGTCTCAATTGAAGGGATATCATGAGATTTCACCAAAGAATCCACAATGTTGTACAATTGTGCATAAGAAGACAATATGTCGGCTATCAAAGTGTTTATTTGTTTCCTAAGCATCCAGACTTTAGCTTGTTGTAATGCTTTCTTAACCAACTCAGGTGGTGCACCTCTGTATTTCATTCCCCATTCATGAACTACAATGATAGCTACATGAATGAATTTGAGATATTTTTCATTCTCCATTGATTTTTTCTTCTACATGTCATGCAAGGGACAAATTTTTTTGCATGGTGACCAAATCCTCATAGAGTTTCCTCATGGTTTCTCCCAATGTTAGCACTTCACCAAGTATGGCTTCTTGAAGCTCTTCCAAGTACACATGTGCGGGAGCCATCTTTTGAGTATCTATCTGGAGTTGTTCTATCTGTTATCTCACAGCCATCAAATATTCTGTGTTTTCCTTAGAAGCTCTTGCAAAGGCCAAATTAGTTGCGAAAATAACTTCAGGATTCTTTCTATGGTCCATTACAATCACCTTCTCTATATTGATGAAAGCAGGATGTGTGAGGTCATCCAGAAAATGTTTCTTTCTGGCTTGCACAATTTTCCTCAGGAGCTCATCGAAATTTAAACTGTAAATATCCAGGACCAGATTATCATCAAGAGGAACAATTTCCTCTTCATCACCTGAAGCTTTCCCTTCTGTAGGTGGAGTTGGAGACGAGTGATGATCCGTTATGATTTGGGCATAATATCAATATCTTGATTCTGCTGCTCTTGTTCTACCTCCATGTCTTGAATAATCAGTAAGTCTTTAATCTCTTGGGAAATTTATTTATCTTGTTGTTGCTTAATCTCTTCTTCTTGTAGCTTCTTTTTTTATTCTTCTTTGACTTGCTTCATAATTCTTTGTTCTTCCTCTTTTCATCTTGTTTTCTCTTCTTTCATCTGCCTTTCTTTTTATTATTTCTTCTCTCATTCTTACTTTTTATCCATTCTTCTTATTACCTCTTTTGTTTACTCTTTCTTTCTACTGCCGTCGCCACTTTCAAAATAGTTGGATCCACTTTGTATTTGTTTCTTTTCTCCTTTGTTGGATTGTGTGCAACCTTCCTTTTATACTTTATTCTCACTAGGTTGTGCTTCTCTGGTTTCCCTGCTTTTAGAGTAGCATCCTATTATGGATTCATGTGCGAAGGACCTACCTGACTGACTGGTTCGTGGGGCCTAGAGGCATTAGAACAATTCTTAATATTCTCCTCCTCTAGTCTAGAGTAGGTCCCACTTGGCCAGCTGAAATGTATCTTGGCACAATGTTTCTTGCAAACACTTCTGGGATCATACGAGTGGTAATCCATAATTCAAAACCTAAAGTTATCCAACTCATTACATTCATCTTTTGCAACCTTCATATTCTTTATTTTGTAGGATCCCACTTGCAAAGGAAAAGTGGGCCAAGGTGATTTATTTTTCCTTTGCAACATCGCTGAAAATCCTATGGAAATATGGTACACGATCTCTTTCATGACCAATTTATTAGTGGCATTCCTTAGTAACATATATGATGACTTCTTATATTTGAACACCCTAAGGTAGGTTCCATCTGGTGAGGAAAACCAATCGACAAGTTATGCTACTAAGTCCATAGCCTCATAGGACATGCAAGTTGGCTCTTCCTAAAAAATCATTTGGTACAATACTATGAGGAAGTGTTCAACCAACTTCTCCATGACTCCTCTGTAACTACACTCTGAAAGAAACTTTTAATAAATATGAAAAATAGGCTCTTTTGGTGTCTAGGTTCAACTCATGCCAAGGAAATAATTCTAACCACATATACCATCCAACAAGTATGCATACATATATAATTTCAGTTCTTTTCCCTTAGGAGGATTCTTTGCATTAGTCAAGTTGATCCTAAGTTGTTGAGCCAAAAGATCTAACCAGTTTAACAATTTCCCCTCATTAACAATCTGATGCAACCTATAAGCCCAAGCTTTAAGGAAGGTTCTAGTACTCCTTTGACCATATATTTGACATCATAATACAATCAGGTACTGGAACACCTTTCTAAGAGATCTAGTCTTGTATGTATTGTTGGTTGTCTAGTGAAACTTAGATGTCTCTTTCACCCAAGTTTTGATAACATCCTTGGTGCTCAAATAATTGGTGATTGCTTAAAAACCTGAATCCATTTATTCCTTTGGCTTAGGCAAGTGGTACATGAGCTAACTGTCATGGGCCAAATATGAAGCAAGCCATTGTCCACTGACATTGTTGAGGGTCATGCTCTTTGCATCCAAGTGCGACAAGATCCACTTGATGAGATCTTCACAAGGGAAGATTGGGAACCTGCACGTAGCTCTATGAAAGCCTGATTTCTGGATGTTTATGTACACCTATATGTCCTCCAGATCTGCTTTGAAATTGGCATTTGTGAATTCATCCTTTACTATATGCCATGTGATATTTGAATCCTTATCAATGAAGAGTTGAGTGTTATATAGAATAGGCATGATAACTGGTGTACTCTCAACTACTTCATTGATGTTTCTCTTTGTAGTTTCTTTTGAGGTTGATATATTTGGAGGCATGATGACAAAAACTAATGAAAGATAAATGAGCTCAAAACCTATAGTACTTGTAACCAAAAGATGCACTCATGGGGAAGAAAAATTAGACTAAGAAGATCAGGTCATCAACTAAGATCATTGCAACATCACACTTATTGATGAGAAGGATTTCATAGTTTATGGGCTTAGGAAAGCATACTAGGCTCTTTAAATGCACATTGCGTTGTCTCAAGAGCAAGTGTGGAGCTTGAGGCTTGAGACTCTGCAATACACAGTCTCAGCTAGGCAGTTGAGGGAAGAGACTATGCATTTCACAGTCTCAGAGGCCAAGACTAAGGACTGAGGCTTGGAACTACAAAATGCACATCTAGGAAAGCCAATGACTTTGAAATGCACATTTTTATAGGCCAAGAATGAGGTTTGAGCCTTGAACTTGCAAAATGTGCAGTTGGAAGGGGTAGTAGTTGCTCAAGAATTGCAATTAGGGAAGGAGAGAGAAAAATTCAAGATATGGATGTCACAAAAAGAAGAAGTGTAGATCAGCCTCAAGGTAGGTTAGATCATTCAATAATGTGTGGTTCATAAAAGATCATGCAAAAGGAAAAACATGCATGCACAAAATGACCCAGTAGCGACAACTAGTGGTAGGAAAAAGGGAAGAAGTCGATATGGCAATTGTAAAAAGTGAATGACGGATTGAAACAACACTTCTACAAGCTAATAATAATATAAATTCCAGCTGCTATGAAAATAAATGGTAAAAATAACACTCATAAATCCAAAAATGATAAAAGAAACAAAACAAACAGCAAAAAGCGACACATGCAAAACTAACCCAGAAAAGTGTTGCAAACTAAGTCAAAAGCTCCTTGATCTCATTGGAAATGATAGAGATAAAATTTATAATGTGAAAATGAGCTCTAAGAGCATATATTATATAGATCTATTCTCCCACGAGGTTAGGTTAGGGTTTGTGACACGCATGCCTAAAATCAAGGAAAAAGAGACACTTGTCTTAAGATCAAAATAACAACTTTGTGCCACTTGTGAAGTATTAATTGGAGATTCCCTATTATTTAGGGATGAACATTAGCTTAATATGGGAAACTCCACAATTCTGAGCAACAAGATATTGCACAGTTCACTATCTTAGTGGATTGCAGAATTTTGACTGTGAGAGGGAGCTTAGCATAGTTTCTATGCTCAATGGTTTCCTATAGTCAAGATTTGTTCAGTTTTGATCCTCAAGGCATAGCATAGTTTCTAGTAACAAAGTATTGCACAGTTCTTAGAGGGAAGACCAACAATAGGTGCAAGATCAAGGTAGGAGGTGGCTTGTGTTTAGAAGTTGTTTGGTTGTTGTCGAAAAAACTTAGTCATCATCAAGACAACCTAATCAAGTCATCACAAGCACTGCATGCAGATATAAGTCTTCATAATAAAAGGGAACACTTGACGATAGTGAAAAACAAGTTCCTATGAATAGAAGGTAGGTTCCAAAATCAAGGCATGATAAATTTTTTGGAAGGGGTTTATAACAACTACAACACTAGGATAGATAATTTGTTGGATTAGTTGCAAAAAAACAAAATACTTCACCAAACTATACATAAAGTTAGGATATCAATTGGTTTAGTCAAAGAAGATAATACTTGGAAGACCACCTTCAAAACAGGAAATGTTTGTATGAGTGGTTAGCCATGCCATTTGGCTTATGCAATGCACTAGCTATGTTTATGAGGTTAATGAATGATATATTGAACCCTTTTGTAGATTCGTTTGTTATTTTCTATCTAGATGATACATTGGTATATAGTGCTACTTGGGAGGAGTACATCTCACATTCAATGTAGGTTCTAAAGAAATCAAATAAGCACTAGCTACTGGAAAATTTCAAGAAGTGTGAGTTTGGATAGAAGTATTTGTTGTGTTAGACTTTAAGCTTATGTGGTAGTTTTTTGGGGTAGTATGATCTGGATTATCCACAGTATTATGTTCATTATGTCGATGTTTCGAACCCCAAAGGGGGTCCATCATCAGGACCAAAAATGATAGATTATGAATGATTGTTTTGAGAGAAGAATCTTCCGACCAGCATATATATAAACCTAAATAATCCTAAATACTGATAAATTTTTATAGAAGCCGACTAGTTCAAAAAGTAACATACATATATGAATTTTTAATTATTTTATTTTATTTATTTTAGTTCTAATTATTTTAATTTTAATTATTCTAATTTTAATTATTTTAATTTAAATATTAGTATATGTCAAATAAATTAATTATTATTTCCTAATAAATACAAATGGTTAAAACTAGTGAGATATTAATTGTAATAATTTTATTTATATAATGTAATATGATTAGTTTCTAATTTTTATGTTTTAGTTTTTATTTATAATAAGTTTTAATTAGTATATATTTTCCTCTTTTCGTATATATATTTTATTATTATTATTATATTTAGTTTAATTTTTAATTTATTTTCATTTTAATTTTAATTAAAATCAATTTCTAATTAAAAACATTTTTTTATTTTTATTTATTACTAAATTAATTAATCAATTAAGCTATAAATAAAATTATACTAACATGATGAGATATTTTATTCCTATTTATTCGATTGATTTATAGATTAGTTTTGTTGTTTAATCAGTTTTATTTATTTAACCTAAATATCTAAGAAGTAAATTATTTAATTAATATAATTAATTAATTTAATTAATTAACTAATTTAATTTAATTTAATTAATTAATTAATAATTTTTTAATAACTTTTATATTTCTTTTTCTTCTTTCCTTTTTAAATGTTAATTTTATTTTTAATTAATTAAACCCTAAGTATCTAATTGGTAAATAAGTAAATTATTTAATTTATTTAATTAATAAATTAATTAATTTATAATTTTTGTTTAATAATTTTTATAATTTTTCTTTTCCAAATGTTAATTTATAAAACTATTGTTACTATAATCTATAGTCATTAGAATAAAGTTTTATTTTGTTATATTGGTTATTATTAATTAATTAATTAACTTGGGGAGAAACCAGTGATACTGAGTTACAAAAGACTTGGAATGATTTATTTGTCTAATAAGGGGGAGTCAATTTCCACTAATCTCACTCCCATTGTCCCTGTTGAGGCTCTGAGGAAATTTCATAATTTCGATGGCCTCTCTGATTTTCCTTTTTTGATAACGATCCTCTCTTGCAATGATTTTGGCGTCTTCTAAACACACATGATGTTTGGTTTTGGATGAGTGTTTCGCAAGGGCTGATGTACGGGATCTCCCATTCTTAATATCAGCTCTGTGCTCTTTAAGTCTTGGTTTCAGAGATCGTCCTGTTTCCCCGATATAACTCTTACCACATGAGAAATCAATCTTGTACACACCCTTGAGTTGTTGATGATCTATGTTATCCTTGACTGACCTCATCATTTGCCTAATTGTTCCACATGTTGTAAATTGAGTGTTTATGTCCTTTCTTAGAATTTTTGCAATCTTATCCGTAATCCCCTGAATGAATGGGAGGTATACTTTCCCACAATTTTCTTTCTTGTTTTCCCCAGGACCCCTAGAGAGGACCTTATCCTAAGCACTTTTTATAGCTTTCTTAATACTAAACTCCTTGTATCCTATGTTTTCGAAAACAGAGCTTAAGTGTTTAATTTCTTCATTTGGGGTATGTGATAGGTGGAGGAGAGTTGAAGATAAACCTTGCTAAGATGGAGGCTATTATGAATTGGTTAGTTCCTTATAATGTCTCTAAGGTCAGTAGTTTCATTTGGGCATCACAATACTTGAGGAAATTCATACATCATTTTCAATGGTAGCAACACAACTCCATGCCATAACATTGAGTGGAAAGAGCTTTTGGTGGGGAAAGGTTCAAAAGGGCCTTTGAGGAGTTGAAGAAGAAGATTAGTCAAGCACTAGTTATGGAATTATTGAACTTGCAATAGCCCTTTGAAGTGGAAACAAATGTGAGTGGGTATGCTATGGGAGTGGTCTTGATGCAAGGAGGAAGGCCTGTATGCTACCATTATGAAGTGTTTCATGGGGAAATTCTTAAGTACACTACCTAAAACAAGGAGATCTAGTCCTTGGTGCAAGAGGTGAAGTGGAAACACTATATGATGGGAAAGGAGACAATAATACACATATATCATCTACCACTATAGTACTTGCTAGCCTAGAGAACGCTACAACAAACCAAGAATTACAAGTGGAAGGGGTTTCTATAGCAGTTTCATTTAGTGATCAAGTACAAGAAGGAAGATAAAAACAAGTTGCCCCACATGATTTCAAGGCTACCCACATCAAAGATCTTGGCTGTGGAAACTTTGATGGACATGGATCCATTCACCCATGATGAATATAGACAGGGATATTTAGAGGATGATGACTTCAAGGAGGTTTTTTGAGAGTTACAAAGCTAGAGTCATGTGCACGATGGTGAAAAGACAATTGAATTCCATCTCCTTGATGGGTCACTCTACAAGCTGGATAAGTTATGTGTTCCTAAAGGTGAGCAAATAGTTGATTAGAAAGGCTCACACCTCCAAGGTTATAGGGAACTTTGGTTTAGGGAAGATAGTTTCCAACTTTCAGAGGTATGTTTATTGGCGTAATATTAAAGAACATGTATCTAGGCTCATAAGAGGATGCTTGCTTTGTTGTACCATCAAACCTAGTAATAGGAAACAAGGTTTATCTCATCCCTTACCTATGTTAGTCTGTGTGGCTCAGATAGGTGGTCTAGTCTCAAGTGGTGTCTATGGGGTTAGAAACACATATGGATAAATTATCTCCAATACCCAGAAAAAGTTTCAAAGGAAAATTGCCTTTATTATAGTTCATTATCCAGTTTAATTATTCTCCTAAGTCTAATTTAAGTAAAGTGGTTCATTAATTAGTATTAATTGAGACAAATTGATTTTCCTCAAGTGATTTCTAGAAAAATTATTTGAAGAAGTCAAGGTGATATTATCCATCGATTGGAGTTAGATCATGGATGTTGATTACTCAATGAGAGATTATAAGAGTCTATTGATGGGGCCTTTAGAGATAATTCAATTCATACAAGAAGGTTTGCAGTGAGAGCAAGGGAACAATGATAGCATGGAGGATATCAACAATAGGGTTTTAGTAAGAGAAATTTTCCAAGAAAAGGAAGGAGTTGAAATTATTTCTACAAAGGGAGGTTTATTCAACTAATGTGAATTTCTATTTTTTCCTGTGTGATTTGTCGAAGGCTAATTTTTTTATTTCCAGCTGCTAGATAAATTTTTTGGAGGCATTGCGAGTGGGTTTATGGAGTTGCTGGAGGTAGAGAAATTCATTGAATTGATTTTCTGAAGAAAGTGTGAGCTTTAGGAATAGAAAATGTGCATTTCTAGTGGGAAGTGCACAAAGGGAGTGTGAGTTGCATAAAGAGGTCTGAGTTGGTTTGCATAGGAAAATCATGGATTTTCCAATTTGAATTGGTCAGTGGAGGTGAAGAAAAAATGTTTCCATATATTTTCCAGTAAGAGGCAAGTAGTTTATGCAACCCTTGATTTTTTGAAGAACAATAAAATCCTCATCTGTAAAATTGGTTTTCCCCACACAAGGGTTTTTTTAGGGACAATTTGTCCAAAAATATCAGTGTATATTATTTTGTGTGAGATATTTTCTCAGTTCTTGATATAACTTTGGTGAAGTTGTAGTCGTGTTTCATTCAGTAATTGTCATATATAATTACAAAAGACAAATAATATTTTAAAGATAGGAAAATAATAATTAGATTAATTGTAATAATTTTAAAAATTTCACATGGTATCAGAGAAAATTTGAGGGCGGAAGAGGATCAACACAAGCATAAAAAGAGAAACATGAGGGTTTATAAAAATCAATTTGAATCCTTCTAATTTATTTAGGCGTTTCTATACTTTCCAAGGGTTTTTCAGAAATGGGTTCAGTTGGATTGATAGATCAGGACGAATTGGATGGGCATCTAGCTTTGGTGTCTGGAAGGTCAGAATTTCTTTATTACTGGAGAAAAATGGTCTCAAGGAATATGTGACCAATGTTGTAGCAATAGCGGTGGATCTAACATAGCTCACAACATACAAGAAGGAATATTCCAAAGTGAGGAGGACAATCCTTGATGGTGTTAAGGATCATATAGTTCCATATATCACAAATTTGGATAGAATGAAGAAGATGTGGGATGTCATTCTAAATTTGTATCAAAATGATATCAATAACATGAAGCTTATTCTTAGAGAGAAGTTGAGAAATACACGAATAGATAAGTGTGAATATGTTTTCAACTACCTCACCAGGCTTAGACTTGTAAGGGATGAGCTAGCAGTTATTGGAGATAAATTGGATTATGAATAGCTAGTGCAAATAAACCTAAATGGGTTTACTAAGAAGTGGGATTTATTTGTTTGGGTCATCAATGGATGAGACACATTACCAAGTTGGGATCGACTGTGGATTGATTCACTCAGGAGGAGATTATACTAATTCTTGTCAGTGGGAATAACATCAAAACTTATAAAAGTGAGGTAGAATAGGAAAATGTGGCTCTAGTTGGAAAGGGGAAAGCGAAGAAGGGGTCTAGAAAGGAACCTAACCCAAAAGGTGAGAAGAAGAAAGACCTTTGTAAGGTAAAATGCTACATTTGTCATGATTTTATCCACTATTTCAGTAATTTCCCACAAAGGAAGAAGAGCAAAAAAATGGAAATAATTGAATAGCAACTTCAACAAATGAGCACTCTAGCAGGATGGAACAAGAGTTCGCAGTCATAAATTTCCTAAATAGCTCACCCTCATAAGGAGTTTGGTATATAGACAATGGGGCATCACTCCATATAAGAGGAGTTAGGGAGTACTTCTCTAGTTACAAGGAAGATGACATTAGATTCCAGATGGAAAACAAGTCCAAGTGCAATATGGTTGTGAGAAGGACTATTCTATTTCAAAGGGAGTCTGGCAAGTCGATTCCCATTCATGATGTGGTGCATGTGCGAGGATTGGGCATGAACCTAATTTTCATATATCCTTCAGGATAAAGTGTACAATGTACTCTTTAGAGGGGCATAAGTGTTAATGTTAAAATTGGAAACTAGGGACAAATTCCATGTGGGTCATGTTATTTATGGCAGCTGATATTTTTATTGGATCCCTCTCATTGCAAGGTGTAGGATTGATCTATAGATCATCCGATTCCGATAGTATTTATGAAGTTATGAATTTATTTATGTTATGGACAAATTGTTAACTCAGCCAACAACTTATGTAGGCTCAAAAGCCCAACAGTCATGTCTATTCAACCTCTACGTTTTAGTATAAATAGAAGAGGAATTCAAGTCATTTCTACACATACTTGGATCTCTTCCTCTCTCTACTTGTCTTTGGGTTTTAGTAGGAGGAGAGATCCTAAGGAAAAGACGAAACTGCCAGAAAATTCAGAATTGGTGGAAAAGTCGGAAACGCTGGAAAAGTTGAAATAGCTGGAAAATCTGGAAAAGCTGGAAAAGCAGGAACTGCCAGAAAAGCCGAAAAATTCGGAACTGCCGAAAAAGTCAGAACTGCCAGAAAAGCCAGAAAAGCCAGAACTGCCGGAAAATTCGGAAACGTCGGAAAAGACGGAATAGCTGGAAAAATTCAGAAACACTGGAAAAGCTGGAGAAGCTGAAAAAGCCAGAAAATCTGAAAATTCTGGAAAAGCCAGAAAAGCTGGAACTACTAGAAAAGTCGGAACTGCCGAAAAATCTGGAAAATCTGGAACTGCCGGAAAAGCCAGAATAGCTAGAAAAGCCAAAAAAGCCAGAACTGCCAGAAAATCCAGAAAATCCAGAAAAGTCGGAACTTCCGGAAAATCTGGAACTACCGGAAAAGACGAAACCACTGGGAACTGCTGAAATAGCCGGAGCATCTGTCTCCGAAGGAAGGCAGCATGATGTATGAGTTCACAGGCAGCATAATAAGCAGCATGATGATATGAGTATGGGCAACATGATGTATGAGATCATGGGGAGCATAATAAGCAGCATGATGATATGAGAATAGGAAACATAATGATGCATGATGATATGAGCATGGGCAGCATAATGATGAATGAGATCATGAGCATGGGTAGATTGATGATGAATAAGACCATGGAAGATGCAGCATGATGAGCAACATGAAGATGAGAGCAGCTCAGTCATCTAGGTTTAACACATGTGATAGTACAACAAGGTGTCACATGGTAATGTGCAGCAAATAGACGAGATGCAACACTATGACAGGTGAACGAGTCACCTTAGAGAATCAGTTGAAGCAATATGTCTTCAATTGATCTCATGCTGATATCAAAAGTCAAAGTGATTGAATTCTATTGTAAATGTACTATCTCTCTCACTTTCTCTGCTAAACTTTGAAGAACATAAAAGAAGAATTGATCAAGGGTTTCCCCACATTGTGGGGTTTGTCCCTAGCTAGTGCCACATCTTGTGTCCTCTTGTTTTGGCTTGTCTTCTGCGATTTATATTTATGTTCTATCTACAGTTTACTTTATGCTGATGTGATTGCTAATGTGGAAAAGAAATTGAAATAAATTTCTCTAGCATAGAACATAACTAAAATTAACATGGTATCAGAGCTGAGGTGAAGATAATGCCCAAGCAAGAGTGAAAGAGCAATCACCAAAGACAATAGGGACAAGACAAAAGGATCAATGAATTCCACATATCTCTTCTAAGTTTGCTAAGGGTGAAGTGGAAGCAGAGAATATTATTAGAATGGCACAGCGGAAGATCACTTCATTGGGAAGTTCAGATCTAAGGGTCGAAGGAAAGGTAGATGCCTTGGTTGCAATAAGTTCAGTCATCATGCAAAGGAGTGTCTGAGTAGCAAAGACACATCTCTTGATGAAGACAACAATCATTCTAGAGACATCTTCAATGATCAGAGGAATGATAAGTAATGCAGGTCATCAAGGAAATGGTCGACTCTTCAAAGAAAGCAAGGAACCCCAGAATCTCTTTTATGTACCTGATCGCAAGAAGAACCTGGTGTCCATCTCGGAAATGGAAATTTAAGGTTTCAGGGCCACACTCATCGATGGAAAGGTATGTGTTTGAAAATATATTTTTCAAAGATGTTTTAGAGTTCAGGGTTGTATCATATCCACTGGGGACCATGTCCATTGACTCAGCACCGGAGGTCTGTGAGTCAGATGGTGACCGAGATGCCTAAATTCAAAAAGAACATGAAGGTACATGTTTGAGATGTACTAAAGGAAAATATTACAAGGGGACCATTCCCCTCATGTAGCAGGTCCACAAGTTTGGAACAACCCATGGAGTTTGAGATTCATGAATGGGAATCTCATGTATATAGGTGGAGGAAAGCCCTCTATGGCTTGAAGCAAAACACCCCGAGCGTAGTATGAGAGGATTGATAGCTGTTTGATGAAGCTGAGATTCACTAGGAGTGAAACCGATCCAAACCATTACCTGAAGGTTGTGGATGATAGACCTCTCATACTAGCACCTCATAAGGATGACCTATTTCTAACATGTGTAGACCTTGTCATTTGCAGAAGTAAGAGGGAGTTGGATTCTGAATGTGGAATGATAAACTGCAAGCCTGTGACTACCTCGAGGACATTAAATTTTAGAAGTTATATGGTAGTGATGTCAGCCCAGATTTGGGAAATGCCTCTGAGTTTCATAAACTCAATCACGTTGATGTTCTTGGTCAACTCCAGACATATGTTTTGCAGTTATCATGGTGAGCTCATATTTGGTTGAGCCTCACTGGATTGGTGCCAAGAATCCTTTGTGATATCTTCGGGGCACAATCTCTCATGGATTAAGATACACTGTTGGAAATATGAAAACTGCATGATTATTCGAATGTTGATTGGGTAGGCAGTGTGGAGGATCACTAAAGCACTTCTCAGTGCTGGTTCTCTTTGGATTCTGCTTCGATATCATGGATGAGCAGGAAGCAGAAATCGATTGTTATAAGTACCACCGAGATCAGATACATAACTACGAGTATGACCTCGTATGAAGTTTCTTGGTTATGGAAACTCTTCAGTGAGTACACATGATGAATACCATTGTGATTCTCTGTGACAACCAGAGGTGAGATTCAATTATTAAGGAATCTCGTATTCAATTATTGCTCTAGTAGATCAACATCAGTTACTGCCTTATATGGGATATGGTAAGTCGATGAGCAAGGAGGCTCCATCGCACTGAGATGATGTACAGGTCGCTACACTTTGTCAGAGCCCCGGGGAAAGATCAAATTTGTGATTTTCCAAAACGACTTGGAGTCATCGAGAGACCCTTGTAAAAGGGTCCTGCATGTTGCATACATTGAGCTCTGGGAGCTCTAGGGGCTTGTGGTTCTTACTAGAGCAACACATGACCACAGGGTGAGTCACCCTCCCCTAGTAGTGCGCATTGGGACAAGATGATTTTCTCTCCTGTGGACAAGATGATTCGCTCTCTTGTGGGACAAGATGATTCGCTCTCTTGTGGGACAGGATGATTCACTCTCCTATGGACAGGATGATTCGCTCTCCTGTGAACAAGATGATTCGCTCTCTTGTGGGACAAGATGATTCGCTCTTTTGTGGGACAGGATGATTCACTCTCCTGTGTAGTAGGATGATTAATTCTCCTGTGAGGTCTAGATGATGTGTTCTCCATGATGATTGTGTAGCAGGATGATTAATTCTCCTGTGAGGTCTGGATGATGTGTTCTCCATGACGATTGTGTAGCAGGATGATTAATTCTCCTGTGAGGTCTGGATGATGTGTTCTCCATGATGATTGTGTAGTAGGATGATTAGTTCTCCTGTGAGGTTTGGATGATGTGTTCTCCATGACGATTGTGTAGCAGGATGATTAGTTCTCCTGTGAGGCATGGATGATGTGTTCTGCATGGCGATTATGTAGCAAGATGATTAGTTCTCCTGTGAGGATAGGATTGATTAAGTTCTCCTGTCGAGGCATCCTACCCATGCAGTCTGGGACTCATGGGAAGTACCTCTCATCTGATCAATGAGCAGGGAAATGAGGATAGGGACCATAGTAGTACCGATGGATGCATCGTTGTATCTACCATACTCCCTATGCTAGGATGACCTTCATTGATCTGGTATCAATGATATTGGTCTGGGACCAGTTGTACCCACTATGACACTGACTTCGAGTCAGTTGAGGACTGGTCTGGGACCAGTGGTACATGCTCTGAGACTGACTTTGAGTTAGTAGAGTACTAGTCTAGGACCACTGGTAGGATTTTTACCTACTATGACACTGACTTCGGGTCGGTTGAGGACTGGTCTAGGACTAGTGGTACACACTCTGAGACTGACTTTGGGTCAATGGAGAATGGTATGACACATTCTTGATCAATTCTTCTTCTTCATGGTTTAGTAGAGCTAAGTTGAGCAGAGCAGAGCCAGCAAAGCTGAGCAACGCAAAGCAGAGCCAGCAGAGCTGAGCAGAGCCAGCAGAGATGAGCAAAGCCAGTAGAGTTGAGTAGAGCATAGCAGAGCCAGTAGAGCTAAGAAAGCTGAGTAGAGTAGAGAAGAGCCAACAAAGCTGAGCAGAGCCAACAGAGAAGAGCAGAGTCAGCAGAGCTAAGCAGAGAAGAGTAGATCCAGCAGAGAAGAGCAGAGCTAGCAGAGCTGACCAAAGCAGAGCAGAGCCAACAGAGAAGAGGAGAGCCAATAGAGCTGAGAAGAGCCAGTAGTGTTGAGCAGAGCAGTGCAGGGCACTGATGGTAGAGATAGTATAGTTGGACATATGGATCAGCGGATGGAGTTCTCCCTAGTTGAGAGGGAGTGTTAAAATTGGCAACTAGGGCCAAACTCCATGTGGGTCATATTATTTATGGCAGATGATATTTTTATTGGATCCCTCTCATTGAGAGGTGTAGGATTGATCTAAAGATCATCCAATTCCGATAAGTATTTATGAAGTTATGAATTTATTTATGTTATGGACAAATTGTTAAGTCGGCCAGCAACTTATGTAGGCTCAAAAGCCCAATAGTCATGTCTATTCAACCTCTACGTTTTAGTATAAATAGAAGAGGACTTCAAGTCATTTCTACACACACTTAGATCTCTTCCTCTCTCTACTTGTCTTTGGGTTTTAGTAGGAGGAGAGATCCTAAGGAAAAGTCAGAACTGCTGGAAAAGCCGAAACTATCGGAAAAGCTGGAATTGCCAGAACTTTCGGAACTGCCGAAAAAGCTGGAAACGCCGGAAAAGCCGGAATAATCGGAAAAGCTGGAAAAGCTGGAACTGCTGGAAAATCCAGAAAAGCCAGAAAATCTAGAACTATTGGAAAAGCCAAAACTACCGAAAAAGCCGGAAACACCGGAAATGCCAGAATAGCCAGAAAAGCCAAAAAATCTGGAACTTCTAGAAAAGCTGGAAAAGGCGAAACTGCCAGAAAAGCCAGAAAATCTAGACCTGCCGAAAAAGCCGGAACTGCCGTAAAAGCCGGAATTGCCGGAAAAGCTGGAACTGCCAGAAAATATGGAAAAGCGGGAACTTCCAAAAAAGCCAAAATAGCTAGAAAAGCAAGAAAAGCCAGAATTTCCGGAAAAGCCAGAACTACCAAAAAAGCTGGAAACGCCGGAAAAGCTAGAAATACTAGAAAATCTGGAAATGCCGAAAATGTTGGAACTGTCGGAAAAGCCGAAACTACTGAAAAAGCCGAAACTACCGGGAACTGCCGAAACAGCTGGAGCATCTGTCTCCGTAGGAAGGTAGCATGATGTATGAGATCATGGGCAACATAATAAGCAACATGATTATATGAGTATGGACAACATGAAGTATGAGATCATGGGCAACATAATAAGCAGCATGATGATATGAGCATGGGCAGCATAATGATGCATGATGATATGAGCATGGGCAGCATAATGATGAATGAGATCATGAGCATGGGTAGCATAATGATGCATGATGATATGATCATGGTAGCATAATGATGAATGAGATCATGAGCATGGGCAGCTTGACGATGAATAAGACCATGGAAGATGTAGCATGATGAGCAGCATGAAGATGAGAGTAGCCCAGTCATCTAGGTTCAACACATGTGACAGTACAGCAAGGTGTCACATGATAATGTGTAGCAAATAGACGAGATGTAGCATTATGATAGGTGAAAGAGTCGCATTAGAGAATCAGTTGAAGCAATATGTCTTCAACTGATCTCATGCTGATATCAAAAGTCAAAGTGATTGACTTCTATTGTAAATGTACTATCTCTCTCACTTTCTCTGTTGAACTTTGAAGAACATAAAAGAAGAATTGATCAAGGGTTTCCCCACATTGTGGGGTTTGTCCCTAGCTAGCGCCACATCTTGTGTCCTCTTGTCTTGGCTTGTCTTTTGTAATTTATATTTATGTTCTATCTACAGTTTACTTTATGTTGATGTGATTGCTAATGTGGAAAAGAAATTGAAATAAATTTCTCTAGCATAGAACGTACCTAAAATTAACAGTTAATCAAGAATATGGATTGGAAACTTCCCTAGCAATTAGAGTCTAGAGCAATCGAATTTACAGGTTGCAGTTTGATAACCCTAAGGAAATAGTGAGCAGAGATGATGCTAGATATCAAGGAGAGCTATAACATAGGAGGATGGGCCATATTAATCATGGAGCACTCATATTGCTTTGTGAGATAGTGACATGTGTTCTAGAGGTGAGCATAAAGCATGATGATGTTTACAGAGGATGTGTGTTAGTGAAGTTTGCGAAAGAAACTTTTACAAGGAGTGACACTAGATACAAGGGTGTTTTTGATCTAGTACATTCAGATTTATGTGGGCCAATGTCGATGAATGTTTCTTTTATCAATGATCTCTCTAGGAAGACCTAGATATACTTCTTGAAATCCAAGGATGAGGTCTTTAGTCATTTCCAATCTCTTTTGGAGAATGTGACAAGTAGAGCGACGGTTCTTCAGTTAGATAATGCAGGTGAATACATAGGTAAATATTTCTAGGAATTTTGTACCAAGAAGGAATGAAGAGAGAGTGGACGATTCCTTATAACCCATAACATAATGGGGTTGTTGAGAGGAATAATCATTCAATATTCGAGGCAATGAGGGATAGTATGTATGACTAGGATATGCCACATTACTTATGGGGAAAGGCATGTAGTACAATGGTATATATACAAATAGGGTTCCACATAAGGAATTGGTAATATGACACCAAAGGAGGCACTCACATGGAAGAAGCCAAATGTTAGCCACTTCAAGATATTTTGCAACTTAGGATATTGCACATTCCAAGGGATACATGTTCCAAGTTAGATTAGACTAGAGAGATGGGGTACCTTGTGGGGTAGAGTGAGACCTCAAAGGAATATCAAGTATTCATTCCAAGGGACAGGAGGATTATTGTCAAGAATGATGTCAGGTTTATGGAAGAAAAGGCATACCAGAGGGCTAGATATTTGCCAACAATAGATGATCTAAGTGAGCAGCCAACAAAAGCTCCAATATTTGAGCATGAGGATTAGGAGAAACAAAGCATGAGTATAGTTATAAGTATGAACACCAGTTTAGGTGCAAGAGTTCTTGAGAGTTCATATAATATGGAGCAACAAATCCAGTAGATTAGAGAGATGCACTAAGAGGACATGGAGCTTGACATTCCACACTTTTCAATTGGGAGGAGAAACTGTGAGGTTCAACATACACTCAGGGATGCTCAAGATTTTGTGGGAGCTCCTCGGATGGGTACTAGACAATAGGGACAACTAGACATGTACACTGGGTATATGGCATTGGTCAGTTAGTTGGTAAATAGTGAGCCTTCCAACTATTAAGAGGTCGCACAATAATGGGTGTGTCGAGATTTTATGGTTGAGAAGTATACCTCAATCAGGAAAATGATCCGTGGGAGGTTGTCTCTAGAAAAATAGATAGGGAAATGGTTGGATCATGCCAGATCATTAAGATCAAGCACTATGTAGATGGCAGCATCAAGAAACATAAGGAAATGTTCATGGCCAAGGTGTTCTCTCAAAAGGAGGGAATATACTATGAGCAGACATTTTCTCCTCTTGCCAGGTATACTTATATACTAGCCATGATCTCACTCATAACATAGATGAAATGGAAGATCCATCATATGGATGTCAAGATAATGTTCCTTAATGGTGAGCTATAGGAGGAGGTATACATAGAACAACCAGAGGGATTTTTAGCACACATTAGTGAGACCCACATTTGCAAATTGAAGAGATGTTTGTACTAGCTCAAGTAGGATGCCAAGGTGATGCATGAGTACATTGATAGATACTTGCAGGGAATGGGCTTCATGAATAATGAGGCAGATGCAAACCTCTACTACTTGGTGATTAGGGGTGAGGTTGTTATTCTTGTTCTATATGTGGATGAATTATTTCTAACTAGTTCACTGGGGATCATAGAGGAGTGTCAGAGGGACCTTGAAACAGAATTCAAGATGAAGGATTTTGGGCTTATGGAGGTTTGGTAGACATATGTATAGGTTTTCCTTAGGAAAGGGAAATACTGCATCGAGATATTAAGGAGGTTTGGGATGGATAATTACAGAACCATGTCAACACCCATGATCATGAATTGGAGGAAAGCATCTGCATTTAGGGAGAATGATGTGGACCCCACATTATATAGGAAACTTATTGGCTCTCTCATGTGTTTTGTCAACACCAGGTGAAATATATCCTTTGCATTAAACTCTCTTAGTTAGTTCATGATTGAGCTGAAGAGAGTGCACTTGACAATGGGAAAACATGTGTTACACTATTTGTGTGGTACAATCTGTTGAAGAAAATGTACCTAGGTTATTTGCGTGGTACAATCTGTTGAAGGATCTATTGAAAGAAAAGGATTATTATTCTTATCATTATCAAAAATGGGTTTCTTGCCCATTTGATAGGTCAAGCACATGTTTAAGTGCTTCTAGGAAAGTCGAAGAGTCAATGTAATTGTTGAAGACCCATGTGGGAATGTTAGACTATGTAAATCTATGTATTAGAGTCAAAGAAATATGTAAAAAGAGATCCTCCAAATAAAATATCCTCTTCAAGTCGGCTCAAAGAAATGAATGTTTGGTGCACTTAAGAACATGTCAGCCTCACTAACTCAAGTTGGCCAAAATAGGAGGGACAAACTCCTATATATAGGGTAGTTTTACCTCACCAATAGACCATCAAGCTATCTCTCAAGTCAGAAAAGAAGAGGGTCAAGAAGAAAGGTGCAAAGAAGAGAAAAAAGTTGTGTCTAGGCTAGTGAATAAAAGAAGAAAGAAATATGAATTTTTGGGACTAGTTAAGGGATCTTTTTTTTCACACGTGAGAAGGAGAAGAGGCTCATTTTGATACCATATCATATTTGCAATTGTAGTCATAAGAAGTAGCTCGGTTGGGCTAGAAGAGATTATCAATCCAAGACTCCTCATCAAGCAAAGAAGAGGACACCTAAATCGAAGTAAAGAAGCAAGTAAAAAGGTTGATTTCAAGCCCTAGATCAGCCACACGTGCGAAGAAAATAGATTTGTAGTAGGGCTAAGATCATCGGTCTCTAACTTAGAGATACACCAGAAGGAGAGGCTCATTATCTAGTCCAAGTATCAAGGAGAATGAATATTTCCAAGTGAAGGAAAGGAAGTCATCAAAGAAGAGGTCTCTAAGGAGACCTAGGGTTTCTGCAGTTGCCGGAAAAGGAGCGAAGGAAAGTTCCATCAGTTGCTAGAAGAAGTGTGAAGAAAGAGATCAAGGTGCAATATAGGAGGAGGCATTGATTAAAGGACAAAAAGGAAGTTATAAAAGAGAGACTATGTCTTGTGCTTGGAGGATCCACTGGTCAAGGGTCTAGGGCTTGTCATTTATCAATTAAAGCTTCAATAAGAGAAATTTGCAGAAGGGTTTTTCTCTTTAGGAGAGAGGTTTTCCTTGGATGAGAGCCAACATCTTGTGTTCTTGTATCTTTTGTTTTGGTAATTGTTTGATGAAGTAAGAGAACCCACTCTAATATTAACAAAGAAGATTGTGCTAATAAAAAAAATTAAAAGTACCTCACAAATAGTTATCATTGTTAGAAGAATATCATTCTACCTAGATTCCCTAGATTTTTCAACACAATCTAGTATGGGTCAGATATGCTTGAGGTGATGGTATTAAGTTAGTGGGTTATGCTAATGTGAATTCGGTCGGTAATAAAATGGACAGGAAAATAACTTAAGTGTTTTTCTTAAGCATGGGATTAGGAGTGGTCTCTTGGTACAACAAGAAGCATAAGTGTGTGGCACTGAGCTTTGTGGAAGCAAAGTACATATCAGCTAGCGTGGTAACATGTGAGACCATATGGCTTCATAAACTACTAGTAATCTTGTCTGGTAAAAGGGTAGAGATGATAGTAATACACTATCGAAATCAAAGTTGCATCAGGCTATTTGAGAATCCAATGTTTCATGACAAACCTAAGAATATAGACATCATATATCACTTCATCAGGGATTGTGTACAACACATTATAGTTAAGCTATAGTATACACCTATAGATTAGTAGGTAGAAAAAATTCTAATGAATGCCTTGGGGAAGGCGAGATTCAACTTCTTTAGAGATAAGGTGGGTGTTATGCAGAACACCTTCCTTTCTAAGAGGGAGTGTTAGTTTTTGTAACTTAGATAGGTTTTCTAGTCTCAAGTGGTGTCAATGAGGCTAGAAACACAGATGGATAAGTTATCTCCAATACCCATAAAACGTTATAAGGAAAATTGTCTTAATTAGATTTAATTATCTAGTTTAACTATTTTCCTAAGTCTAACTTAAGAAAAGTGGTTAATTAATCAATATTAAACAAATTATTCTCTAGTGACTTCCAAAATAGTTATTTGAAGAAGTCAAGAAGATATTAGCCATTTATTGTAGTTATATCATGGTAATTGATTGTTAAACAAGAGATTATAAGAGGTGATCGATGGGTCCTTTGGAGATCATCCAAACAAGCAGATTTGTGGTGGTAACAAGGATAATGTGATAGCATGGAGGACACTAGTAGTGGGGTTTTAGTAGGAGAAATTGAGGAGATTCTATTTTTCCAAGAAAAGGAAGGAGGCTTAATTATTTTTATAGAGGGAGGATGATTTAGCTAGTGCGAATTTCTAGTTTTTCCTATGCGAGTTGTTGAAGGCTCATTTTTTTATTACTAGTTTCTAGATTGATTTTTTGGAGGCAGTGCAAGTAGATTTCTAGAGTTACTGGAGGCAGAGAAATTCACTAAATTTATATTTCGTGGGTAGTGTGAGCTTCAATAAGATTCATTGTGAATTTCTAGTGGGAAGTGTGAGTTCACGGAGGGAGTGTGATTTGCACAGAAATGGGCCAAGATGGTTTGTAGAGGAAAACTATGGATTTTATAGTTTGATTTGGTCAGTGGAGATGAAAAAAAAAATATTATTGGAGATTTTCTAGTAAGAGGCGAGCATTTTATGCAATCGTTGATTTTTTGAAGAATAAAAAACCCTCATCTACATAATTAGTTTTCCCCACACTGGGGTTTTTCCAGGGATAGTTTGTGTTTCTTTTTCCAAGGCACTTAAGAATCAAGTTTGAGTCTAAGATCACAATCACAAACACACTTGAATTCCAAAACACTACTTATTTACACATCAAAATAACATAGAGAAATGAATTAACTAGTACACAAGAAAAATTTTCAACCCACAACTTGTTATATTACAAACATTAATACTACAAAATTAGGGCTCATGTACCAGGTATCATGGCCATTACATACAACCCTGATATAAGACAAAACTAGGGCTTGGTGTCAACAAATATGACCACAAATATTTCCATAAAAAAGGTACGCTTGACCTACTAGTTGAAGGTGCACACAACAGTCCCTTCAGTTGACATACTCTGAACACAAATGACATGTGCTTCACCTCCCCATCTGCTAATCATTGCAACTTTATAAAGCATGCATATCCATCTCCTCAAACTACCACTATCAAACCTCCTGCTGCTCTAAGAGTGACTGAAATTTTTTCCTTACAATTTTTCCCGCTAGCTTCTCTCATACTCCACCAAGAGTGCCAACTCTTAGGGTCTTCACAAATGTCCTCTACTTGCCTCTATGCTGCTCCAAAGAAGACCAAAATTAGTGCATGGAATATTCCATCTTATCACTTATTTTTCCACCAAGAAATAATCAAACCAACACTCAACAAGTTTCCCTCTTAACTGCTTTTTGTTTCTCCCAAAAGGTCAATTTTGAGGGCACTGTGTTGAAAATGCAGTAAGAAATTCCTAATTTAATTTTCCCTTAATTAAATTAGGATAAATTTGAATTCCTATTTCAGTAACATACTTGGAGGAATTTAAATTAGTGGATATGGCACTTATCACTCAGTTAAATTAGTTAATTCGATTTGGATACACTTGAGTTATGTAGTATACCTAGGGGGATAGTATGGGGTATAGAGGGAGGTACCTAAGGGAATAATGTAATAATGGAATGGGCCATAGTAATAAATAAAGTTGTTAACTCGTATCATGTAAGGGACCACAAGTAGTTAGCAATAATGTAATAAGCCCATGGCATTAGATAGATGGTATTGAGGGAACCATGGTAATGATCCATGGTATTGTATGTATGAGGCCTATATCGAGGCTAGAGACTCCCTCTTGAGAGATGTCAAGGATTATTGTATGAACAGGCATATGGCTTGTGGAGTGTTCTCCTTCCTTAAGGAGTGAATGTACGGTGTTTCCCTACCTTAAGAGTTTGATCAATAAAGAATAATTTATCTATATTCAGATCTTGTTATTCCCTTGGGTACCTCCCTCTATACCCCATTCTATCCTACCATGGTTCCCTCAATACCATCTATCTAATACCATGGGCTTATTACATTATTGCTAACAACTTGTGGTCCCTTGCATGATACGGGTTAACCACTTTATTTATTACTATGGCCCATTCCATTATTACATTATTCCCTTGGGTACCTCCCTCTATACCTCATACTATCCCCCCTATGTATACTACAACTTATGTTTAGTTATGATTGATTGCTAATTTCTACCAATCTATTTAAGTTAATTTGAGTTATTGTGAATTTAACTAGTTCTAACTGATAGAGAACTAGTGGAGGGTCCAACAATGTGTTGTGTACCTCAATTATCAACTAGTTAACTCATTAATCAACCTAGAATAATTGATGCATGTAGATAAATCATGTTACCCAGTTGGGATTGGAGTTTAAGGGCATTGTACTATCAGTTGTAGACAATTCCAAATTGTACAGGTTATGCATGTAGTCAGAGAAGGGCCTACAATGATTATGTAGTTCTGGATGGGGAATTTCCCTAATTAATAGGGGATAATTCCTAATTGAATAGTGCAAGGAAATAGGGACTTGGGTAGGAAGGAATTTGGTTATGTATTGACCAGAGCTAGCTTATGAAGTAGTGAGATAGATTATACTTGTGTAAAGGTTGCTCAAGCTTGAGAAAGCATTGTATTTCTTCTCTATTTTCTTACTAATGCAATACAGATAGGAAGGGGTTTTGAGCAATTTCTTTCCCCTAGATAAATATATGAGCATATGTGATTGAATCTTGTCTCATGTTTATGTCGTGATTTCTTGTTCATTTAAATTGCTTCCCCCTGATGAGTAGAGTAGATTTAAGTCTTTTGTTTTAGTAAATTACATTAGTAGTTTTGAACATACAAGGAATTTATACATGATATCAGAGCAAGAATCACAATAGGAGAGAAGAATTCAAAATTGTATTTGTAGGTGAATCAAATTTGTAGGATAATTCTTTAGAGCTATCATGATATCTTTCTATGGACTTAGACTTGCATATTCGCTTGAAGGTAGCTTGAATTATATTTCTTGGAAGGGAAGGATGGAGGCAGTGTTGGAAGATAATGGGTTGAATGAATTCATAGATAATGATATCCCGAAGCCTCCAACATATGATGCTCAAGATATAGTAGAATGGAAGAAGTGTGTAGCAAAGGTGAGGAGGATCATATTGGAGGGAGTTCGAGATCATATTGCCTCAAATCTCCACACAAAAGAGACTCCATATGAAATTTGGCAAGCCTTTATAGACTTTTTTAGGAACAACAATGACCACAAGAAGGTGGCACTTAAGGACAAGATTCAGAAGATCAAGATGGAAAAAGGCAACACAATACCACAGTACCTGAGCAGGTTCACCCAATGTTAGGATTAACTTGGGAGTGTTGGTATTACGATTGTAGAAGATGATCTGGTAAGCCTATCACTTCTAGGTCTTCCTAAGAGTTGGCACAACTACCAGGAGTCGGTAAATGGGAGGGAGAAGCTACCAAATTTGGAGTGATTGTGGTCCAACTTGGTGCAAGAAAAAATAAGGCGAAACACCAGAGATGGTACCTCATCCAAGCATGATGATGAGGAGAACCGTGACCTGGCTAGAAAGGAAAAGAAAGGGAAAGGGAAGAAATACCATTCCAAATAAGAATCTAGTCAGGTGGGAAAGAAGAAAGACTTGTCCAAAATCAAGTGCTTTCACTGTCATGAGTTGGGACACTATGCCATGTAGTGTCCACACAAGAAGGTAGGTAAGGATCCCTCAGGAGGAGCGGCAAGTGAAGCCTTGGCTTCACAATTCAAACTTGATTTCACCCTCATCGATTGTATGGTAGGCACAGTGATGGGTAGTGTGTGGTATATGGATAGTGGAGCCTCATTCCAAATGATGGGAAACCAAGAATTCTTCAGTGACTTGGAGGAGAAGGACCTCCAGATGCACATCGATATAGGACATGATGGAAGGTATAGTTCGACTGGTGTTGATACAATTACTTTTCAGAGGGAGTTTGTCTCCCCTCTCACGTTAAAAGATTTCATGTATGTTCTGAGTCTAAAGAATAATTTTGTTTCAGTTGCTATGTTGGAAGACCATCTTTACAATGTGATATTTAGCAAAGGGAATGCTTTCCTTAGACACATCACCATGAGACAAGTGAGGTGGATCAGGGTTTGTGTGAAGAACCTCTACAAATTAGATGTAGAATATCATGTGCCATTGAGCACAAAAGTAGAGAAGGTGCAGAGATGAGATATCAATGAATTATGGCATATAAGACTTGGTCCTTTTCATCATGGTGCTTTGAATATCATGCAGTAGATTTCTACAGGAATTCCCAAAGGAGCACTAGAGTAGCGATATACATACAAAGGGTGTAATTTGGGGAAGTATACAAAAGCCACATTCAATGATTGGGAAAGTAAAGCGCAAGTAGTCATTGAAAGAGTTCACTATGAAGTGTGTGGAACTTTCTTGACAGCCTCCATTTCCAAGCATAAATATTATGTAATATTTGTATATTATTTCTCATGGAAGTGTTGGATATTCTTCATGTAGAATAAAGACTATACATTCTCCAAGTTTGTTGAACTTAAAGCACTTTTTGAGAAAGATATTGGTAAGAAAGTGAAGGCTCTCGGGATAAATAACGACAGAGAATATGTGTCGAATGAGTTTAAGAAATTTTGTACAAAAGAAGGAATTTGATGGGAGTTGACAACACCCCATAAACCACAGTAGAATGGAGTGGATGAGAGAAATAACAAAAGTAATTTGGGAGCTACACGAGCCATGTTGCATGACCAGAGCCTATCGTTGCACTTATGGGTTGAAGTATGCAACACAACTATCTATTTCCAGAACAAGAGTCCGCACAGGATTCTTGGCATTAGTACACCAAAGGAAGATTTTTCAGGGAAGAAACCAGATGTGTCACACTCAAGATATTTGGATCATCAATTTACTGTCATCTTTCCAAGGACTAAAGGAAAAATCTAGAGCCTATAACTAAGTTGAGCATATTTATGGGGTACACTGAAACACCTCAAAACTATCATGTGTACTTTCCATATCTCAGGATGAAAGTTGTTAGGAGAGATGTGAATTTTGATGAGGAGAAGGAAATGAGGTGTACTCTTGAGAGGAAGTTTCAATTGCATTCATATCAGGAGATTTTGGCTCCAAAAAAAGAACCTTGGGAAGTTATGGAGTAGCCACAAGTAGAGGAGAAGAGAGTGGAGACACCCACTCAAGCAGAGACATCCAGAGATGGAAGGAAGCACACTAGGGAAGATGACAGATTATTGCATGATGCTAGAGAGAATGTGGGAGCATCCACATCACAGCATAGGAAGAGGAGATCACTAGATTGGTACACTGGCTACATAGCTCTAATGAGTGAACTTGTAGACTGAGCCATCCTCATTAGAGGAATCAACACAACAAAAAGTATGGGTTACCTAGAGGGAGGTTACTTGCACCCCTCAAACCCCCTGTGAACCCCCCTACTACGCAATTGGCGCAACAAAGGGGGGCCTCCTTCCCCCCTCTAACCCCTCGGTTAACTACATGGGCTAGTCGTGGAAAGAATATAACGCAACCCAACATTCTCCCACTTGTTGTTTTCTTTCCACAGGGGGCCACAAGAGAGCTTAGTCATTTATCCATCCTTGCAATGCCCATTGTTTATCTACACCAAGAGAACTTCTCAGAGCTCATAAATTTTGTCAATGCATCTGCACTATTCTTCAAAGTGTCCATCTTTACTAGCAACACCTTTTTGTCTTGTATCATATCCCTCACAAAGTGATATTGAACATCAATGTGCTTTGTCTTTAAATGATATGCAGGGTTCTTTGCCAAGAAAATTGCACTTTGGCTATCACATTCTATCCTTATAGCTCCCTATACTAACCCCATACTTGAACACAATCTCTACAACCAAACTGCTTCCTTTCTTGCATGACTGGCTACCATGTATTCTGCCTCTGTAGTTGATAGTGCCACTACAGATTGTTTCTTACTCATCCAACTGACTACACCTCCAAATAGGTTAAACACATATCCACTTGTAGATATTCTCTGATCCAGATCTCTAGCCCAATCTCCATCAACAAAGCCACGAATATCCAACACTCTGTCCAATCCTGGTCTTCCTTGGTAGCACAAACCATAATCACTAGTGCCATGAAAATACATGAAAACCTGCTTCACTGCTGTCCAGTGCTCCTTCCCTAGTTTTGACATAAACATGCTCAATACTTCCACTACATGTGCAATGTTTGGTCTAGTATTGTGTGGTGTTGTACATCGAGTATAGATGTATTGTTTTGTGTTGTACACCAGGTGTAGGTACATGTATTGTGTGGTGCTGTACATCGGTTATAGATGTATGTATTATGTTGTACATCGGGTGTAGGTGTATGTATTGTGTGGTGGTGTACACTAGATGTAGGCGTATGTATTGTATTGTGTTGAACACTGGGTGTAGATGTATGTTGGTATGTCAGGTGTAGGTAAATGTATTGCATGGTGTCATATGTCGTGTGTGGTTGTATGTGTGTGATGCACATTATGTGTATGTGCACATGGTTGAGGAGAAGGAACTGGGTGTTTTTTGGTTGTGGCATCTGATCTAGAGTGTGTATGGAATAAAGAAAAGGTAAAAGCTAAGGATTGATTAAAGGATAAGTATCAACATTGTATTTCAGTTTTATTATGCATGTGATTTATGATTTTGGTCTATGATGATTACATGTGATCTATGATTTTGGTTTATGATGGTTACATGTAATTTATGATTTTGATCTGTGATGGTTATGCTTTGAGCTAACTTGGTGTGATATGTTTATACATGATGATTTTATCAAAGATTCTAGTTGACTTGTTGTGACATGAAGTAAACAAGATTGCAAGTATACCTTATTGACAGGCCAACAAGGAGGTACGATTTGAAGTTATTTCAATTTATTTTGAATCTAATGGAAATTATGTGCTTGGTACAGGAAAGCATGAAATGCCCTGTTGGGTGGTTAAAATTGATGACAAGTATTAGAAACAACAACAAATGAGATTATAAGAGGAAGCAGTATTATGGTAAAGCACTTCAGGAGGAAGGCCATTGTGGGACACGGGTACCCAATAGTGTCCACTGATTGCCATGAGCATGCTATGACCAGTATGATCCTTTTGAGGCAGTTATATGCCTTGGTTTTTGTATCTTACGATGTGAGGAAGCCTTGACAAGGGACGGACTACCCGGGATGGGGGTGCCAACGGAACTTGGAAGGCGTGTGATGACATAGAAGGGGATGACCAGATTGCCCGAGAGACTATATAGCAGAGAAGGGAAGGTTGGGGATATATTTTCTTTGGTCATTAGCATTGCCAGAGGGAATCAGATACATATGGGTAGTGCTCCCTGGAACAATGAGTCAATAACTGTTCACTGGGAGGACAAGTGGTGCAAGATTATAACGTTGGACATTGGATGTAGATTTGAACTTGTAGTGGATTTTGGACTTCCTAGGGAAAGAGGTGAATCCTAGTATTACTTTGAGGGTGGAGGTGCAATCCTCTGGATTCCCTTGTGTGGATGCAGGAATCGTATCCTTTTATTTTCTTGTTGAGAAAATGTGCATATGTGTATATGTGTGTATTACTGTAAATATTGTATCGAGCTAGATTTATAAAGCTCCATAGACAATATTATTATTTACTTAGTGAAGAAAATTTGTATGTGTATATGTGGTTATTGTCAATACCGTAATGATATATGTTATAAATATCCATTAAACGATATGTTTGTCATGTTTTAGTAGATGGTCATTGTAAATATTGCAATGAGTTATGCTATAGAGCTCCATGGGCAGTATGTTTTGTTTTCAACAGTCTTGCTACTTATAAGTGTCATTGAACACCGAGGACGATGTTCACCCAAAGGGGAGGGTTCTGTAACAACCATGGTTAAAAATCCATGTAAAAATCTATAATACCATGGCCATGAAACACAGATTCCAAGCTAAATGGTGGGAAAAACACCTTAGTGGCTGTTCATTTAGTTTATTATGGCTAAGGAAATTGGCAAAGGAATTAACAAAGGCTTTGGAAAGGCATGAGGAATTTATTGACATTTTATTTATGAAAATAATTGAAACTAGAAGAAAAGGAAGCTGAAAGATGACATGTTGCATGTGAGGAGGAAATTGAAGGAAAATAATGGAAAATGAAGAAAATGGAGGCCTCATTAATAAAAAGGCTTCTGAGGATTAGTGGGTAAGATTTTGACAAGTTTTGGTGGAGCTCTCTTTTATTCTCTCTCTCTCTCTCATACTCTTGGACACTTAGAGTTTCTTGGATCACTCTTGGAGTAGTGTGGCATACTTGGAGTTTTAGAGCAAGAAGGAAAAGGAAGAGTAGCGAAGCACAAGAGGACATAGGGATCAACAATTATAACGGGTTTTGCTTGCAGGTACCCAGTTGCATGTATGTTTTCCTCACTAGTTTTGGCATGTATGACACACGCATGTGGTTTATTGGTCATGATCTATCATTGGCATGGAGGATGGTCAGGATTGATAGTGGATTTGCCTATCCTTGCCATTTCCTAGATATCCATGGAGATTGTGGGTTTATTTCCTTGTTTTGTTTTGGTTGGTTCTCATGTTTCCTTTAGCTTGGGTTGAGTTATTAGTTCCTGGAACCTTGGTTAGACAAACGATCTAGAAGCCCTGTGACGACTTGGGTTGAGTTACTAATCCTGGAGTCTTAGTTGGACAAAGCTTTGGAGCCCTGTAACATCTTTGGTTGATTTATTAGTCCTGGAGCCTTGGTTGGACAAACGCTCTAGAGCCCTTGGTGGGTTGAGTTACTAGTCCTAGAGCCTTGGTTTGGAAAAAAATCTCAAGCTCAACAATAGCTTTGGGTTGAGTCACTATTCTTGGAGCCTTGGTTGGACAAATGCTCTCGAGCCTGGCAAAAACCATGGGTTGAGTTACTAGTCCTGGAAGCCGGGTTGGAACAAACGATCTAGAGCCTTGGAAGGCTTGGGTAGCGACCAATCTGGTGAAGGTTTTATGATGTCCAACCGTGAGGTGGAATCATTGTTTGATGGGTTGAGGTGGTTTGGCCTCTAGAATCCGTGGATGGTTTTGATTGATGTGTTCTATAAGATCCCACATTCACGCTTGGAATATGGCACGAGGGTGAATGGATGAAGAGAGATTTGACTCATCCATTCTATAGTCGGGTGGAACATGGAAGTCCCATGCCGGGTTTGGATTTTACATCATCAATATGAGGTTATTTCTCCTTGTATTTCTAGGAGTATTATACTGGTTTATGTGTGGATTATATGGTTGTGATTTCCTTGGTATTTCTGTTGCTATCATGTTGGTTATCTATATGTTTTATGACAATAGCTATGTATGGATCTCTCATGTTTCTACTTGTAAATAAATGAACAATGTATCTAGGACCTAATGGATGAAATGAAAATTAATGTGTTGAGGCATCAGTGCTTCTTAGCGGTTCTTAGCTAAGTATGAGACCCCTATGCTTAGATATGTTATTTACTCAGGTATATTACATATCTGTGATATGTCTGGTGAAATGGTTGTCATGGCTAGTAGCAGTCTACTCAAGGTATTATTCAAGATTGCATTTGTACTATCATTTCCATGTTATCTTACTATTTTGAAGGTGTCATTCAATTCTGGGTAGTGACCTAGGCTCTCGGCCTAAAAAAGTGGTTGAAATCCTAGGGACATTGGCACAACACTGAGAAAAATAGTCCCTGAATGCTGGCATGCCTATAGCATGGGAGTGTCCAGAGCCTCTTCGATGCTTGCATGTCCATAGCATGGGAGCATCCAGAGGTTATGTGGTCTAAAACCTCAATAGGAATCAGGGGATGTTTAGCAGAAAGGTTGGGATGGTTCTTAGGAGTCCTATCGCTGATATTGAAAGTCTATATGGCATGTTTCCCTTGGTTCCACTTCCTTAACATGATTTAGGAGGTCGAATCATATCATAGTAACTTCTAGTCACATGTTTACTCCAGTTGGTCGATTACTTGGGTAGGCATGGGAGGAGGGTGTTACAAAGCTAGAAGATGCAAGGGCATCATTACATGGAATGAAGAAGTTCTTCAAGTTGCATGATTACACATAGAACATGAAGGCCATGATATCTATTTTTAGCCTCAAAGGGAAAACATACATTTGGTGGGAAGATGTGAAGCATGCCAGAGACATCAGGACAGAAGAGTTGAGTTGGCATGAATTCAAGAGACTCTTCAAGAAGAACTATTTGTGAGAGAGTTACTATGATAGAAAAGCCAAGGAGTTCTATGATCTGAAGATGGGATTGATGACAGATGAGGAGTACATGACTAATTTCTTGGAGTTTTTGAGGTATGTGTCATATATTAAGGATGAGAAAGCAAAATTTCAGAGTTTTGTCAGTGGATTTCCATTAGAATTTGTAGAATTTTCTCTACAAATCAGCTAGCTCACTGATATCATGTAGAAATTTCACCTACAGATCAAACTAATATATGCAATGTACTAAAGCATAATACTAGATCTACATGTACCATAAACTTTGCGGAAGCTAGTCAACCATGAGAAACATCAAGCATGAACACATATAACTGATAAGAAGGAATCAATCATACATAACACAAAAGAATTTATCCGGGAAAAAGCACCAACCTAAAACCAAATCTATGTATTATCAATCAAGTGGAAATCCTTAACAACATACAAAAAGAATCAGCTCAAAAGCTATCCTGCTCTCTCTATACTCTAATGATGATGCTCATGGACTACCTAGCCCTGTATATAAAGGTTGCACCTAAGGTCCAAGCTCCTATTTCCTTGCGCAGTTTTGATTGGGGTCCAATTACAAAACACATGTAAATTGGCCTAATCATACCTGCTGTCACCTCAGGTCCAACTACGTAGTCTTAGAAGGAAGAAGCTTCCTTCTCCATGCAAGGAATACTTACTAGAAATATCCTAACATCTGATAGTACATTGTCCCACATCTGATCTTAACTGGGTCTCTGACAGAACTGACATGCATCAGTTATCCATGAGTGAATACACAATTATCTGAAAATAACAGTTGTCACATGTATGTAAGAATCAACAAATTGTATCTCATTAATTTAACAACTTGTTAAATTAATCTAACTGAACCTGACTAAGTTAAACTAAGTCAACTGATCCTCTCACTATAGAACTCATCCTTAATTCCTCAACCAGTGGAGCAAATCAAGGACACATTCCCCAATTAGTGGAGAAATAATTGCATGTTCTCACAAAGACTTCAAGTTTGCTTTTCCTTAAGTAATTAACTCATGGAGAATTAATTAATTAATATTCCAAACTGCTGGTAAGACCAAATTCAAATTTACTTCCTATAGATAGACCAGGGATTGCTATAAATAGGAAGGGACCCAAAAATGCTATTTTTAGAAGATGCTATTTTTAGCAGTTTCACCTCTCACCCAAGGTGGCCAAAATGCTCATTGGCCAAACTGTTATTTTTAGAAGTGCTATTTTTAGCAGTTTTATTTTTATCACTTCCTAAATTTATCATTTCTTGTTTCACACTTTTCAACACTCCCTCTCAACAAGAAAGGCTTCCTCTCGAACCCAATCTTGTAACTCTGGAATGTTTTGCATGCAACACATCTACCAAGTGTGGTTGTTCTAGCAACACTCCGAACAAAAAACTTCCAACTGACCTCTCTGTTGAGCTAGAAACATACTCTAATGCTGAAGCTCTACCTACTACTGACAAGTGCCCCCTCTCTGACCTCTGCGCTACTGCAACATCTCCATGCATCTCGCACCATTGCACCCTTCTTTGTGCTACCCTGCACTGTGCAACACACTTGTGCCTCTCGCATTGTTGCAGCCTGCATGATCTGCATTGTCCTGGGATTCCCTGCACTATAGCTCTCTCTTCTACTCCATCCACATCTATCTCTACCCAATCAATCAGTTCCTGCTACTCCACATCGGGGCTTCCGTAGCAAGGTCTCATCTAAGAGGTTGGGTACCTCAAGGATCCTGCCCCTCCTCCTTGGGATGATCACTCTATATCGCCCCACCTCCTACCTGGAGGTATGGCTACATGTGATCCCTCTGTCCACCTGGCTCAAAGTTTCCCCCTACTGGAGGCCTCTGCATGAGTAGATGTCTCTACTCAATCTCCACTCAGCTTCCCCTATTGTGGCTGCTCCACAACCTCCTAAAGCTGTTGCAACGATCGTGGCTCCTCCACAATCGTCTGAGACTTCTTCTGGCACTGCATGTTGAGAGGTAACATACCCTCCCTCTCAACCACCAAGTCTCCATCAGTTGCCTTACTTCTCAAGGCTTTGCATGCATCTTGAACCTAAAGAGCATACAGGTTCTTGACCCATGAACCAATCTACTTCACCTATCTAGTGATGATGTGTCTAAGGAAAACTTTCCCTTACTAAAGACTACATCATAGCCTATGTCTTCCAGTATCACGATCGACACCAAGTTTCTCTTTAGTCCTGGTACATACTTGACATGGGTCAAGGTAAGGTGAGCTCCATGCTCCCTCTAAAAAATAACCATGCCTACACCTGAGACACTATACTTCTCATCATTACCCATCACTATGAGTATCTGGAGATCTTTCTCCTCCAAAGTACTGAACAAACTCTTGTCATCGATCATGTGGAAACAAGCTCCACTATCAAGAAACCAACCACTTCCCACCATGGATGAAACTATGCATGTGAAGAGTGTGAAATCCAACTCAAACTGTGAAGCAAGTGCCTCACCTTCAAATCCTTCACGTATCCCTTCTTGGATTTTATCTATGGACAATTTGCAGCATAATGGCCCACCTCATGACAACAAAAGCATTGCACTTTCGATTTGTCAACCTTATTCCCACTATTGGAAGGACTGGATTCATAAAGAGAAACCTTCTCCTTCCCCTTCTTTGCCTTACTCGCTAAGTCATAGTTCTCCTCATCCTCCATGGATGAAGAACCGTCTCTGGTGCTCCGTCTGATCTCGTCCTGCATCAAATATGACCATAGTCATTCCCAATTTTGCAGTTTCTCCCTTGCATTAGCCGAGTCCTGGTAGCTATGCCAACTCTTAGAAGGCCAAGGAGTGTCAGGCTCACCATATCATCATCAACTGTCATGACCCCTACACTTGCAAGCTCATCCCTGCATGTGATGAGCTTGGTCAAATACATAGAGATCGTCTCATCCTTTTCACACTTGATCTTTCGAAGTTTGTCCTTCAGTGTCGCTTCCTCTAATCACTGCTATTCTGATATAAATCTTTCAATGTTTTCCACATTGCAAACAGAGTCTCCTTCCCATGGAGGCTCGAGACAATGTGATCTCGCATTACCTCCAAGAAAATTCTCCTAGCTCTAGCCACACACTTCTTCCATTCCCCCAGTTGAGTAGGATCAGTAGGCTTAGGGACTTCTTGATCAATGAAGTCCTTAAGGTCGTTATCTTCCAATACTACCTCCATGCTATCCTTCCAAGCTATATGGTTTGAGCTACCATCAAGGGAATACTCAAGCCTCAAACCATAGAACACCATCAATGAAATAGATGTGATAAGAACTTGAGATCTATATCCTGAATAATAAACTTCGAATTCTTTCTTGTATATTATTCTTCCTTGATCACCTGTGCTCCAATACCATGTAGAATTTTCTCTACAAATCAGCTAGCTCACTAATATCATGTAGAAATTTTACCTGCAGATCAAACTGATATATGCAATGTACTAAAGCATAATACTAGATCTACATCTACCATAAACTTTGCAAAAGCTAATCAACCATGAGCAACATCAAGCATGAACACATATAACTGATAATAAGGAATCAATCACACATAACACAGAAGAATTTATCCGGGAAAAAGCACCAGCCTAAAACCCCATCTCTGTATCATCAATCAAGTGGAAATCCTCAACAACATACAAAAAGAATCAACTTAAAAGCTATCATGCTCTCTCTGTACTCTGATGATGATGCTCATGGACTACCTAGCTCTGTATATAAAGGTTGCACCTCAGGTCCAAGCTCCTATTTCCTTCCGCAGTTTTGATTGGGGTCCAATTACAAAACACATGTAAATTGGCCTGATCATACCTATTGTCACCTCAGGTCCAACTACGCAGTCATAGAAGGAAGAAGCTTCCTTCCCCATGCAAGGAATACTTACTAGAAATATCCTAGCATATGATAGTACATTGTCCCACATCTGATCTCAACTAGGTCTCTGACAGAACTGACATGCATCAGTTATCCATGAGTGAATACACAGTTATCTGAAAATAACAGTTGTCACATGCATGCAAGCATCAACAAATTGTATCTCATTAATTTAACAACTTGTTAAATTAATCTAACTGAACTTGACTAAGTTAAACTAAGTCAATTGATCCTTTCAATATAGAACTCATCCTTAATTCCTCAATTAGTGGAGAAAATCAAGGACACATTCCCCAATTAGTGGAGAAATAATTACATGTTCTCACAAAGACTTCAAGTTTGCTTTTCCTTAAGTAATTAACTCATGGAGAATTAATTAATTAATATTCCAAACTATTGGTAAGACCAAATTCGAATTTGCTTCCTATAGATAGACCAGGGACTGCTATAAATAGGAAGGGACCCAGAGATGCTATTTTTAGAAGATGCTATTTTTAGCAGTTTCACCTCTCAGCCAAGGTGGCCAAAATGCTCATTGGCCAAACTGCTATTTTTAGAAGTGCTATTTTTAGCACTTCCTAAATTTATCATTTCTTGTTGCACACTTTTCAACAAAATTTAAGGATCAGATTGAGTATGATGAGCTCGGTCACTGGAAGAAGTAATTAGGAAGTTGAATCACTGTTAGGAGCAATCGAAGCATAAGACTAATTCTAAGCAAGGTTGGAAAGGGAGTGACAAGAATAAAGGTAAATGGCCACCAAAGTGAACAAGACCTCAGGATGTAGGTAAGAAAGAGAATGTTTCTCCTTACAAGAAGTTTAATGCAATTGAGAAGGGACATGGGTCGCATTCTAGAGAGAAGAAAAATCGAGGTGATGATAGGAGATAGTTGCAGTGTTGGAATGTGGCAAGGATCATCTCAAGAAGGATTGTCTGTCATATTAGGGTGGTAGGCCTCAGATCTACAGTGCTCAGGAGGCACAAACAAATGGGGATGTTGGGTAGAGCATTCCTCGAATCTATGCAACATTGGATAACAGGAAGGCGGATCACCGGGCATCTATTATCAATATGGATGGTAAGCTTTGTGATCAATTTATGTCTATTTTGATTGAACCTGGCTCTAATTATAGTTATGTTAATACCTACCTAGTAGATAAGTGTGGTTTGAGAAAACAAGTGCATGCAGATTAATGGTTAGTGAAGTTGGCTATAGGTACTAAGAAAAGAGCTCATCAATGGGTAGGAGCTTGGGCATTTGAGTTGAATTGTATGCCTACATCAGCGCATCTGAATTTACTTTCATTGGGATCATATAGTATGCTTCTGGGTAAGGATTGATTATATCTTCACAGGACTAAGGTAGGTTGCAATGAAAAGGATATTGAGTTCTTGGATGACAATTTTAGAATAGAGAACCTTGCAGGGTAATAAGAAGGCAACATCAATCGTAATGGTTACATATATGCAAGCACAGTGTAGTCGCAGGAAAGGGTGTGTAATGTTTGCATTGCATATTTCCAATTATAAAAGTAAGGATGTTGAGGATGCATAAGATTTGAATAGGTACCTAGTTTTGCATCAGTTTCACGATGTATTCCCAATAGAGATTTCAGAGTTTCCACCTCCCAGAGAAGTGGAATTTTAATTGAGTTGGTACAAGGGTAAACACCAACATCAAAGGCACTGTACATGATGAGAACTCCAAATTTAGTGGAATTGAAGTTGTAGCTGAAGGAAATGATTGAAAAGGGATACATTAGGCCAAGTGTATGACATTGGGGTGTACTAATGTTGTTTGTGAAGAAGAAGGATAATATTCCCAGGTTGTGTATTGATTACATGCATTTGAATAAGGTGATGATTAACAACATGTATCTGTTGTCGAGGATCGATGACTTGTAATAGTTGAAGGGAGAAATAATGTTCTTGAATATTGATATGAGATCAGGATATCATCAGGTATGCATCAAAGAAGAGGACATCTACAACATTGCTTTCCGAACCAGGTATGGGAATTATGAGTTTTTTGTGGTTCCTTTTGGTTTGACTAATTCTCCATCTACTTTCATGTTTTTGATGAATAGTGTTTTGCGTCCTTATCTAGACAAGTTTGTGATTGTATTCATTGATGATACATTGATGATATATTGATATATGGTCTTAACATCTCAATAGAAAAATATGGGGGATGGCGGGGAGCTCTGAAGGAGTCAGGATTTAGCGGCGAGTCTAACCGCACGTTCGAAGACCGCAGTCAAGGAACGGTTTATCACAGATCCCGCATTTGTTTCGGTGTTGGCCTCGCATCTGGGCGACAGGCCGATCACGGAGAGCGATAGGACTTAGACTAACTGCCATGGAGAATCAACAATTAACGGACCTCGTGGACTTCACCGAGGATCCGTTCGAGGGACAGACGGTTTTCAGTAACCCTAACCATGCTAAGGCTGTTTTCTCTCCGCCGGTTTCTGAGGAAGTTAGGGCACAGCTATTGACCCCGGTGGTTTCGCCTGAATCCGAGAATGAAGCTATTGGTATTGAGGCTCCGCCTCTCTCTCTAGGTACGGTAAACTTTCTCACCTCTTTCTCGCCGGATTCCTTAATCTTTGACGCCATTCCATCTCCTGTTCAGAACGTTCCTAGGGCACATAATAATCCATCCGAATTAGGGCAAGACCCTTGTCAAATTCCGGGGGTTCGAACTTCGGGATACTTCAGCACTCCTACTGTTAACATTCAAGTCTCTAAGCCCACGGCTCAGACAAAGAACACGGACCCTCTCTCGGAGCATCCATCAGCCCCCAGATCAAAGAAGCGGAAAATTAGGTGTGTGAAGGCTACTCAGAAGGATATCTCGATTGAATTTGGGAACCCGGCAGATTTCGAGGAAACTATGAACAATGCCCGCACGATGCTGGTGGGACATGTGCGGGGGCGCTCCTTCACCTCGGACAGACTCAGGAAATGGGTACAGGAAATCTGGGGAGGTTTATTCTCGCAGCTGCCAGCGGTTCGGGTCCTCCCACGGGGATGGTTCGCTCTCAGATTCGCACAAGAGGATCACACGCACACCGTACTTGAGAAATTTTGGCATATTGAATCTGCCCCGGTTCTATTGAAGCGATGGAATCCCCTTTTCGATCCGGAAAGGGAGCAAATAGCTGCTGGGCCACTATGGGTTCGGCTGCCTGGGCTTCCACTTCAATTCTGGAGAGAAGATGCTTTCACCCGCATAGGTAATGCACTGGGTTCATACCTTGATCACGATCGATCTTATTTGGATACAGGGAGGCAAACGGTGGCCCGAATCCTGGTACACCTAGACACAAGAGAAGGCCTGGAGGAAAAGATCACTCTGAATGCAGGGAAGCTCAAGCGAATGCAGATACTTGATTATGAAGGAGTGCCCTTCAGATGTAATAAGTGTCATCAAGTGGGCCATTTATACAGGGACTGTCCCCTACTAAACAGCCCTGCCAGCACTTCAAAGAATTCGCCTATAATGTCCAGAAGGAACTCTCCGTTATCATCCCCTGTCATTCTGAAGACTGCAGATCATAAGGACGACCTCAGCGCAGTGGATCAGACAATGAAGGACGCCTCCACTCCTCCCCTGACTCGGGCTCGGGCTGCTGCTGCACAGTCATCGGAAATTCACCACTCCTCTTCCTTTTCTGTATTGGAAAAGTCTATTGAATTTATAAATTCAGCTCCTGTCATCTCTGCACATTGCATTATTTCATCACCCTCCTCGACACAATCCACTGCCCCCCCTACACTTACTCGTGCTCCATCTCCCCCAATAGAATCCACCCCCAAAAGACACCAGCCTCACTCATATTCTCTTCGCCCCCGCACATCACTTCTGGATTCTTTAGCTCCCTCGATTGGTTTGGGCATTATTACCCCTGGGATGGGTCTCACTACCACCAGAGGCCAAAAATCGGCACTTAACAAAGCCATTAATCGCGCTGGGGCCGAAGTTGCCTCAGGCCGCCAATCCACCATTGATGGGGTCCTTAGAGCCACAAAACCCCCTCAGCAGGGGCCCCCATGAAGTTCCTCTCTTTCAATTGTAGGGGGCTGGCCAGTTACCCCAAGAAACTGGCCATCAAACGACTTTTTGAGGTCGAAAATCCTAACATCATCCTCCTCCAGGAAACCCTAGGATCAGCTGAGGATGTCTCTCGATCCCTCAATCTCTCATCTCCCCGATGGCATTTCATTGCAGTAGATGCCAGTGGGCGATCTGGGGGTTTGGCTATTGGTTTCAACCCACTTTCCATCAGGCTGGACTCTTCCTGGGGAGGTCCTGGATTCTTGGGAGCGGACATTTTTGCGATTGAGCTTGGAATGAATCTTCGTATAGTTAATATATATGGACCATGCCATCAAAGGGAAAGTTTCTGGAGAAATCTCCTGGGATTCAGATTGATGTCCCTGGACCACATCATCATGGGTGGGGACCTAAACTTCTCTTTGGGCTTCAGTGAATCCTGGGGCTCTATGGCGCAGATAGACACTATCACAGACTTTATGAGAAGACAGCTGGAACTTCATGATTTGGTTGACGTCCCCATGCAGAAGCCCCTTCCAACTTGGAGAAATAGGAGAGTGGGTCAAGCTGCACTTGCCCGCAGACTAGACAGATTTCTTCTCAAAGGGCCATTGATTCAAAAGCTCCATCGTTTAAAACAATGGGTTGGATCAGGTGGCATATCTGATCACTCTCCTATCCTTATGGAGATCATGGGCCCTCTCCCAAAGCCGAAATCTCCATTCAAATTCAACCACCACTGGCTCGAGGATCAGAGTTTCATCAACCTTGTCTCCAACTTCTGGAGGTCACACCCAATAGACAGAGAAGCATCATTGGCAAGAGGATTTGTCAAGAACTTAACAGAGCTCAAGCACATGGTGATAGTATGGGCAAAAGAGAAGAAAAGCAGGGAGGATGCACAACTCATAAATTTGGAAGAAGAGATACATGCCCTCCAAGATGACCGGAACTTGGCTTTTGGATCCATGGGGGACAAAACTCGGCTGATGGATCTAGAAAATCAGAAGCACAGAATCCTGAAACTCAGAGAGGAGTCCCTGAGGCTGAGGAGCAGGGCTGTATGGCTCAAAGCTGGAGATGAAAATTCCCGTTTCTTCCACAATTTCGCAAAAGGAAGAAGGCTGGCAAATACTATTTGGAATCTTCCTATGCCAGACGGAGGAGTGGCTGATTCTTTCAACAAGCTCTCACAGCTTGGCACCTCACATTTCAGGCAACTGTACAAGAATCCGGCGGGCACAAATTTGGCAGAAATCATCAATGTGGCATCACATTTCCCCAGATATGTAATGGAGGAGGACATTGATTCTCTCACAGGACCAGTCACTATGGCAGAGTTGGAGAGCACCATCAAATGGTTTCAGAGAGAAAAAAGTCCAGGTCCGGATGGATGGACCATAGAGTTCTACTTAGCCTTTTTTGAGCTTCTTGGAGAGGACATCCTGAGGGTGGTGGAGGAAAGCAGATCGACGGGACAAATCTATGATGCAATAAACACCACTTTTATAGCGCTCATTCCCAAATCAGACTCCCCCTCATCATTTGACGATTACAGGCCTATTTCATTATGCAATGTACTTTATAAAATCATCTCCAAGATCATTGCCAATCGGATTAGGCCCATTTTATCCAAACACATCGGGCCCCAACAGTTTGCCTTCCTGGAAGACAGACAAATCCATGAAGCCATTGGATCTGCACAGGAAGCTATTCACTCCATTTGGACAAAAAGGCTCAAGTGCATCCTTCTCAAGATTGATCTCTCCAAGGCTTTTGATCGAGTTAGCTGGCTCTATATCAAAATGATCCTCATCCACTTAGGCTTCCCTATTCACTTCATCAATTGGATAATGGCATGCATCACATCCCCCTCTTTCAGCATCCTTATCAATGGCGCGGCTTCCCACTTCTTCCACTCTGAGAGAGGCCTTAGGCAGGGATGCCCCCTATCTCCCTTGCTCTTCCTTGTTGTGATGGAAGCCCTGAGCCGCCTCATCATCTCAGCCAAAAGAGCAGGTACTCTCAGGGGATTGAAGATCACAGACGAATGTTTTATCACACACCTATTGTTCGTTGATGATGTGCTGATCATGCTTGATGGAAGGATGCAGGACACCACTACATTCAACCGAATCCTCAAGCTCTTTGCACAAGCTACTGGAATGGAAGTTAACCGGGCAAAATCCACCATCACTCTGGTTGGAACATCAGTACAGGAATCATTCTCAGCATGCCAGGTATTTCCATTCACCAACCATCCTTTGGATAGAGGGCTTAAATACCTGGGGTACTGGCTCAAACCAACCTCACAGAAGATTGCAGACTGGGTATGGCTGGTTGCAAAAATAGAGAAGCGGATCACTTGCTGGAGTTTTCGATATCTATCTAGAGCGGGCAGATTGACTTTGATTAAATCTGTACTGGAAGCCACCCCGGTTTTTTGGATGGCTCTGGCATGGATCCCTCGAAACATATTATCAAAAATCCAGAGAATATGTAACAGATATCTATGGGGAGGAAAACAGGATAAACGCACATTTGCATGGATCAGATGGAACTCTATTGCTCTCCCAAAAAGTGGGGGGGATGGGGAATAAAGGAACTTCCCACATTTGCACAGGCCATGGCAGCAAAGATGGGATGGGCACTGATGACATCACACAGCCTCTGGACCTCCATTGTCTTCCACAAATACATTTGGCCCAGGAACAAGCTGGACTGGCTTAGAATGCCATCATGGAACAAGGTGGGTATATCATCTGTTTGGAAGGCTGTGCTTCACGCCCTGCCCCTCATCAGGGATAACATCGTTTGGAGGATTAACAGCGGTGACTATGCCCGTGTGGGCCTTGACCCGTGGAATGGTAGTGGGGGTCGGCACAATCTACCTAGGGATCTAATAGACTGCTTATCAGCACAGCATATATTTGTGATTGCACAGGTCGCGGACAGGGATCGCTCAGACATGTTTCACCAAGCCTGGAAGACGGCCAACCAACTACACCTCCCTGCTAGATGGCACTCGACCTGGCGCGAATATTGCACTGCCCTATCTGAATCTCATATCAGGATAACAGAAGGTCCGGATGAATTGATTTGGTTTCTTGCTGACAGTGGTAAGTACTCACCAAGGGAGGGTTATACGCAGCTTAATATTCAGAAAAAGCCCGGGGTCCTTGATAAATGGTGGAGACAGATTTGGAAGCTTGCTGCATCTCCCAGATCAAAGCTGTTCACTTGGTGTGTACTCCGGAGCAAGGTTCCCACAGGTGATTTCCTTATGAGACGCGCCATACAGGGCCCGACGTGGTGCATTCTCTGCAAATCTGACTCGGAGACCATATCTCATTTATTCCTTCACTGTCCGATGATGCAACAGATCTGGCAAAACATAAAACCCTTCATCCCATTCAATGGAGACTGGAGCGGGCCCGATCCGATCAGCTCATGGATAGATTGGACAGCGAGGCATAAGGGCACGAAACTGATCAACCTGCCTGTTATCATTCTATGGTCTGTGTGGAAAGTTCGGAACAGATGGACTTTTGATGAGAAAGCCCCTCAATGGCCCCTCATTGAAGCTGGAATCATCACTGCTTACAGGGAGCTCCCTGATCCGCCTCCCCCAAAAATCCGCCATCCAAATCCACCGCCCAATATCGATCACTCCACCCCTTGGGCATACTTTGATGGAGCAGAAAATGCTCAGAGTTGTGGGGGGGGCATCATTCTGCATCATAACCTTACTCATTCCTATCACATCAAAGCTGGCTTGGGCATTGGAACCAATAATTATGCAGAGCTCATCACACTGCGGCACCTCTTGCATTTTGCACTATGTCATCATTACACAAGAATCAACATCTTTGGGGACTCTCAGATTGTTATAAATTGGTTCAATGATATCACGATTTGTCACATGCACACACTCAGAGCTATCATGGATGAAGTGCATCGATTAAAAGATGCTTTCTCACATATCTCTGTTACACACATTTACAGGGAGCATAATATGGACGCTGACAAATTATCCAAGGAGGCTGCGGTGATGGATCGTGGCATCTGGGAGATTACGGAAGTTTTGGGCCAGCAGCAACAGAAATACTACCACCGGCCATATATAGATCAGGACTACCCAACAGGGGGTCCTCATCTCGCATAAAATAAGGACAACAGCATCCACAGATCACTGATTTTTGCACAGCAAACACAGAAAATTCACAAGGATTATGCTATCAGAATAGTTGCAGAAATTGCAACAACACATTTACAGACAATTGATAGAATGTATTGATGTAAATTTTGAACTTTTGTACAGATCCTACAGTGATCACAGATCATGATATACTGATATATATGTAAATCTCTTCATATTAATGAAAGTTTTTACGGATTTTCCCAGGGGAAAAAAAAGATATATTGATATATTCTAAGAATGAGAAAGAGCATGCCAAACACTTAGAAACAATGTTGATAGTGCTAAGAGAGCATCAATTGTATTCCAAGCCTAGTAAGTGTGGCTTCTTTCATAAATAGGTACATTACTTAGAACATGTTGTTTTCAAGGAAGGCATAACAATGGATCTAGAGAAGATTAGATCTATCATGGAATGGGTAGCTCCTAGAAATGTGGATGACGTTAGATCATTTATGGGGTTAAAAATTTACTATAGGAGGTTCATTAGGAACTTCTCACAAATTTCCTATGCTATTACATAATTGCATAGAAAGGGAAAGAAATTTGAACGGATAAAGGAATGTGTAACTAGTTTTGAGCAGTTGAAGCAGTTAATTACAAACACTCTAATTCTAATGATTGCAGATCCAGATAAGGAGTTTCTTGTATGTACATATTATTGCAAGAGATTACTTTGTGGATTCATGATGTAGGAGGGACAGGTGGTATTCCACGAGTCAAGAAAATGGAATGAGCACGAGCAAAACTATGTGACAAATTGTCTTGACTTGGCAACAACCATTCATGCATTGAAGATGTGGAGGCACTTATATTCTTCGAAGAAGATTTGTATGGATGAGTGATCATAGTGGGATGAGATACTTACTTAACCAACTGAATCTAAATTCTAGGCAAGCTAGATGGTTGGCCAAGCTTAATGAATTTTACTTTGAGATCAAGTACATTAAGGATAAAGAGAACAAGGTTGTAGATGCTCTTAACAGAAGAGTGGAGGTGAACCACATAACAAATATGAGTTCATATGGGACAGATTTACAAGATCATATATTACAGGTAGGACAACAGGATGATAGGTACAGGGAGCTTAAGCATATGTTACATGATCAGGGTGCATGTGAACATGATGTGAACTATCATCTTGTGGCAGATGGTTTGGTGAGATTTAGGGACAGGATCTATGTGCCTAAAAATAGTCAACTCAAGAAGCTTATCTTGTAGGAATTTCATGTCAAGCCATATTTAGGTCATCTGGGATATCAGAAGACTCTAACAATGGTTAAGAAATTCTACTACTGGCCAAATCTGAGGAAAGAGGTAGTTGAGTTCATTGCTAGATGTTTGGATTGTCAACATGTAAAAGTAGAGTGTAAGCATCCATGTGGTTATTGCAGTCGATTCAGATTCCATAATGGAAATTGGAGTTCGTTTCAATGACTTTCATCATAGGTTTTCTGAGAACATATAGACATCATGATTCCATCATGGTTGTGGTTGACAGGTTGACAAAGGTATACCACTTCATAGTGGTTAAGTCTACTTATTTAGCTAGTGAGGTAGCACAAGTCTTCATTAGGGATATAGTGAGGTTGCATGGTATTCCTAATAATATTATATCCGATAGAGATGCTAAGTTCACTTCCAAGTTTTGGAAGGAGTTATTTGCAAGTTTGGGTACAAATTTGGCCTTCGGTATAGCTTATCATTCGTAGACAGATGGACAAACAGAGAGAGTTAACAAGATTTTGGAGGACATGTTGAGAATGTATGTTATGCACCAACAAAAGTAGTGTGAGGAGTATCTTCCACTAGTTGAGTTTTTTTACAACAATGGTTATTAGGAGTCACTGAGGATGAGTCTGTTTGACGCACTTTATGGGCAGAGTTGTAATACTCCTATCAGTTGGAGTGATCCAGTGAACAGGGTATTGATAGGACTGGACATGTTGTAAGAGATGGAACAATAAATGCAAGTTATCAAGAAGAATCTAAAGGCATCATGGGATAGACATAAGAGATATGCCAATCAACACAGGGCATTTAAAGAGTTTCAGGTTGGGGAGCGTGTGTACTTACACATCAAGACCAAGAGGTGCTCCTTGAGGATTGGAGCATGTGCCAAGTTGGCACCTTGGTATCATGGGCCTCTTGAGATCCTTGAAAGGATTTGACCAATGGTCTACAGACTTGCACTACCTATGACAGTGAAATTCCATGATGTTTTCCATGTTTCATTTCTTAAAAGTTATGTGAAATATGTTGATCATGTGATTAATTAGTATGTATTACGGGTGGATCCAAAAGGAGAATTCCAACTGAAATCTTAGCACATTTTGTAGCAGAAACAACTCATGCTTTAGAACTGATTAATCGAGCAAGTTAAATTGTAGTGGAAGCACTTTGGGCCCAATGAAGCTACATGGGAGATGGTTGATCAAATGTGGGCTATGTATCCTTCATTATTTGTCGGTGAAGGAAAATGAGTTTTGTTATAGGTACATATGTATGTATGGGTGTTATTATAAATACCGCAATAAGCTGTCTTATAAAGCTCAAATAAGTGGCACGGGTGTCATGTTGTTACATTTTTCATGTTGGTTTTATTTCAAGTAGGATTTTTCATTGTAAATATTGCATCGAGCTAAGTTATAAAGCTCCATGGGCAGTATTTTTTGGTTTTCAACAGTCTTGTTGGTTATAGGTTTCATTGAACGCTAAGGATAGTGTTCCCTTAAGGAGGAGGGGTCTATAACAACCCTGGTTAAAATTTCATGTAATAAATTTAATAAAAACAAAATAAGACCAAGGTCATGGAATACATATTCCAAGTTGAATTTTGGGCAAAAAAATCCTAGTGGGTGTTCATTTGGTTTATTATAGCTAAAAAAATTGGCAAAGGCATTGGCAAAGACTTTGAAAAGGAAAATATGCATTATTTTGTATTTAATTTATGAAAATAAAGGAAAATAGGAGAAAAGCAAGGTGAAAGGTCACAGGTTTGCATGTGAAGGAAATTGAAGGAAAATTAAAGGAAATTGAAGAAAATAGAGGCCTTAATAATAAAAAGGCTTCTTGGGATCAGTTCACAACCTTTTTGTCAATTTTATCTTGGAGATCTCTCTCTATTCTCTCTCTCTCTCTCTCTCTCTCTCATACTCTTACACACTTAGAGCATTCTTGGATCATTCTAGATTGGAGAAAGGAAGGAAAAGGAAGGACAAGAAAGCAACAGAAAGTAAGGATCAAGCAAGGTAAATTTGGATCAAACAGCTTCAACGGGAACACTTGCAGGTAATCGGTTGCACGTGTGATTTCCAAATTTTTTTTTGAATGCATGGTACATGCATGTATGGATTTGGTTCTCTTGCTGTCATTGGCATGGGTTTTTCCAAGTGTGACAGTGGTTTCAACATTTACTTTTCATTTCTGGATAGCCATGGTGTGATGGGATTCTTTCATTTAGTTGAGATTTGGATTTCCAGATGGGTTTGGAACTGGATGAGGTAGTCTTAGGAAAGTTCCCAAGGGCATAGGAATCCCTTGACCGGTTTTGGTGGGATTGTGTTAAAGCCTGAGGGTGGAGATAGGAAACTTCTCAATGTATTGGTGAAGAAATCTAGAGGCATCCAAGCTTGTTTAGGGCCTAGTGATCCCTTGATCTATTTTGATGGGATTGTGGTAAATCCTCGTAGTGTAGGTTCTTATTTTTGGCCTAGTGATCCCTTGACTAGTTTTGGAGGGATTGCAGTAAAGCCTGGGTGTGTAGGTGCTTTTTTTGGTCCTATGAGTCCCTGACTGGTTTTGGCAATATTGCAATAAATCATGGAAAATTTTAGGGGCTAATATTCGCAAGTGGACTAATTTTCCATGATTTTTCCAAAAAGAATATTTGCCAATTTCCATTTTTTCTAAAAATTATTCACCCAAATTTTACAATATAAATTTATTTTACCTTAAAAATCGCCAAAATTATATAGAGAATATATATAAAATCATTATAAATTTGAATAATTTTATAAATATATCAATAAACATTTGTAGTTTTCATATTAGGGACTAACAAGATTTGCCAATGTTTTTAAGCTTCAAGATAATTTTTCGTCCTTAAAATTTTCCCTGCAATAAAGCCTGAGGAAGCCCTAGTTATTTTGTTGTGAGTCCCACATTCATGCTTGGAATATGGCATGAGGGTGATTAGCATAAATAAAGATGTGGTTCAACCCAATCTATGGTTAGGTGGTACGTGGAAGTCCCTAACTTGGTTGGCTTTTGCATATGTTAATAAGAGTTATTTTCCTCTTGTATTTCATGAGTATTTTTATTTGTTATTATGTGGATTTGATGTATGTTCTATCATTTTTATTATTCTGGTTATATGTTGGTTATAAGCATGGTTTCATGAAAAATTCTAGTTATGGCTCTTATCATGTTTTGATTGGTAAATGAATGGTTATTGAATGCATGACCTAATAGATGTTATTGCAGCTATTATGAGAGGGCATTAGACCTTCTTGATGATTCTCAGATAAGTATCAAACCCCTATGTTCATATATGCATTCATGACTTGTAGATTACATGTTCAAAATGTGTTTGATGAAATGATTGTCATGGTTAGGCTTGGTTAGGTCAAGTATTTGAGTAAATTTTGTATGAATGTCTTTGTCTTGATGTCATTTATCATTCTGGAAAGTTTCACTGAGTTTTGGGTGGTAGTCTGGAGGCTAACCTGGAATTTAGGCTCAGAATCCAGGACCACATGCTCTGAACTGAACTTTTTGGCATGCAACTGCTAGGATGTAGGCTTGTGGGAGTAGTTGGAGGCTTCCAACCGCATGCATGACTTGTTGTGGGAGTGGTTGAGAGTCCACAGCTAAGAAAAAGGGGTCTAGCTCAGGGTTTGGCCACTTGGGGTGGTTGTTGATCTAGAATTTATCCAGGACAAAGAATTAAAGGTATTACAGACTCGTGCATGGATATGCCTATGTTACTTTATGCAATGGATTGATAAGAATACAAAATACATAGACACTGAGGAAGTTAGAGAAAAAATAACAGGAAAACATATAAGACAACAAGTTTAGTAAGGAGTTCACCCAATGCTCCTAGGCTACGTCTCCTGGTCCAGCTCTCAGTGGTGACCTCTCTATTATGTTTTCAAGCAGAGTTTTTGCAACAGTGAGCTCAATTTGAGTCTCACTAAATAGATAAAAGTTAGTAGGAATGGAGTGCCAGACTCTCCTTACTGAAATTTGACCTCTGATGGTCACAGTAGTATGACAGGCCTATTCCGAGGAGTTTGCTTGAACCTCTCAAGCCTTCTATGGAGTGCACAGATTCTCTGACTCTCTCTGGCTCTATCTGGCTTGAGGCTGCCTTCAGGTCAGCTTGGTTTCTACTCTCTGTTCTTTGCTCTTATCTTTCTTCGTCTAGCTAACTCTTGTCACTGCCTTCTTGTGTGTCCTTTGCTTTTGCCAGGTCATGGATTTAAAGCCAGTCTATTCTTTTGATTGTTCGTTTCTACTTCCCTACCTTCTAGTTTCCCTGCCTCTATCCGTTCGAATTCCTCTGCTTTGTGTCATCATCACTGGGTAACGCCTTGCAGGGAGGTGGCCACCTGTTTCCTAACAAACTGGGTGTCAAATTCCTTGAATCATTTTTGAATGGCTGTTAATTCTGTTTGCTTCAAGATCACCCGCGAAACATGAATCATTTGCCAACTCATCGTCCACGTCGTACTTCAAATCCCTTGTAATCTTGCTTTCTTACTTGTCAAATCCAGTCATTTATCGGGACGCACCTCCACCATTGATCTGGGCCCCCCAGATCCTACAGTCGTTGTTCGTATCGGGCAAGAAAGTTACATGATGTTTACCCGTCCGATGCAGGCAGTTTTCTATCTCATCTGCCGGAAACGTGTCACTTGATGTGTAGCATCGGGCGGGACTCAGTCAAAACTGCTTACCACCTTGAGGCCTTTCGATATCCTACTGGTTTGTGGAATCCTACGCTACGGAACCGAACACATTACTTTTCTGCATTTCATAAAGATTTCGTATCTGGGCGCTTCGAGGCTTTCCTTCACTGAGGGGGACGCCATGTGATACATGATTAGTGCTTTAGCACGTGTTACCATGGGCCAACAATCTGTGCGCTCGACCGATGGTCCTCATTGCTCCACTCTGACCACAACTACAACTTTTACGAGGATTCCTTTTGATAGCTTTGATTTTTCTAAGACTTGAATCTTTTGGAATAATTTGAAACAGTCATGAAAACTTAGAGAGTGTTTAGGATCCAATTCAAATCACGGCCTTTCCACCAAAAAACCTTTTGGACCACCAAAAGTTGGTTTTCTTTTAAGCATCAATCAAATGAGGGTATTGATTCCTCACTTGCTCAATTTCTATCCATTTCACACTACTTGGCTTGAACCTTTGAGTCCAATCCTGAGGTACTCAACATTCCCTCTGTGTGTAGTTCTTACCTTCCTGTCCAAAATTGTATCTTCTTGCAACTCATTAAGATATTCAGGCAACAGATCATCAATAGAAGGCAATTGACTTTGCTCTGCAGGATGTTCAATTAATGAAGGTTCAAATAGTCTCAAGCTATTTGTATTAACAATTGAGTAGATGTGCATGTAAGCTGGTAGATCAAGGCGAAAAGCATTCTCACCAATTTTCTCAAGTATCTTGAAAGGTCCATACCTTATTGGCTTCAGCTTCTTACCTTCACCTTGCATTTTTTCTTTGCTGATATACAGCTAGACTTGATCAACAACTTGGAAACTATGTTCCATCCATTGCTTGTCATGCCTTGCCTTGTACTTGGCTTGGCTCTTTTCCAGCTGTTCTTGTACTGCCTGGTGAATCTCTTGGATTTGTTCAATGAACTTGGTTGCCTTGTCCACATCACTGTGTCCATCAACTACTATGTCTTTACCAAAGACAAAATCCAAGGGAGACCTTGGTGTGAAACCAAAGCAGGTCTCAAAAGGAGATCTTTGTGTAGAAGAATGTTTAGCTCAGTTGTAAGCATGCTGCACATAACATAAATGTTCATCCCAAAGTTTGGGATGCTTGCTGCAATAGCCTCTAAGCAACTAGATCATTGTTCTATTGACCCCTTCTGTTTGGCCATCTGTTTGCGGATGAAAAGTTGTGCTCTTCTTCAGCTTGGTGTCCATCAATTCCCACAAACTTGACCAAAATTTCCCAACAAATCAGGTATCTTGATCATATATAATGGAAGTGGGTAACCCAAAATGAACCCATACATGCTGAAAGAACAACTTTGCAGTTTGTTCAGCTATAATCTGTTTGTTACAAGGTATTAAAATACACATTTTTCTGAACCTATCCACAACAACATATAAATAGTCATTACCTTTCCTAGATTTAGGCAGTCCTCCAACAAAATCCATGGAAACACTTTCCCAAGGATGAGAAGGAACTGGTTGATCCAGGTGGATATTGGTGGCCACCTGCCAAGTCCACCTGGACCCCCACCATTGTCTTTCTCAGCATTTTCAGTTTCCTTAATTGTAGCACAACTTACTATTTTTAGCAGTTTTTCGGGTCCTGAACTTCCGGAGCCGTTTTGAGGCCCTAAACGACGTTTTTTGGGGAATCCGGGGGCAACACGAGTCCATGGAATGGACAAGTGTTGCCCGTTCCAACAATGATAGTGCTCGGATAGATCTTTCTAATGAGCTATTGTACGCGTCAAACGGAGATCATATGCCAAAGTTACGACCCCGGGAAGTTGATGTACCAACTTACCCCCAAACGGGGCCCACAGTTTGGCGTTTCATCTCCTAGGGTTAGGTTTTGGAATGTGAAGGGTTTTTCCATTGTTTCTCAACAATAAATAGGCCTTCGAGCCTCATTGTAACACAGTTCAGAGGCATGTAGCCATCACATCTCTTCTCAGAGATAAGCTACCATCGCCCTAGCTAGTTTATTTCCATTTCTGTTTGTAAGCATATTTCAGTATTTTCCATTAATGAAATGAAGTATTATTTCCGCTGCATCTTTGTGTATATGGTTATCTCTGTAATTTGTTGCGTTCCTGTTTAAATCCGGATCACTGGTAGTGGAGTGTACAAGCCTAGTTTCCTATTACTGGGCTTGCTTTTAGCACATAGGGTACACCTTCTTACATATCTAGAAATTGTCTCATTCATTTTTGGCCAATAACAAAATCTTTGTAGCTGTGCAACTGTTTTACTTACACCAAAGTGACCTGATATTAGAGAATTGTGTGCTTCTTGAATTATCTTTACTCTTTCAGTTTGTGGAATGCATAGCTTTCCAAAATGATACAAGAGTTGGTCCTTAACATGATAATCCAATTCTTCTACTCGTTTTCCTTGACTTAAAGTTGCATATACATCTTTAAAATCTATATCTTGAGCATATTGTTCAATGTAGCTTTCATGCAATACTGAATTATGCTTAAGTATAGTAGATGCATTTATAACTGGTTTGGACAACATATCTGCAATTTTATTGTGTATGCCCTTTTCATATCTGATGACTAAATGAAACTGTTGTAGAAAACCCATCCATCTATAGTGTCTTGATTGCTGCAACTTAGTTTGGAAGTGTAAATATTGAAGTGGTTGATGATCAGTATGTATAATCTTCTCTTTTCCCATTAAGTAATGTTTCCATTTTTTCACACTCTGTACTACTGCATACAATTATTTATCATATGTGGGATAGTTAACTACTGCAGAATTAAATGTCTCGGAATGATAACATATGGGTTTACTGTGTTGCATCAACACTGCTCCCATGGCATAGTCACTAGCATCTATTTCAACCTCAAATGGTCTTTGAAAATCAAGCAGTGCTAGTATTGGTGATGTACTAATCTTTTCTTTCAAGGTGTCGAAGGCTTTCTGCTATTTGCCTCCCCACTGAAACACCTTGTTCAATCCTGTTAAATCATGTAAGGGAGCTGCAATTAAGGAAAAGTTAGAAATAAACTTTCTCCAATATTGTGCTGCTCCTAAGAAGCTTCTAACTTCCGTAGCAGATTTGGGTTTAGGCCAGTTTACAATGACTACAACCTTAGATGGATCTATCTTCAATTCAACACCCCCTACTATATGACCCAAATAATTCAAAGATGTTTTGCCAAATTCACATTTTGAGAGTTTAACACAAATATTTTCTCTTTTCAAGACATCTAGAGTCTGCTTAACATGCTTTAAATGTTACTCCCATGTTTTGCTGAATATAAGAGTGTCATCTAGATATACAATAACAAAATCATCAAGAAAAGGTCTGAGTACATAATTCGTTACTCTCATGAAAGTAGCAGGAGCATTAGTTAAGCCAAAAGGCATAACCAGCCACTCATACAATCCCTGCTTTGTTTTGAAAGCAGTCTTCCATGGATCTTGCTCTGCAACTCTGACCTGATGATATCCACTATGCAAGTCCAACTTGGAAAAAATAAACAGCTTCTTTCAACTGATCTAATAGATCATCTATGCGAGGAAGGGGATAATGATTTTTTATCATTATCTTATTCAATGCTCGGTAATCAATGCACATTCTCCACAAGCCATCTTTCTTTCTCACCAAAAAAATTGGAGACCCACATGGTGATGTGCTAGGTCTAATGAACCCCTTCTCGAGTAGCTCCTGTACCTGCCTCTTGATTTCTACATTCTCTAAATCGGACAACATGTACATTCCGATGTTAGGCAATGGATCATCTTGCTACAAATTAATATCACGCACTATTTCATTTTTGGGCGGCAGACCTTTAGGTTCTTGAAACAATATATCATATTATAAAACAACTTATTTCTAAATCAGCTTGTTGTTTAGCATCACAGCCCTCAAATACATTGGTTTTATCAGGTTTCTTTTCCTTTACAACCATTAGTAAAAATTGTTTGCATGAATTTACAATTCTTTTCATCTGCCCTGAGTTTATGAGAGTATAATTATTCTTGAGCTTATGAGCTCTTACAGTATATTCAATTCCATATTTAACAAGTAGATACTTGTTCTCAGCTCTATAGAAAATAGCTTTTCTATCATACAAGGAATTCCTAAAAAAATTCCACATATATCCAGGGGAACTATATCTAACTCAACCTCATCTACAAATGTTGACCCAAAAGAAAACTTAAGTTTACATTGTCTAGTCACTTGTAGTTTTGCTTTATCACATAACCAACCTAATGGATATGGTTTCTTGTGAGGTGTGGTTAGTAATCCCAAATTATTTACAATTGCTTTAGAAATTAAATTTACTTGTGAGCCACTATCAAACAAATTATCAATCTTTTTATGATTGGAAATAATTCGAATATGAAAAAGCTCATGTCTTTTTCTCTCATTTTCTTCATTATCAGTAGATTATACAAAATTACAAGTAGATGCTTCAGAATTTTTACCTTTTATACTTGTGGCTACGATTGTTGCTTCATCTCCTGAGTCTGACCCCAAATCCTTTTGAATGCATGCAACAGTCTTCTCCTTCTTGCCCTCGAACTTCTTAGGTTTCAGCTCCAGATGCAGAATCCAACAGTGTTCATCATCATGCCCATCCTTCTTACAATGAGTGCATGAAGACTTGGTATTTTGTACAATATTGGCCTTCCTCTCTTTCCATTTCTATTTTCTCTTCTCCTTGCTTTTGCTTGCAGTGGGTTTGGATGATCCCCCAACTTTTGGGTTCCCATTCTTACCTATAGCTTCTAGATGCATAACCTAAACGGATACCTCATCTATGCTAGTGGGATTAAACATGAGGATATTGTACCTCATGTAGCTATGTAGACCACCTATATACTTCAACAAAGTCTCAGGTGAGTCTAAGGAAATTCCTATAATCAAATATCTTTTCCTAAATTCTTGGATGTAACCTTGTACACTTTGCCCTTTTAGTTGTCGAAGAGTTTGCCAGCTCATCATGGCTTGCTGCATATAGGCTAGTGGATATAATTTCTTTTTAATTGTAGAAACAAATTCACTCCAGACATAAAGAATCTTACCATGTTTCTTCATGTCAGCATGTGTCCTGCCTTCCCACCATACCAAGGCAGTGCCCCCAAGGCATAGGTTGGCCAGCTAAATCTTACTTTTGTCTGAATCAATGCTCTGTAATATGCAATAAACATCAATCTGTCTGATCCAAATATCCAGCTTCTCTGCATTTAACTCTCCATCATATATCGATAAATCAAATTTAACATCTAATTTAATCAAAGATGTCTTCCTTTTATTTTCAGGGCTATTAGGAGGTGTGAGAAATTTTTCTTCTTTCCCTTTGCCTTTAGAGTGGTCATGGAGGAGAGATTCTTCTACTCCTTTGTCTTGTTTGGAGTTTGATGAATCTTCATCTCTATTTTTCTTAAATTCCCTATACATTTCCTCCACCATGGATCTCATGGTCATAAAACTATCCATGAACTGGGGGTCTGATTCCAAGGGATTTTCTTCTGACATTTTCCTCTTAGACTCTTCCAATTTCTAGACTCTTCCAATTTCTGGGTTAGTTTCAGCCAACTCTCCTTCTCCTAATTTTAGCTTTGATCTAGTTAGCATTCAACAACAAAATCCAGCACAAGATTGTCTAACCTTAGTAACCTAATGCTCTGATAACACTTGATCTGGAATTTATCCAGGACAAAGAATTAAAGGTATTACATACTCATGTGCATGGATGTGCCTATGTTACTTTATGCAATGGATCAATAAGATTGCAAAATACACAGACATTGAGGTAGTTAGAGAAAACATAACAGGAAAACATGTAAGACAACAAGTTTAATAAGGAGTTCACCCAATGCTCCTGGGCTACGTCTCCTGGTCCAACTCTCAGTGGTGGCCTCTCTATTATGTTTTCAAGCAGAGTTTTTACAACAGTGAGCTCAATTCGAGTCTCACTAAACAGATAAAAGTTAGTAGGAATGGAGTGCACAGACTCTCCTTACTGAAATTCGACCTATGATGGTCACAATAGTATGACAGGCCTATGATGAGGAGTTTGCTTGAACCTCTCAAGCCTTCTATGGAGTGCACAGACTCTCTGACTCTCTCTGGCTCTATCTAGCTCAATGCTACCTTCAGGTTAGCTCGACTTCTACTCTCTATTCTCTGCTCTTAACTTTTTGTGTCTAGCTAACTCTTGTCACTGTCTTCTTGTGTGTCCTCTACTTTTGCCAGGTCATGGCTTTAAATCCAGTCTATTCTTTTGACTGTTCATTTCCACTTCCCGGCCTTCTGGTTTCCCTACCTCTATCCATTCGAATTCCTCTGCTCTGCGTCATCATCACTAGGTAACGCCTCACAGGGAGGTGGCCACCTGTTTCCTAACGAACTGGGTGTCAGATTCCTTGAATCATTTTTGAATGGTCGTTAATTCCATTTGCTTCAAGATCGTCCATGAAACATGAATCGTTTGCCAAATCATCGTCCACGTCAGACTTCAAATCCCCTGTAATCTTGCTTTTTGACTTGTCAAATCTGGTCATTTATCAGGACGTGCCTTTGCCATTGATCTTGGCCCCCCAGATCCTACGGTCGTTGTTCGTATCGGGTGGGAAAGTTGCATGATGTTCACCCATCCGATGTAGGCAGTTTTCTCTCTCATCAGCCGGACGCGTGTCATTCGATGTGTGGCATCGAGCGGGATTCAGTCAAAACTGCTTACCACCTCAAGGCCTTCCGATATCCTACCGGTTTGTGGAATCCCGCACTACGGAACCCAATGCATTACTTTTCCACATTTCATAGTGATTTTGGGTCTGGGCGCTTCGGGGCATTCCTTCACTGAGGGGGATGCCCTATGATACGCCCTGTAATCGCGTATTAGAAACCACCCCTGTTTCTTGATTTGGCCTCCGGTTTTGCCACTTTGTGCCAGCGCGCATTACCATGGGCCAATGGTCTGCGCGCTCGATCAAGGGTCCTCGTTGCTCCGCTCTAACCACAATTTCAACTGTTATGAGGATTCCTTCTAATAGCTTTAATTTTTCTAAGACTTGAATCTTTTTGCATAATTTGAAACAATCATGAAAACTTAGAGAGTGTTTAGGATCCAATTCGGATCAATTGTTCAGCCTCTTAGTGACTTGCAGCTCCTATAGGAGGTGTCAAGTGGTAAGTTTGTGATAATTAGTTAGTCCCACTTCCTTAAGAGGGTCTAGGAGGTTGGGTCATGTCATAGTAGCTCTTTATCTCATGTTTAACCTGACAAATCGGGGAAAGTGGGTAAATGGGTGGTGGAGGTGTTACAAAAATTCATAATTGTTAAACAATGTTTTTTTCTCTTTCTTTTTTTTTTAAATAAATTTTATAATATCCCACAAATGACTCAAATGCCTCTATTGAGTACTTATATCACGTTGTTAGCTACATGATAAATGGGTGTTGCATTTTATTCACTAGCGAAATGCATTTTATTAGAGTCTATCTTTGAAATAGTTTTTTCATGGTGTATATGCTCATAACATTTCCAAAAAATGTTATCATGATATATAGTAGATTTTTAGTATGTTTGACTATAATAAATAGACAAGCTAATTGCCAAGGCTTAATACTCAAGAAGTTTTGTTTCCTTAGATATTTAATTCATAAATGGTAATGTTGATCATTTCATCATTGATTTTATTCATTTACCTTAATAGTTTTTTGATCTATCTCTCTTCTTACGTAAATGATGTATTGTTTATCTTAAATCAAAACAATAACAACCCTCACACAATGAAATCGAAAACTAATAATTTCAACCTAATACATTTTGAACACTAAAAGCATCAAACTTCAAAGTCTTACATAATTTCTTCATTTCTCTACTTTTACATTACGTAATCATAACATTCCAAAATTACTCAAAAGCATATTCTTCAATTACAAGATGCAATCACTTTCAATTTGAAATTATATTACCATCATTTATTACGACCTTAGTAGATGTATGAGTTCAATGACATTCATTTCCCATCTTAAATTCTTATACCAATATGGCTAGATTTCAATATACTTATATTTTCATTGTTTTTCATATCCATTTGCATAATGCTATATTGAAAACACTATGCTATTTTCTCTCACCTATTATTGTGCATATCCAAACGAAAAAATTATATCAAAAGATTCTATCACTGTATAACATGTGTTATGTTGTAAAGGATGACATGAAATAAATGACTATTAAATTGTTTTTATTCTAGAAAATTTTGTAATAAAACTTATTCTAAATCTAACCATAATTTTAACATTTGTCTTAAGAAAATTTAAGATCTTGGAATCTACTCAAATCATCTCAATGACAATTTTAAACCATGCAAATTATAGTTTTGATCATTCTTTTGTATCCAAGGTAGTCATAGAATAATATAACATATCATTGGAATGACAATTTTAAACCATGCAAATTATAGTTTTGATCATTCTTTTGTATCCAAGGTAGTCATAGAATAATATAACATATCATTGGAATGACAATTTTAAATAATGCTAATTGTACTTTTAATGATTTTTTATCAACCATTTTTCTATTTATAGGAGATTTGAATATTTTTTATAAAACAAAGGATGTCTCATTTAAAAGTAAGCTAGTAATTGCATAGATGTTGCAAAGGAAATGCACTAAGTCTATAATATATGGAGAAAGAGCATAGATGAAGACAAATGTGATATGTTACAATTTGAGTAAGAGAAATAACATGGTGTTAAAAGTAAAGTGAACTCCTCTTTCACTATCCTATTAATTTGAGTTGCAACATGTCAATTGAAGTGATGCTTAGCAGTTATACTTTCAAAATCTATAAAGAAACTCTACCTTGTTTTTCCCAAACCAATCTGCTACTAAGATGAAAAAGCTTAATGGGTCAAGGGGAAATCTATAAAGCAACTCTAACTTGCTTTGAAAAATCTTAATGGGTCACTGGGAAAATTATTCAGACTGCCCAATAGTGGTAAGACTCAATTTATTTTTAGGTTCTAGTTGGTTTTAATTTTGTCTCTTGTGATAATTTAATTACTGAGTCAAAATACACCCTCTAGGTAATTCCTCCTCTCTTTACTATTCATAGTAATTCCTCCTCTCTTTACTGTTCATATATATACCTTTTTTTAATTGCAACCAGAAAGTATTATCTATTTTTATTTTTCCGTGACCGTTGCAAGTGAGACTTTTCATTGTGGCCATCCACAATAAATTCAAGGATTCTTTGTTTTCTTAACCAAGTTCCATTTTAATGTTACGCCCTTGATTTTCCTTACGGTTTCTCTTCTAGCGTTTTACATTTCCTTTGATACCTGAAGATTTGTTGATGAATTCTGCCTCTAGAATTAGAATGGTTGACTTGCTTATTACTATTGGACGAAGTGATAAAATTATTGCATGTAATTTTATTGGTATTTTACATTGAATAGCAAGGATAATATTTATAAGTTTTACATTGTATATTGATCTAAACTTTTTCTCTATGGAAATAATGATTATTGTTATTGTGGAGTTTCTGTTGTATTTTTGTACACTTTGCCGCTAACATTTGGTGCATATTGGTTCCATTGGTTCCTTCCAACAACATTTGGTGTATATTGGTTCCATTGGTTCCTTCCAATTCTTATTAACTTATTGCTTCGATATCCCACTGTATTATATTATATATATGAGAGAGGTTTACCTAGGATATAACTAATTGTAAATACCCTCTCTCGGTTCAGTTGCTTATTATATCATATCTAAATTGCGATAGTTGATTTTATCTACAATATGTAGACTTTGGACTATATTTATAACTTTAAGGGAAATATTTTTACATATATATAACTGAATTCGTTTAACAATAAAATTTTAATATTACAAATTATAAATGCACAAGAGATAAATACTTTCAAATTGCAAAAATAAATATCAAAATTTTCCACTAACTTTTGAAAAAACATAATAGTGGTATACTAATATCAATTCTTTACACTATCTTAGGAAAAACAGAGCACAATATATGTCTCCTAATAATCTTGTCATGTTCATGTAAAATATTGTAGATGATATTGTCATGGTCATGTAAAATATTACAAATACTCTGAGCCACATTGTAAACCGAGATAAGGTGAAAATTCAAGATTTTGACTAAGAGCCACATTGTAAACCACTACACCAATAATATTAATTCTATCAATTATGGATGAATCCTAGTTAGTGTTCTTTCAAATCTACAATATGAGCTAAGCAATAATTCCACTCAATTTTACTAAAAAGTAGTAGATATTTTAAAGAATTATGAGTTTAACTTGTGTAATTTACAAAGCCAAATAATTTTTTTCAGGTTTTTTTAAGTGTTAATTGCATTTATGCATTTAAAAACCCAAATTTAAGTAGCAAAAATTGGTACTCTTGCCCAAAATTGTATCACCGCCCTTCTAAAAAACGATTTTATGTTTTTTATATTTCTAGGTGAATACCAAGGACATTTTTGTTTTTTATATTTCTAGGTGAATACCAAGGGATATTTTTGTTTGTAATATTTCTCGTGAATACGAGGGACATTTTGGCTGGAATATGTATTCTAGTTTCTATTTCTGTCAAAAGTATAAATTTTTTATGTAGTTTGTTTCCTTAGCTCACTATCAGTGTTTGCATTCCTATCAGAATTTTATTTTCTTGCTATTGATTTTCCATATAAAAAAGTTTAGAGAAAACTTTTATCTTTGTTTTCCTTTACTCTTGGTGGTTCCCCATGTTTTTCTAGTTACTTGTTACAAAACTAATAGTTTTCCTTTAAAAGCTTGGCATTTTCTTGTGAACAAAACTTAGAGTCAATAGTATTTTCTTTGTACCTGTAAATTATTTTTCTAAATACATACTATAATGCATTCATTTATACCTGCTATTTCTTGCATAAATAACCATTAATTTCTTCATTTCAGTATTCCATTGAAGCAACGGTTCTCCTTAGAGTACACCAATTGATATACCAATTCAATATCAAGAACATATTTCTTTCCATCAAACAATACCTACTATCTTGGGTCATTTCAACAACATATCATTCTTACCATCCATTCAACAGAAAGAGGTTATCAAATTGTTAAAAAAGAAAAGAATAGACATAACAAAGTACCTCTCTATTGCTTCTAGAAAATGTATTAAACAACTAAAGGGAAGTAGCGTACAGGGAGACACAACATAAGCGTTTGGAGAGGCCTTGGTGAAGCGGCGCTAAAGAAAGCATAAGCATCTAGAGAGGTATAACAGTTTTAGGATGTATTCCCAGTAGAGATTTCAGAGTTGCCACCTCCTAGGGAAGTGGGATTTTCTATTGAGTTAGTACCAGGGGCAACACCAACATCAAAGACATTGTACATGATGAAAACTCCAAAGTTAGTGGAATTGAAGTTGCGACTGAAGGAAATGCTTGACAAGGGATACATTAGGCCAAGGGTATCACATTGGGGTGCACAAGTGTTGTTTGGGAAGAAGAAGGACAATACTCTCAAGTTATGTATTGATTATAGGCAGTTGATAAGGTGATGCTTAAGAACATGTATCCATTGTCGAGGATCGGTAACTTGTTTGACCAGTGGAAGGGAGCAACAATGTTCTTGAATATTGATATGAGATCGGGATATCATTAGGTATGCATCAAATAAGAGGACATATACAAGGCTGATTTCTGAACTAGGTATGGGAATTATGAGTTTGTTGTGGTTCCTTTTGGTTTGACTAATGCTGGACAGCTACTTTCATTTCTTTGATGAATAATGTGTTGTTCCCTTATTTGGACATGTTTGTGATTGTATTCATTGATGATATATTGATATATTCTAAGAATGAGGAAGATCATTTCAAACACTTAGAAGTAGTGTTGATATTGCTACGAGAGCATCAATTGTATTCCAAGCTTAGTAAGTGCAACTTCTTTCAGACATAAGTACATTACTTGGGACATGTTGTTTCCAAGGAAGGCATAATAGTGGATCCAGAAAATATCGACGCTATCATGGAATGGGTAGCTCCTAGAAATGTGGATGAAGTTAGATCATTCATGGGGTTAAAAAGTTACTACATGAGGTTCATTAGGAACTTCTCACATATTTCCTATTCTATTACATCATTGCAGAGAAAGGGAAATAAATTTGAATGGATAGAGGAATGTGCAGCCAATTTTGAGCAGTTCAAGGAGTTGATTACAAACGCTCCAGTTCTAATCATTGCAGATCCAGATAAAGAGTTTGTGGTATGCACATATGATTGAAAGAGAGTAGTTGGTGGAGTCATGATGTAGGAGGGATAGGTGGTATGCTACAAGTCAAGGAAATGGAATGAGCATGAGAAAAACTATGTGACACATGATCTTGAGTTGGCAGTGATCATTCATGCATTGAAGATGTGGAGGCACTATATTCTTGGCAAGAGTTTTGTATTGATGAGTGGTCATAGTGGGATGAGATCCTTATTTAACCAACCAAATCTAAATTCTGGACAAGCTAGATGGTTGTCCATGCATAATGAATTTGACTTCAAGATCAAGTACATTAAGTGTAAAGAGAACAAAGTTGTAGATGCTCTTATGAGAAGTGTGCAAGTGAATCACATAGCAGCTGAGTTCATATGGGATAGATTTATAGGATCATATCTTACAGGCATGACAACAGGATGACAGGTATAGGGAGCTTAAGCATAGGTTACATCAGAAGGGTACATGTGAATAGGATGTGGATTATCAGCTCATGGCAGATGGTTTGGTGAGATTTAGGGAAAGGATATATGTGTCAGAGAACAGTGAAATCAAGAAGCTTATCTTGCTGGAATTTCATTTCAAGCCATATTTAGGTCAGCCAGGATATCAAAAGACTCTAACAGTGGTTAAGAAATTCTACTACTGGCCAAATATGAAGAAAGAGGTAGTTGAGTTCATCACTAGATGTTTGGATTGTCGACATGTAAAAGTAGAGTGTAAGCATCCAAGTGGTTTATTGTAGTCGATTTCGATTCTAGAGTGGAAATGGGAGGTTGTTTCAATGGATTTCGTCACAGGTTTTACAATAAAATCTAGACAACATGATTCCATCATGGTTGTGGTTGTCAGGTTGACAAAGGTATACCACTTCATATCGGTTAAGTCTACTTATTTAGCAAGTGAGGTAGCACAAGTCTTCATCAGGGAGATAGTGAGCTTGCATGGTATTCCTAGGAATATTGTATATGACAAAGATGCTATGTTCACTTCCAAGCTTTGGAAGGAGTTATTTGCAAGTTTGGGTACAAAGTTGGCCTTCAATATAGCTTATCATCCGCAGACAAATGGACAAACAAAGAGGGTCAACAAGATTTTGGAGGACATGTTGAGAATGTATGTTATGCATCAATAGAGGAGGTGTGAGGATTATCTTCCACTGGTTGAGTTTTCTTACAACAATGGGTATTATGAGTCACGGAAGATGAGTCTGTTTGAGGCACTTTATGGGAGCAGTTGTAATACTCCTATCAATTGGAGTGATCTAGTGAATAGGGTACTGATAGGACTGGACATGTTGGCAGAGATGGAACAATAAATGTAGGTTATCACGAATAATCTAAAGGCAACAAGGGACAGACAGAAGAGCTATGCCAATCAACATAAGGAATGTAAGGAGTTTTAGGTTGGGGAGCATGTGTACTTGTGCATTAAGCCCAAGAGGAGCTCCTTGAGGATTGGATCATGTGCCAAGTTGGCACCTCGATATTGCAAGCCTTTCAATATCCTTTAGAGGATTAGACCAATGGCCTACAGACTTTCACTTCCTATGACAATGAAACTCCATGATGTTTTCCATGTTTCATTTCTTAAAAGATATGTGAAATATGTTGATCGTGTGATTGATTGGTCTGTAGTGCAAATGGAGCTAGAAAGAGAATTCCAACTAGAATCTCAGTGAATTTTGCAGCGGAAATGACTCATGCTCCGGAACTGAGCAATCAAGCAAGTTAAAGTGCAGTTGAAGCACTTTGGGCCTGATGAAGCTACATGAGAAATGGCTGATCAAATGTGGCCTATGCATCCTTCCTTATTTTCTGGTGAAGGAACATGAGTTTTAGTATATGTACATATGAATGTATGGATGCTATTATAAATACCGCAATGAGTTTTGTTATAAAGCTCCAATAAGCAAAAAGGGTGTCATGTTGTTACATTTTTCATGTTGATTTTCTTTCTAGTAGGATTTTTCATTGTAAATATTGCATCAAGCTAAGTTATAAAGCTCCATGGGTAGTATGTTTTGGTTTTCAATTGTCTTGTTGGTTAAATAGGTGTCATTAAAGACCGAGGAAAGTGTTCCCCTATGGGGGAGGGGTCTGTAACAACCTCGGGTTAAAAGTTCATGTAATAAAGTTAATAAAGGCAAAATAAGACGAAGGTCATGGGACACATATTCCAAGTTTAATGTTGGGAAAAAACATCCTAGTGGGTGTTCATTTGTCCCTTATTATAGTTAAAGAAATTGGTAAAGGAATTGGCAAAGACTTTAAAAAGGAAAAGATGCATTATTTGGTATTTAAATTATGAAAATAAAGGAAAATAGGAGAAAAGAAAGGTGAAAGGTCACAAGTTTGCATGTGAAGGAAATTAAAGGAAAATTAGACTAAATGGAAGAAAATATAGGCCTCAATAATAAAAAGTCTTCTGAGGATCAGTTCACAACATTTTTGTCGGTTTTATCTTAGAGCTCTCTCTCTATTCTCTCTCTCATACTCTTACCCACTTAGAGAATTCTTGGAGCATTCTAACATTAAAGAAAGGAAGTCAAAGGAAGGACAAGAAAGCAATAGAAATAAAGGATCAAGTAAGGAAAAGTTGGATCAAGCAACTTGAGCGGGAACACTTGCAGGTAATTGGTTGCATAGTTGGTTTGTCAAGGCATGGTACATGCATGTATGGATTTGGTTCTCTTGTTGTCATTGGCATGGGTTTTGCCAAGTGTGGCAGCGGTTTAAACCTTTCCTTTCCATTTTTGGATAGTCATGGTGTGATGGGATTCTTTCATTTAGTTGAGATTTGGATTTCCAGATGGTTTTGGAACTGGGTGAGGTGGTCTCAGGAAAATTCCCTAGGGCCTAGGAATCCATTGACCAATTTTGGTAGGATTGTAGAAAATCCTGAGAGTGGAGATAGGAAAATTCCTCAAGGTATTGGTGAATAATTTTGGAGGCATCCAAACTTGTTTAGGGCCTAGTGATCCTTTGACATGTTTTGACGGGATTGCGGTAAATCCTGGTAGTGTATGTTCTTATTTTGGGCATAGTGATCCCTTGACCGATTTTGGCGGGATTGTAGTAAAGCATTGTTGTGTAGGTGATTTTTTCAGGCCTAGGAGTCCCTTGACCAGTTTTGGCAGGATTGCAATAAAACCTAAGGAAGCCCTGGTTATTTTGTTTTGAGTCCCACATTCATGCTTAGAATATGGCACAGGGGTGATTGGCTGAAAGAAAGATGTGATTCAACCCAATCTATGGTCAGGTGGTACATGGAAGTCCCTAACTTGGTTGGCTTTTACATATGTTAATAAGAGATCTTTTCCTCTTGTATTTCATGAGTTTTTTTATTGGTTATTATGTGGCTTTGATGGATGTTCTATCATTATTATTATGCTGGTTATATGTTGGTTATAAGAATGGTTTCATGGCAAATTCAAGTTATGATCTTATCATATTTTGATTGGTAAATGAATAGTTGTTGAATGCATGACCTAATAGATGTTATTGCAGCTATTATGAGAGGGAATTATATCGTCGTGATGATTCCCAGATAAGTATCAAACCCCTATGTTCATATATGCATTCATGACCTGTAGATTACATGTTCACAATGTATTTGACGAAATGAATGTCATGGTTAGGCTTGGTTAGGTCAAGCCTTTGAGCAAATTTTGTATGAATGTCTTTGTCTTGATGTCATTTGTCATTCTGGAAAGTCTCACTGAGTTTCGCGTAGTGGTCTGGAGGCTGACCTAGAATTTAGGCTCAGAATCTAGGACCACATGCTCTAAACTGAACGTTTTGGCTTGTGTTGATGGTGTTGGACTTGCCAACATTTAGGGGATCCCCCCGGTATGAAGTCCCAACTAGACCTCACACCATTTGGTGTAGGAGACCTATCTAGTATGATGGCCTAGTTGTCATTATCTTAAAGATATGCCTTAGCTATTTCTTGTCAGCACATGAGAGTGGTATACTTAGTCTTCAAATAGTGAGTTTTGTGTGCATGGTGAGTGCTTAGTGTAACTTGTGTCTAAGTTCTTTCACTGCAGAGGGAGAGGGTGAGAATGAGTCTCAAGTTGAAAGGGAATAGTCCCAAATCAAGTAGAGACACACCACACAACAAGATTTACGCATCTTACGGTGGAGTAGACCACACAGATGCGGCAGTCACATACACAAAGGTGAAAAGATAACACATACAACACCAAGCGGAGTAGTCCACATGAGTGAGGTAGTCATTATAATAGGTTTACAAGAATGATTCTATCTAATGTTCAGTGCAGTATTCCATGTGGATGAGACAACAATAGCAACCATTACAACACATCTTCAACAAAATATGCACTAGAATAACCGAAGTAGTTCAACTATCCTAGTACAAGTTAAGAAAACATGCATTACAAGCATTTAAAGAATAGTCTTACAAACAAATAAAACACATGCATGAAAACGTGATGGCCTATGACAGGCTCCTGAATTAAGTGAATATTCCAAGACACTTTCATCCACCATACATCACTAGCCCCAGTAGTACAGCATTGGAGCCACTGCTCACTCCTCAAAGAAAATACTACAGACTCTCAAGGCTACGTGGGAGGAACTAAGATGAAAAGTCGTTTGCATGTACAAATGAGGGGTATATATAGGCAAGGGTGAAACTGGCCCTTGTGACTCTTCAACTTCCCTCATGATTGTTCGACTTACATGAATATTTGACTTACATGACTCTTAAACTTCATCCGTGGGTCTCTTGGACTTCCACATTACATTACATTGATTACACAAGTATGACCCAAAGTAGTGATTTGGGCGAGGTGACTTATGACACAACTCGCCACGACACTGTTGGTTTTGTTGTTTGTGTTGAGCTGTTGTGTTGCTGAGTGGTAAGTGTGCTCATGGTGTACCAGAACTTTACCTCCACATGGAAAAGTGTGTGGAGTCTTCAATGGTCTTGGTGTTTGTTTGACGGTTCATGCATGTGCATGTGTCTTCTTCACTTTCTACTTGGTATGCTTCATGTGATCATCCAACTATGAGCAAGTCTTCTAGCATGTGCTCCTTGTTCATCTCTTTTGTCGTCACGTCATGTCTCATCCATGTACCTATTTTTGCAATCACTCATGACGAGACAACATCAAATCCATAAATCTCCTAATTTACCATGATGCATTGTCTTTCATTTCTGGGTGCAGGTGACCAGGAGAGAGGACAAGGTTCTGAAACAATGCAGAGCACATGTCAGGCTGGGATGTGAGGCTCTGAGACACTGTCAGGAAAAACTGTGCAGAGGTCACTTAGAGGCTAGGTTGAGAAGTTTGTGACAACAATGACATCTGCAATATATGGCTCAACTGGGAGGAAAAATTGTGCATTTTTTTCCAAGGAAGCCAATCTTAGTAGTAGGAGGCATCGAAAGTGAAAACTGCGCAATTTTCTAGAGGAGGTCAGGATCAAGTTGCAGAAGCCTGCTGGTCAGAATTGCACAGATCTGAGAGGTAGTTAAGAAAAACATGACTTCGCAGTTTCCGGGCTAAGTGGGGTGTTAGGCAGTAGATGGATTGCCTAACAAAACTACATAATTTTTAGGAGGAGTGGAAAGCAAACTGGTAGGGAGACTGCCTCACAAAACTGCACAATTTCTTGGGGCAGTGCAGTGACAGGCAACGAATGTATGTCCCTCATGTATGCACAATTTCTTCAGGAAGTGCAGGCATCAGGTTGATAGCTTCAGGGAAGTTTTGGGGATGATTGCAGCCCTGGGCCACTTCTCAAGTCAAATTCCCTGATTGACCAGTGGGAGGCTTGATGGATAGGCTTACGGGAAGTACAGACTGAGATGGCTTCTTGTGAAACTTATACGTTGTTCTGATTGACAGTCAGCGGGGTTGATTCCAAATTTCACAATGTAGACTGTAGGGAGGGTAGCCTCAATATTTGCACAGTTCTGGGCAACAGTGCTTGGTCACTGAGGGCTGATATTGTGTAGTGTAGCTCAGTGGAGGTCCGGTTGATGGAGGGTGGTCCAGTCAACAGATCTTCAGAAAAATGGCTAAGTGTGTGAGTGAGTGAACTCGTTTATACCTGACCTTGCGAACACACACTCAACATGACTCAACGATAAGGCACCTCAAATAAAAAAGACAACATGTCTCAGTGTGACTGTCTAATGGTGAAAGAGACAAGTGCGACACTTGGGATAGACCTTTGGATGATTGTGATGACACTTGCGCGATAGTGCTTACAACATTGTATGTGAGTGCAATACATGTTTACATAGTGAACACAACTCATGCACACAAAGACAAACCTTGAACATCACGAGAACACAGTCACAAGCATGGCATAGAAATCAACATGCTAAAGATGACACTTGGTCAAACAAGTGAAAAGGAAGCAAGACATGTAGAGGAAATACATTAAATGATTTTTTGTGTTTTCACCCATGCATGCTACTAAAGACGGGATGATATGAAAATGAAAAGCATTCTTGTAAACTCAACTAAAAGGTGTACTTCAAAAGGTGTTATTTACATACCATACTTACCCTCGAGATGATCATGCATCTATCGGAGTTTTGAATGTGGTCCTGATCTTTTGCCATAACTTAGTCTATTGGTCCTTCTCCTCAACTCCTTGGGAGTGATCTCAACATGTCATCGTTTCTTGTAGTCATTGAGAGATAGATTAGAAATGTTTCAGTGGGCAGTGATTGTTGCTAGAATGAGGCCCTCGAAGGCCCAAATGCACAGTTTTTGCATGCAATATAGATAGGGCAGCTTCGACAACACTATGCAGTTTTGAGGCACATGACACTGTTGCAGAATGGGGGTCCTAGGAGGACACCTCTACGCGGTTTTTGAGTGCAGTGCAGCCTAGACAGCCGGGAGGTAAAACTGCACAGTTTCTAGATGCAACGCACTGCTGTGGGATGTGTTCCGGGGGGACACATCTATGCAATTTCAAGTTGCAGGAAGACTGAGCAATTGAGGGACAATACTACGCAGTTTCTGATGATGGTGGGTTCTAGCTAGGGGAAGGACACTGGAGGAAACCACTGTGCAGTTTTGGATGCCAAGGGAGGATGGGGTCTCTGTGCACTATGGAGTTCCAACAGGCAAGGGAGGAAGGTCGAGGGTTGCAGAAGCAAAGTGCACAGTTTCGGGAAGCTGGATGAAGCTAAGTTTCTTAGGAAATTGGCAAAGTGTGAGATTAATGAAACATATGTAAATAGTGATAAGACTCAACTATGATCACACACGAACACTTAGTGATACAACGTAGACCATCTAGAATGTATAAAACATACTCTACTTGATGCAACAACCTTCGTGACACAGGAGTGCGTGAAGTGAGTGTGAAACATGTCTATGTAATGAAAACAACTCTTACGCACAAGATTTCCCTTGAAGCAAAAAAAAAACCCCCTTTGCATGATAAACCACAATCCCTATGCTCAAAGATGACACATGTTGCATAAAGATGAGAACATGAACAACTCTTAAGATCAAGGAGGGGAAGCTTGAGATCATCCGCTTACCAACAAGTGACCAAAGACGATCGATTGTAGGATCCAAGGTAGGCTCCGAATTTGCATGCGAGCCAAAATTATGGAGGGTGGTTGTAGCCACTACAATAGCTTGTAACCGTTGGGATGCAGGCTTATGGGAGCGATTGGAGGCTTTAAACCACATGAATGACTTGTTGTGGGAGTGGTTGAGATCCCAAGGCTGAGAAAAATGCATATAACTCAGGGTTTGGCCACTTGAGGTGGTTGTTCAGTGCTTGAGTGATCTGTAGCTCTTGTAGGAGGTGTCAAGTGACCAGTTTGTGGTCATTAGTCAGCCCCACTTCCTTAAGGGGATCTAGGAGGTTGGGTCATGTCATAGTAGCTCTTTGTATCATGTTTAACCCAACAGATCGGTGAAAGTGGGTAAATGTGTGAGGGGGTATTACAACAATGCATAATTGTTAAACAATGTTTTTTTATTATTTTATTTTATTTTTAAAATAAATTTTATAATGTTCCACAAATGCCTCTATTAAGTACTTATATCACGTTGTTAGCTACATGATAAATGGGTGTTGCATTTTATTTATTAGAAAAATTCATTTTATTAGCATCTATCTTTGAAATAGTTTTTTCATGGTGCATATGCTCATAACATTTCCAAAAAATGTTATCATAATATGTAGTAGTTTTTTAGTATGTTTGACTATAATAAATAGATAAGTTGATTTCCAAGACTTAATACGCTTCCCCCAATAATTAATTCTTAATTCATAAATGGTGATGTTGATCATTTCATCATTGATTTTATTCATTTACCTTAATAGTTTTTTGATCTATCTCTCTTCTTACCATAATAATACATAATTTATCTTAAATCAAAACAATAATAACCCTAACACAATGAATTCAAAAACTAATAATTTCAATTTAATATATTTCGAACACTAAAAACATCGAACTGGTCTTACATAGTTTCTTCATTTCTCTAATTTTACATTACGTGATCATAACATTTCAAAATTACTCACAAACATGTTCTTCAATTACAAGATGCAATCACTTTCAATTATGAAATTATATTACCATAATATAATACATCCTTAGTAGATGTATGAGTTCAATGACATCCATTTCCCATCTTAAATTCTTATACCATCACCAACTTTTACTTCAATGTCGCTAGAGTTCAATATACTTATATTTGCATTGTATTTTATAGCCATTTGCATAATCCAAACAAAAAATTATATTAAAAAACTCTACCACTCTATAACATGTGTTATGTTGTAAAGGATGACATGAATAAATGACTATTAAATTGTTTTTATTCTAGAAAATTTTGTAATAAAAATTTATTTTAAATCCAACCATAAAAATTATATTGATGCAATTTTAACATTTGTCTAACGAAAATTTAAGATTTTGGAATCTACTCATATCATTCCACTGACAACTTTAAACAATGCAAATTAGAGTTTTGATGATTCCTTTGGATATAAGGTAATCATAGAATAATATAATATATCATTGAAATGACTATTTTAAACCATGAAAATTGTAATTTTAATAATTTTTTATCAATCATTTTTTAATGTATAGAAGGAGATTTGAATATTTTGTATAAAACAAAAGATGCCTCATTTAAAAGTAAACTAGCAATTGCATAGATGTTACAAAGGAAATGTCGTAAGTCCATAATATATGGATAATATATGGAGAAAGAGCATAGATGAAGAAAAATGTGATATGTTACAATTTGAGTGAGAGAAATAACATGGTGTTAAAAGTAAAGTGAACTCCTCTTTCACTATCCTATTGATTTGAATTACAACATGTCAATTGAGGGAATGCTTAGCAGCTTCAACATTATACTTTCAAAATATACAGGAAACTCTAACTTGTTTTTCCCAAACCAATCTGCGACAAAGATGACAAAGCTTAATGGGTCACACGGAAAATTGTTCAAACTGCTCAACAATAGTAAGACTCAAATTATTTTTAGGTTCTAGTTGATTTCAATTTTGTCTCTTGTGATAATTTAATCACTGGGTTTTGTTTCTCCTCATTCATCCTCTCTTTCCCTGTCCTTTGCAAGTGAGACTTTTCATTTAGGCCATGCACAATCAATTCAAGGATTCGTTGTTTTCTTAACCAAGTTTCATTTTAATGTTATGCCCTTGTTTTTCCTTTCAAGTGCGGTGAAAGTTTACTCGGCTACAATTTCTCTTCTAATGTTTTATATTGCCTTTGATACCCAAAGATTTGTTGATGAATTCTGCCTCTAGAATTAGAATGATTGGCTTGCTTATTACTATTGGACTGAGTGATAAAATTATTGCATGTAATTTTATTGGTATTTTACATTGAATAGCAAGGAGAATATTTATAATTTATGCATTATATATTGATTTAAATCCTTTCTCTATGAAAACAATGATTATTGCTTCTTTTTTTCTAGATTTTAAAATGAGTCCATAGCTTATTTCCTTGAAATAATTATTGTGGAGTTTTTGTTGTATTTTTGTGCACTTTGTCGCTAACATTTGGTGCATATTGGTTCCTTCCAATTCTTATTAAATTTCTGCTTCGATATTCCATTGTATTATATTATATGTATGATAGAGGTTTACCTAAGAGATAACTAATTGTAAATACTTTATTATATCATATCTAACATTTGGTGCATATTGGTTCCTTCCCATTCTTATTAAATTATTGCTTTGATATTCCACTGTATATATATGACAGAGGTTTACCTAGGAGATAACTAATTGTAAATACTTTATTATATCATATCTAAATTGCGATAGTTGTTTTTATCTACAATATGTAGACTTTGGACTATATAATCAGATCTTTTCCCTTTTCCCTTAGATCTTTTCCCTTTTGCCTTTGTTAGGGATAACTGATAAAGTTTTTCCTGAAAATTTGTAGGTACTCATCAAAAGATCTTTAGCCTTTTCACATTTCACTGTGGTTGAGTTGTAAGTAGATTAAATTTGTTACAAATACTTCACCAACAAAATAATAAGTATCTTGATGAATTTAAGTATATGCCTTTTCACATTTTATTGTGATTGAGTTGTAAGCAAGTTAAATTTGTTACAAATACTCCACCAACAAAATATTAAGTATCTTGATGAATTTAAGCATATTTTTTCAGTCAAATCATACAATCACTGGTTTTAAATATTCCTTAGCCGTCTTTTATGATATGAATAAATTCCACATGACCATTAACACTCTATAAATCTTCAAGACAATGAACAATAATTATTCCTCATTATCAAGTTCTTATTTTGTTAATTTATTTTTTCAATTATTATAATAATAATAAATTATAAACATCAAAATATTTATAGCTTTAAAATAAATATTTTTACATATATATAAATGAATTTGTTCAACAATAAAATTTTAATATCACAAAATATAAAGACAGAGATAAATACTTCCAAATTGCAAAAATAAATATCAAAATTTTCCATAAGCTTTGAAAAACATAATCATGGTTTACTAATATCAATTCTTTATACTACTTTATGAAAAGCAGAGCACAATATCTGCCTGCTAATGATCTTGTCATGTTCATGTCAAATATTGTAAAGAATAATTATCTCTGTCAAGTTCATTGTAAAGAGAAATACAATTTAAAATAAAAAGAAGTAAATTTTTTTAAAAATTATCTTAGTCTTGGAGTTTCCATTGTCACTGTATTGCACCCAATGAGAATAATCTGATAGCACTATAACTTTTTTAAATAATTGAGATAATGTGAAAATTCAAGATTCCGACTCAGAGCCACATTGTAAACTGAGATATGGTGAAAATTCAAAATTCTAACTAAGAGCCGCATTGTAAATCACTACACCAACGGCATCGTTCAGTCTCATGGTTAGCATGTATGTGTTTTTTGTTTTTAAATAAATAATAAGAATTTATTTATTTTCGGATGTCATTTACATAATTTTGGGAAATTAATTTTATCAATGGTGGATGAATCCTCGTTAGTGTTCTTTCAAATCTATAATATAAATTAAGCAATAATTCCATTTAATTAATTTTTATAACTCAATTTTACTTAAAAAATATAATTAAGCAATAATTTTATTTAATTAATTTTTCCAACTCAATTTTACTTGAAAAAAAATAGATATTTTAAAAAATTATGGATTTAACTTGTTTAATTCGCAAAGGTCAAATAACAAAATTTTAAGTTTTGTTTAGACGTTAATTGCATTTAAAAACCCAAATTTAAGTAGCAAAAATTAGCACTCTGGCCCAAAATTGTATCGCCGCCCTCGTAAAAAAGGGAATGTTTGGTTTTTTTATATTTCTAGGTGAATGTCAAGGACACTTTTGTTTTTTATATTTTTTTTTCGAAGGTGGCAAAACCTATCAAACTCAGGTGTCAAACCAACAGTGAGGACAACCATCTCTGGCTGCTATTAGCGAATGTCGATTTAATAACTCGTTGGTGGTCCGTAAGGGAGCAGGCTCTCACTCCTGCCAGATGCCTCTGGGTCTTGGGCCGTTAAACTGTTTCCTTACATCCGAGGAAGACGAGCTCTTAGCCAAGCAGAAGCAGTTTTACGGCATACTCCAGGCCATTTTGTTTTTTTATATTTCTGGGTGAATACGAGGCACATTTAAATATTCCAAAATATTTGAGAAATATACTAATATCCATTAAAAATTCTCGAATATTTAAAAATCTGTCATCCACGTCCTAAAACGTTAGCATACGTAAGGATTGATTTTACAAGGATTTCCATATCAAAGAAACAAACGGAAAAACTCAGATGGCCGCATCGCAGAACTCTGAATTTTGCAGCTCCTCTGCCATCTCTTTCACCTGTATTGGAAGTTCGATGCCTCGATGTCCATTGTCAAATGCAAAGAAAGCATAGAATCCGAGCAGGGCTTCAGCTACAGCACCAAATAAAACATGCCGTATCCAAAGTAATCCTCCAAGAACTTACTCAGTGGTTTCGTTCCTTCACCCAATACTTTCGTATTTTGCAGCTCCTCTGCCTTGTCTTTTACCTGTGTTGGAAGTTAAATACCTTGATGCCTAAAGCAAAGATAAACGCAAAGAAAACTGAGAATCCGACTAGGGCTCCAGCTACTGCACCCAGGAAATCATGCCTGTAACCGAAGTAATCCTCCACGAACTTATTCAGTGGTTTCGTTCCCTCACCCAATACTTCCAGAGGGTATGTAACGTCCCCATATTGCGAGGCAATGAGGCCATAGATGGTCCAGGAAAGCGGGCATATCCAATAATACCATATCCACCACTTTGGGATTCGCTGCATCAATTCAGAAACCATTATGACAAGCTGATTATTAAGATGGATTAGTTATAGTAAATTAAGTTATACTATGAGCACTGAGTTCCTAATAAGCATGGAGGCATGGAGTTACTTAGAAAAACTTACATTCTATTCTGGCCTACTTATATGGGTACATAAAGTTTAGTATAAAGAAACAGGACAAAGTAGGTTACATACCGGTTTAGGAATGAAGAACCCTGAAAACAGATTGAAAAGGCAGTAGAAAGCTGAAGCTACTATTGAGGCAACTTGTTGGTTTGAAGTAATGGAGACCGTCATCATCCCATAATAGGTGAAGTACAGAAATGTGAAGTAGTTCAGGAAGAAGAACCAGCCAAACTTAGTAGTTGTCCACTCAAAATGGACCATACTGTAAACGATAAGAGTGTACATAACTGTCTGGACGAATATGTACGGAAGCTCAATCACTACCTGTTAAAAAAATGCATCGGAGATTGCATATGTAAATAGGAATCCAATCCGTCTACCTAATTACAGGAATGAAAAATTGACAAAAATCGTAGTAATGGAAGGAGAATCATATAGTTGCCAGAATCCAGCGTGATGATGTTAACACTGTGGAGGCGAGGTAGGACCTTTCAAGACCTTCACAAACCCAACCAAGACCTCAGACCCGGAATTGTTTCATCCACAATACCGGAGAGTACCCTTATCATCTAGAAACATCGTGCTATCCTGATACGAGCTATCGGGAAGATGTTGGCATATTAACCCAAGGATATGGACCCCATAGATTGATTTTGAATTGACAATGATATAAAACCGATATTCTGCGTTATTCGCCAAGCTTTTGAACATAAAGAGTTTGAATGTCGACAGTAAGGGTCGAGAATAAAATAAAACAGTGATATAGGACTAACCTGAGCCAGAGCATATGGCAAAGCAGAGTATAGTCCTGCAGCCCTTTCTCTGTAGAACACAGTTCTCTCTACTGCAACCACAGGCTGTACAGTTGAACAGTTGCTAAGCCCTAAGAATGTAACCGCTCCATAGAAGGCCCCTCCAACAATAAAAAGATCATTGCTGTTGTCCCTGATATCATATATGTAGTCAAGCTCTTTCTTAGTAGCAGAGAAGATGAGTCCATACCATAGAAAATAAGAGAATCAAACATTTTTGTGGTTAGTCAATCCAAACAACAAAATGTTTTGAACAGTAACCTTTCTCAAATAGTTATATCTTAAGTACATACCGTTTTGTTCCAGCCTTCCAAAAGATTGTTCCAATGACCATAGCACAGATATATGTGAAGATGAATCTAACAGCGTTATAATCAGGACTTCGCCAGTAAGTCCACCATTGCTTCCAGAAGCACAAATTGAACTGTCCAAAGAATGATTGTGAGTACTGGGCTGCAAAGTAAAGATCCTTTGCTTCTGGACAGTGAGTGTTGAGCTCCTTCACCAATTCCTTGTTCCACCTTTATTGCCGGAAAAAGGATGATTGTTAGAATGCAAGTTTGAAGCCGATATCTTTTATGTTGTAGACTCCTTGTAATGCTAGCTATTATAAGCAGAAGGATTCTAGTGGGAAAATATTGATGAGTTTAATGCTTACTTATAAAGGGAAGAGTTCTTGTAATGCCGTGCAAAGTCTATCCCCAAACCATGTTCAGCAGCAGCAGATGTAACTTCCAACATCCATGTAGCTGGGTTGTATTTATCTTTGATCTTTGGCACCCCTGGAATAGCCTGCAGTTGTCATGACAGATAAAAAAAATTAACTCAGATTTATCCTTTAAATTAGCAGTGCTCTGTTCAAAATTGTTCCTTCACTATTGACTGCAAGAATCTGCCGAGTTTTTACCTCAAAGTATTCAACAACCTTGTGAGAATTCTGGCCTAGTGGCCCGAAGAAAATGACTTGCCCTCCATTTTTCATCAACAATAGCTGAACCCATCATGGTAAGACAGAAATCAACACCAATCTCTGAAACAAACGATACTGAGTTATCTTATAATCTAACCTTGGTTTACCTCATCAAAAGCTTCAAAGATGTCAATGCTAGGCTGATGAATGGTACAGACAACAGTCCTTCCAGTATTTACTGTATTACGAACAGTTCGCATCACAATTGCAGCTGCTCTAGCATCCAAACCAGATGTGGGTTCATCCATGAAAATTATAGAAGGATTTGCAACAAGCTCCACAGCTATTGTTAACCTTTTCCTTTGTTCAGTAGACAATCCAGATATACCAGGCAGGCCTACCAGTGCACCCCTTAAATTGACTAATTCCACTAGTTCCATGACCTCATCAACAAAGGCCTAAAAATTAGAATGTTTTGCAAGTTAGTAACATGACAATTTGATACCAGGTCAAAGAAAACACTATTGCAGGATAGACCAGAAAAAATGATAGTTGTAGACTTACAATTTTGGTTTCTTTGTCAACATCCTTTGGAAGTCGGAGAAATGCTGAATATAACAAGGATTCCCATACAGTGACCTGAGGAGAATGTATATCATTCTGTTCACAGTAACCTGAAATGCGAGCAAAGGTTTCTTGCTTCTTGGGAAATCCAGAGATTCGGATATTACCCTCAATGTATCCTCCGGTCTTTCTTCCAGCTAAGACATCCAAGAGAGTTGTCTTACCAGCGCCACTGACCCCCATCAATGCTGTAAGAACACCGGGCCTGAATGCACCAGTAACATCTTGGAGCAATTTTAGTCTACCTTCAGTCACTCCTTGTTCCCTCATTTCCTGTAGCAAAATTCAGAACTTGTCAGCAAAACCCTTCAAGCAACAGAAGCCACAAAATGTGGCAATAGCTGATTCACATAATAGACCAGTCTCAGGGTTCAAAATCCATACAGGGGGCATATCAATGAAGTAATTAACGTCTTCAAAAGACATGGCTAAGGATTCAAATGGAAGAATCATTCCTCGCTTGCAAGCAACTCCTTTTGCAGCCTCCAAACCCAATTGATTGGTGCTTTCAAAACTAGTTGAATGGTTGCTCGTTCTCCTGATCTGCATTTTAACTGTAACACCAAACAATGAAGGATTTGTTATAGCACTCAAAATCATGGAGTCCATGTTCCATCTCCTCCCCTTAATTGGTTCAAGAAACTCTGCACCAGAATAGGTTAACAGTTGCCTTACAAGTATTATTGTCATCTTCAGAAGACCCTCTTCTTGATCTTGATGGCTTTCTATTGTATCCTTGTGCTGTACCATTCTCCTGGTCTTGAATTTCTTCAAGAGATTCCTTGGAAATGACAGCTTGATGTTTCCCAAGAGCTATTGACAACGAATCCCACATTATTCATTTTTGACAAGATTTGGTTAAAGAAATATGAATGGAAAGAGAAGGGGATATATGTGTCTGCAGTGAAGAATCTCACGATTTAGATATGCAAGAGACAAGGTAAAAAGCACGTTGAAGAGTACTGAAAATCCCAACAAGGCACCAGCTCCTAGCCAATACCAATATGTCTGTGGAAAAATGCCACGACTCTCCAGCATGGAAACACCCAAATTTGTGGCTTTCTCTGCACTCTGAAGGCCAACACAGTTCCATGACACGAGTGACTTTGATAAGACTTGAAAAGCTTTTCATAATTAAAACATTTCCCCAAGGAAACTCTTGCTGGGTTATTCCCATCTATTCCACAATCTTTTGTGGAGTTCTTAATGCATTGAAAGGTTCAAGCCTTACCATGATCCATCTAGGGGCGAGCATCTCATTTACAGAAATTGCATTCTCTGCATACATCAAAGGGGAACACCAGTAGCCCCATATCCACCATTTTGGGATGTCCTCTGCGTCAGAAATCTATTGTCAATCTTACTGTAAACGTATACTTCACTGTTGAAAACCTAGAACCCTATCATATGATTAAAGTGACAAGTAAATTCCTTCTTGACTTGTTAAATAATATTTTCTAGATTCTAGTCTTGATTTCTCAGGACTATTATGTATTTGAGAGTGAGTTAGAAAGAAATTAAAATGCTAACCTCTAGGGATAATGAATCCGCCAAGCATGAAAATGAGAAGAAGCGATAAAAAGCCTCCAGTATTAGCTAATATCATTGTTCTGCAAATTCCTGCCATAAGACGGAACAGGGACATTGCCATCTGATTGACTAGGAAAAAGATAAGAAATTGCCGAAAGAACCTGCAGAGTAGATAGATTGAGGTCATCTAGAAGGAACAAATGCAATGAAGATATTAAGCTTTTATTACTAAGAATGGAGACAATCCTGATAAACGATAGAATCGTTGATGGTACCTGCTAGTTTCAGGGGCAAACCCAATGGTGTAGTAAGTTGTCACTACCCAAACTCCAGCCTCCAATAATGACATTGGAATTCGGAGTAGAAAAGTAGGAATAGTGAAAGCCCATGCCGGATAGAAGAGTAAATCCCGTTGCTTGAAAAACACAGGAAGCCTCATGATTGTCATGGCCAATTCTACAAATCCATTGAACACCATGGCGAGGAGGCTGAAAACAAGAGCTCCAAAGAATATATTTGCATCATTTTGGGTCTTGTGATTCATTTCAGTCTTCAAGAATACAGTGGATGCAAAAAGGGCTCCAACTGTAATCTGTAAAGTAAATAGTTCCTGTTAGATATCCTTTATCTTTGTAGTGCTGGTTCTCATCTAAGATTAATATTTTGAAATAAACTATGATATATCTAAAATCAGGCCAAATTCTAGACTGTGCAGTGTGAACTCACCTGTGTTATCTTGAAGATGTATATAATGTAATTCCGCTTGACTAGAAGCCATTCTTTTGCGAAGCAGGTCTTGAAGATCTCCATTTTGGGCATAGGGTTCCTATCGAACACCAAAGCTGCTCTGTGACCTCTCTTCCTATCATAGGGAACAGAGAGCTCATTTTCCAAATGCAAACCTGCTTGAAACTGCTTGAATCTTAATGCAAATTCCTTGACAGCTATGTAGCGATAAGGTTGCTTCTTGTCTTCCCAGTATTGCTCCTGATCATTCTTTGATGTAACCTGCAACCGTCAATGTTGGTGAGGAAATAGAAGTATAATATTCCAATTGAATTGAAAAGCCAAGTTGTTTTGAACTTTTTAAAGTCTGAAGTACCTCTTGTAAGAAATCTGCAGTGCCCTTTCTTTCAGGACATTTGAATCCACAGCTTTTGAAAAATTCCAGGATATTGGGCCTAGGTCCATGGTAGACAATCTGACCCTCTGATAAGAGAATTATGTCATCAAAGAGCTCAAATATCTCCGGTGCAGGCTGCAACAGGGACATGAGGATTGTGGCATCCATAAGATGGGTGAACTGATGCAGGCTTTTCACTATCTGATAGGTGGTAGAACTGTCCAGCCCTGTTGATATTTCATCCATGAAAAGAGTATTTGTAGGTCCAACGATCATCTCCCCTGTAAAATGGAAATTTTTATGAATTATAACAAAACTACTGATTTTAGTCATAGCAATGACATCTATACTTGGATTACACCTCTCTAGTTTGAGAAGAGGAATTTTCAATATGATTATCGACCATACCGGTTGTGACACGTTTCTTTTGCCCACCGGAGATTCCCCTCAGCATGTCATTGCCAACTATTCTATCTCCGCAAACATCTAAGCCTAGCATCTGTTTAGACACGTGGATTGTACAGCAATGAATTTTAGCATTTCATCTGCTACCTATAATATTTATTAAAGCTTTGAATTACAGCTAGGTTTGCCTCCAAATTCATTTACCTTGAGAATATAGTCGGTCTGAAGGCTACTCTTCACACCTTCCATTGCTGTTGCCTGCAAGAAGCAAGCAACCATACAATCAAAGAGCCAAATTGACATCATTATGCATAGTCATCCCTAACCTGCGCAACACATTAGAATCTGTCAAGCTTTTCTCTAAGCAAGCACGTGGCCCATAAACAACCGAGCTTACTTTCATGAATAGATCAACGTCTGCCTCTGGAAAAATCCCAGCTTCCTTTTCCCTTTTAGTGAGTTCGGTAAGCAGCTCTGCATCAAGAATATGCCAACAAACATATGATTCCATATACACTTTAAAGACTCCTTCAGAGTGTGATGCAGGGCACTAATTAACTAAACTAAGTGAAATGTAAATCTGGTGGTTTGATATTTGGTTAGATTGCCCACCGAATCTATGACCAACACCTTGACATCTGGTAGAGAAATCAAGTGTTTCTCTAACTGTCATTTCTGCGACGTGTAAGTCACGCTGGCTTATGTAAGCAGATGTTTTGAGAGGAACAAACTCGTCCAGTCTATGCCCGTTGTAAGTAATCTCTCCAGTCACCTGATCATTCAAGAATGGTTTAGTAAATACCGTTCTTTATTGCTGAAACACTAGATAGGATGCCACAATGCTGAGTCAGGATAGCAAAAGGCTTTAACCTTCGAGCCAGGGTCCAATTTTCCAGCCAAAGCTAGCAGCAATGTTGTCTTTCCAGACCCAGGGGGGCCCAACAACAAAGTCATTCTGCATTATCAGTGAAAGATTATGGTGTAAGCATTCATCAATGTTTCGGATAAGACCTTTCAGGGCCGTAGGCCCCCCTACTAGCTCAGGCCAGAAGACGATTCCAGGGAGATTTGAAATAAATTAACAGTAATTGCATAAAACTTCGGTACATTAGTGTGACTTGACTAAAAGCGAAGAGGACCAACCAATTTACCTAGATGGTTTGAGGATTCCACTTGCGTCTTTCAGAATTGTGAGATTTACTTTCTTTGTGAGTGACAGTCCAACCATGCCGATCAAGTATTCCACCAGGTTTCTAGCAGTATTCCATAGTGTAGGAAGGCCCCTGCTACCAACATAACACTCGGCATCGACTGTCAAGTGTTCAAATCGGACTTCTACAGTTGGAAGCTGGATACCAACTCTGAAAATTACAATGGCAAAACAATATTTATGTGAGTTCTGGATTGTGAATTGAAATTGGAATCTCGGAACAATTTTTCTGTGGGTGTGAAATACACAGACAAATTAGCTCACCTGTCAATACGATTCCTGAGCTTCTTCAAGAATTTCTCGTTATCTTCATCTGCCACATTAAAGATACGATCAATGAAGGCCTGCCTTTCCGTGAGGCTGAGCTTCCGAACGTCCACCTCTCTGTAGCCAACGCCCATCTTATTATGATTGTCCTCAAGTGTTTGCATGATACTGGTTCTCAACCTATCATAGGTTGGCAGCTTTTCCAGAGCTGCCCATCTGAGAGCTTCTTCGTCATCTTCAATTCCTTCTCTGCGTGATCTGGCGAACATATCTTCAACTCCCCAATTCGATCTGCTGTCATTCATACTCCTACTCATATTTCTGCTCATCTTCTTCCCAGAGTCCCGCACTCTCTCCACCCCATTCATGTTCAAATTCTCTAAAACTAGCAATGCAGATCCTCCTCCTGATATCTAAACTTGAATAGAGGAAACTTGAGAATCACAATTTGTACACCATCTCCTCCGAACTAGCATATTTGTAATTTGACATGCGACTCTAAAACACTGACATGAATATGTAGCAAAAGTTTGTCCCTCTCTGTATCTGGTGTATCTGTCGAAATTGAACGAGCATTTCTAGTTCAGTGGAACTATGTGAGACGACAAACATAGGAAAAGGAAATAGCGTGACCCTGATAAGGACATTCCAAACGAGACATATTGGGTGGCCTCATCTTCATCACGCGACGATGAACTCACAATCTTAATTCACTCTTACAAACACATCCAAAGGTCCAAATGCAACAATACTGAGAGCGAAAAATTCGCGGCTAATAAGGAAAAATATTAAAAACGAGACATATTGGGTGGCCTCATCTTCATCACACGACGATGGAACTATGTGAGACGACAAATATAGGAAAAGGAAATAGCGTGACCCTGGTAAGGACATTCCACAATAAACTTGAGAAAAATATTAAAAACGCGACATATTGGGTGGCCTCATCTTCATCACACGACGATGAACTCACAATCTTAATTCACTCTTACAAACACATCCAAAGGTCCAAATGCAATAATACTGAGAGCGAAAAATTCGCTACTAAAAACAATTATGTATCCATCTTTAATCCACTCTTACAAAGACATCTGAGAATCCAAATATCATGGTAGAGTGAAATTTTCGCTAACAATGACAACCATTAAAATACAACACAAGTATTCATCTATCTTTATTTTTTTCACACAAACACACCTAAAAATCCTAATACAACAAAAGGAGAACGAAAATTTCGCTGGTAATGAGAGTTATTAAATAACTCTTCTTTGCAATTTGAGAGAAAGTTTACTGCGATTACTCTTCAGAATCAACCACAGAATAAAATCATTAATCACAATCTCTGGTAATGAGAGTTATTAAATAACTCTTCTTTACAATTTGAAAGAAAGTTTACTGCGATCACTCTTCAGAATCAACCACAGAATAAAATCATTAAATCACTAATCATAATCAGAGATTTTAGAGTTATCATTAATTTCATTTTGATTTATTGGACTATTTCATTAAATAGTGGACTTGCTGAAACAGCAATGTTGTTCAACTCAGGTTAAAGGTCTTATATTATCTACGTTAAAATAACATAATGATTTTACTCGGGGTGTGTATATGTGTAAATTTAAGGACTATATTATAAAAAAAAATTCAGAATACAGGGATGTTATATTTATTCATATGCGGGTTCTTCCCTGCCTCTCTAGGATGCAGAAGGACCTTTACAGATTTTTTATCAGAAATAACAAAAGTAGCAAAAACCTGAGAGACTCTTTAGCAAAAAGCCTTGCCCACATCACAAGGTAAAAATATATGGAGAGATAAAGAAAACTATTCAAATTATTTCTTTATAGGCTTATTTAAGTGAAGTATGAGAACTTATTGAAAAAAATACATTTTTTTATATATTTTCAATTTATCTTATGTGGTTTGATGAGAAATTTAATTTTACATCTAAAACTAATTACACTTAGCATTTAATTAAAACTAATTAAAATTATAAAGAGATAAGTTAAAGTACAATTATAAAAAGTTGTATTCATCATCTTCTGTTTGGATTCTTACATGTGAGATGGGATAATGGGAGACATGGTCTATTCTAAAATGTGAAGTTTTATTTTGTAGGTTTAAATGTGAAGATTATGTTTTGATTCATATTTGATTTTTTAGGTTTAAAGGTTGAACTTGTTGTTCCATCTTCTTGGCGTAATTGCTTTGGTGGCTATCTTTCAAACCCATTCTCTAACTCTCTCCGCCTCTTGTCTTATGAAACTCTAAGAAGATTTACCTTATCACACTAGTTCATTTTTCAATGGTTCGTTTATTGGGATACAATTTTAGGTTTCTCCAAGCCCTACTCTTTTGTCTTTGGCATTAGCTATTGAATTATGATGATAGTTTATGAGGGTTCGGGCTAGGGAATATCATCCCTTTCCTCTTACTCGAGTGTCCTTGGGTAGTCTTGTTTGGTCTTTCCAGCTTTTGTTCCAATAACTTTTGGTTTAAGCTATCTGGGAGAGGGTCTCCAAATCTCATACAAAGATTTGATCAATTTCTTCTTTAGTTGGCATGCTTTTGTCTATTCTATATTTTATTGGCCATATTACCTGTAAAATCAGTTCTACAAGGGTTAATTTACATGGATTCAATGCATCTTCAAGAAATTTGAAGGACCTTATGATGGCAAGAGGAAACCCTCCAAGGTAACAACATATCTCTTCGTTCAATTTCCGTAAGTGTTTATGACAATGAACAAGATTGTAATACTCACCACTATAGATCCATCTTAACCACACATAGGGATCAAATGTCTTGAGATGCAAACCCTTTTCATAATGCAAAACTTAAAAAAATTGCATTTTCAAAGATTTCATTTCTCTAGGATCTTGATAGATGATGGTTAAGAGCTCTCTCTCTCTCTCTGTATTGAAGGGATTTTCAAGGGGTTAGTGCCAATTATTGTAAAGCTAGCCCCTCTTCCCAGCACTATAATTCAGAACTGTGGGTGGTAGAATTAATAGCAAAACACGAAGAGATGTGTTGCTATCACGAGGCAGCTCGGCTCTCTCGGTATTGAATCAATACCTTTAAAGCCCGCCTGGCTAATAACTGATCATAAGCTGGGAAGTGGAGATCTCTAGATAAACTACGCACTAGGAAGCGCAAGCCCCTCCGGGACCTTCCTTCTTTTCAGTAAGTAATAATGACTCGTATCATGTAGATAGCCTAAAGATGAGGACACCATAACACGTGAAACAGGGTCTAGTTGAAAGCCCGGCATGCATGCGTAGATTAAGAGTGCCAGAATCTAGGCAAGCAAAGGCCCCCACTTACCTGCCTGTGCTCGCAGGAGTGTCGCAGGAGATGAGCTATGTGAAGGATTTGAAGAGCAGAAATATAGGGTTTAACCTCGACCCCTCCGGTTCAACTACCCTCTCCTCGGCGAGCCCATCATCAAGTAGAGACGGGAAGGGAATCCATATATGCATTAAAAAATACTATATATATATATATATATATATATATATATATAGATATATATATATTGTATTTTTTAATGCATATATGGATTCAACCCCTTGAAAATCCCTTCAACACATAGAATGAAATAGCTTAAACATGCAATTCCAACAAATATTTGTTCCATTCAAAATTAACTCTTAATAAAAAGGTCAAAATGTAAAATAATGATACTTGAAATGTTATAACAAAAAAAAAAATTCAATTACTTTACATAATATATATACATATTATTATTAGTATTAGTATTATTGCTACCATTACTATTATTGTTTTAAACCATATATAATATGTAAATTGTTGACATTGAAATAATTTAGTTAACCTAAGCATTGAGATATTTTATTTATGGATTACTCCACATTGGAAAAAAATTATTAATATATTTTTAAATATATTTCAATGTTACTTAATTTTAAATATGGAATGTCTTATTTATGATGCACATTGAATTTTTTAATTACTATTAATATTTTTTAAATGTCCCATACTAATTTTATATTAAGAATTGAATTAATTGCACCTCCCTTTGATTAATGTTATACTTAAAGAATTGAATACTTTTACTTTCAATTATTTCTCTTTGCATATTGAAATATTTTATTGCAGTTCATATACATACATATATGTTTATGTTTTCTCTAAATTTGATATTAAAATAAATTAAAACATAGGTATTGAAATGGTTCATTTACTTATCCAATTAAATATGAAAATATAAATAATATCAACTTTATTTGGTTTTTTGTTTTAAATACTTTGAAATAATTTTAAAATTTGATATAAAATTATGGTATTCATATGAACATCAAAATATTTTATTTATAATTGAGAGTGGAGTAAAATATTTTTACTATATCCGGATTGTAATATTAACAACTAATAAAACAAACATAGTTAGAGTGTGATTACGTTTTATAATACTTTCAAGTAAAATTAACCAAACATTATTTTTAATTTAAAGAATACTTATTTTTATTTAAAAAAAAACACCTATCAACTCCAGATTAAACATAAATAGAATTATACATAACCCTTATACTAGATTATAAAATAAATATCTTTACTCAATAATATAAATGTATGAACCTCCTTATTCTTATAAAAAACAGTTTAAAATGAAATACAATACACACTATGGTTATTCATCTACATAACACTCCCTATACACTACTTCAAATAAAAAAATTATCAATTAAACCCAAGGTGATATACTTCAAATAAAAGAAAATTATCAGTTAAACCCAAGGTGATCCTAAAGGAAAAGAGAAAAACCATAAAAGTGGACTTACAAATCTCTCTTCACTTCACTGGAGGCCAAAAAGAAATTACCAACTAACATATTTTAGTATATTTTTTAAAGTTGATTGGATTTTACGTAAACCAACATTACTCGTTTTGCAAGCTTTTATGTCTATTGATAATTATGCTATGCACCTTTTAACACTATATGTACCAACTAACACTATGATATGATATGATATGGGTTAAAAAAATCAATGTAACAAAAATAAAAATAAAATTTATTTATTACTTGGAAATATTAAATTTAGTTCAAATATTTATACATTTATGTAATTTCATTTACTATTCTTCAATAAATCAAATTTATAACCAAACTAGATCTTCAATTTTCAATATAATGATTTTTTTCTAATTATCATATAAAAATTTAATTAAATTATTAATATCATAACTTATTATCAAGGCTGATAGGTGCAGAGAGATTATCTTTGATCTCAAATGAATACATGTAGCAATATACTATTGGGGCTTAAGAATAATGTCAAATAATGTGGTAGAAGTTTATGCACTTTTGAGAGGTTTCCTCCTAGTCAATGACATTGAGGTCACTTCATTAATCGTGGCAGGGGATTCCATTATCAAGGAAATGCTAGGGAAGTCTTCCCTAGTGGAGAGCGGGTTGGAAAAAGTAATAGCCCAAGCAATCAAGGAGGAAAAACGATTAGCACAATTTCATTCTATCATGTGAAACATGTTCAATGAAGAGGTGAACAAATTAGCTAAAAATGACATGGAATTACTAGAGGGTGAACTTGAAAAGGATGGGAATTGAACTCTATGCAACATCCCCTAGTTATTTGACGTATTTGAATGCTATAGTATTAATTGCACACATGGCCTCACATTAGGTGAATTATCTAATTGACCTCCATTGTTTTAGGACAAGAGTGTGAAGGATGGCCATTACTCTGTTTCACATGCAAATATTCATTTAGCTTTGGGTTAATAAAGGTTCTAGTATGGGAAGGTGCATATGTAGTGGGATGTTGTAGCATAAAGGAATTAGGGACAACGACCAACTCAGTTGACACCCATGCGCCTCTATTTCCATAGTGAGTTGTGCATCATGCTTTGGGTAGTTTGTTTGGAATTTTCATATGTTAAACTTCTTTAGGAGAAGTGTGGCTCTCTAGGTAGTCTCTTTGTGTCTCATCTCTTTCTCTATGTCATTTTCATGGGAGCATTCTGTTTGAATCTTATCTCTCATTAAAATTTTAGTGTTAGTTTAGACTCATATCTTCTCTTAGATGAAGTCATATCATTCTATTTTATCCCACCTTTAGGCTTGCTTACATATAGGCATCATGGAGTAGACCACAAGGAGAATTTGATGAAATTATTTGTTATTTCAATGAATTCTCCAAGCACTATGAGAAACTCTCTATTCCACTCTAGTTATAATATGACCAATTTGGTGTAAAGGTTCTTTATGTTGAGAAATCGGTATAGATGTAGAATAGGGTTGATTCTTCTTGCTTAATAATACTTGTGAGAGTTTGTTGGAATTTTATTAATTTATTATATCTTCTTCATCAAGAAATTACCAAAACATAAAATGCATGAAGATCACAAGATATAGGCTCTAAGCCAAGGCAAAACCCCTCCAAGGGGAAAACCTAGTAAACTCTTCTTTTCTTATAGAATTAGATCAAAGTGAGACATCCAAGACCCAAAGACTAAGACCAAGGCCTCCTCAAGCACTATGTCATCCCTCTTTCAAAACCTTCCTCAAGCAAGTCAAACTCCACAAAGTCAACAATAGTCAAACTTCACCAAATCTGGTCCAACTCAGATTTTCGGCTCTGTAACTCAAATTTGAAATTCGACCCTACAATTTTTGAACTGCAGTTTGTACATTTGCTCAAGAAACTCGCACATGTGAGTAGAAACCATCAAAATTCATAATTTTTCCTTTCTTCCTTGGCTTTCTTCTCCGAACTAGCATATTTGTAATTTGACACCATCTCCTCTGAACTAGCATATTTGTAATTTGACAAGCTACTCTAAAACACTGACATGAATATGTCGCAAAAGTTTCTCCCCCTCTATATCTAGTGTATCTGTCGAAATTGAATGAGCAATTCTAGTTCAGTGGAACTATGTGAGACGACAAATATAGGAAAAGGAAATAGCGTGACCCTGATAAGGACATTCCAAAATAAACTTGAGAAAAATATTAAAAACGAGACATATTGGGTGGCCTCATCTTCATCACACGACGATGAACTCACAATCTTAATTCACTCTTACAAACACATCCAAAGTTCCAAATGCAACAATACTGAGAGCGAAAAATTCGCTGCTAATAACATTCATGTATCCATCTTTAATCCATTCTTACAAAGACAACTGAAAATCCAAATCTCAGGGTAGAGCGAAAATTTCGCTAACAATGACAACCATTAAAATACAACACAAGTATTTATCTATCTTTAATTTTTACACAAAACTTAATTAGCGGCGAAACACAAGTATTTATCTATCTTTAATTTTTACACAAAACTTAATTAGCGGCGAAACGAAATTTTCGGTGGTAATGGGAGTTATTAAATAACTCTTCTTTGCAATTTGAGAGAAGGTTTACTGGGATTACTCTTCAGAATCAACTACAGAATAAAATCATTAATCATAATCAGAGATTTTAGAGTTATCATTAATTTGATTTTGATTTATTGGACTATTTCAAAAAATAGTGGACTTGCTGAAACAGCAATGTGGTTCAACTCAGGTTTAAGGTCTTATATTATCATACGTTAAAATAACATAATGATTTTACTGAGGGTATGTATATGTGTAAATTTAAGGAATATATTATCAAAAAAAAATTCAGAGTATAAGGTTGTTATATTTATTCATATGCGGGGTCTTCCTTGCCTCTAGGATGCAGAAGGACCCTTACAGATTTTTTTATTAGAAATAAAAAATAGCAAAAGCCGGAGAGAATCTTGGGCAAAAAGCCTTGCACTACTACTGCCTTCCCCACATCACAAGGGTAAAATATATGGAGAGAAAAAAGAAAACTAAATTTTTAATTTATTTTCAAATTATTTTTTTATATGTTTGTTTATTCAAGTGAAGTATGGAAATTTGTTGAAAAATACATATTTTTCATATATTTTCAATTTATTTTGGTGTAGTTTGATGAGAAATTTAATTTTACATATAAAGCTATCTACATTTAAAATTTAATTAAAATTATATAGAGATAAGTTAACAGTACAATTATAAAAAGATAAGTTCTTTTCTTTTCTTTTCAAAATTCATATTTGTTATTTTATTATTTTAACTATTATTTTATTAATTTCTTTTAGAAGTTCATTTTAAAAATCAAAGTTCTCTTAATGACTTCACATTATTAACCATATAGATTGTCAACCTTTGCCCTTGTCTAAAGGCTTGTGGAAAAGACTTGCAAGGATCTAAGCTTTGGTTTGTGGCATGCAAGTTGTATTCATCATTTTGGGTTTGGATTCTTACACATGAGATGGGATATTAGGAGACGTGGTCTAGTATAAAATGTGAAGATTATGCTTTGGTTCATATTTTATTTTCTAGGTTCAAATGTGAAGATTATACTTTGATTCATATTTGATTTTCTTGGTTCAGAGGTTGAGCTTGTTGTTCCATTTTCTTGGTGTAATTGCTTTGGTGGCTATCTTTCAAACCCATTCTCTAACTCTCTCTGCCTCCTGTTTTATGAAACTCTAAGAAGATTTACCTTATGGCACTAATTCATTTTTCAATGGTTAGGTTATTGGGATGCAATTTTAGGTTTCTCCAAGCCCTGCTCTCTTGGCTTTGGCATCAATTTTTGAATTATGATGATAGTTTATGAGGGTTCCGGCTAGGAAATATCATCCCTTTGCTCTTACTCCAGTGTCCTTGGGTAGTCTTGTTTGGTCTTTCCAGATTTTGTTCCAAAAACTTTTGGTTTAAGCTATCTGGGAGACGGTCTCCAAATCTCATACAAAGATTTGGTCAATTCCTTCTTTAGTTGGCATGTTTTGGTCTATTCTATATTTTGTTGGCCCTATTAGCTATAAAATCAATTCTACAAGGGTTAATTTACATTGATTCAATGAATCTTCAAGAAATTTGAAGGACCTTATGATGGCAAGGGGAAACCCTCCAATGTAACAACACATCTCTTTGTTCAATTTCTGTAAGTGTTTATGACAATGAACAACATTGTAATACTCACCACTATAGATCCATCTTAACCACATAGAGGGATCAAATGCCTTGACATGCAAACCATTTTTATAGTGCAAAACTTTAAAAAGTTGTATCTCCAAAGATTGCATTTCTCTAGGATCTTGATAGATGATGGTTAAGATCTCTCTCTCTCTCTTCAATATATAGAATGAAATAACTTAAACATGCAATTCCAACAAATATTTGTTCCATTCAAAATTAACTCTTAATAAAAAGGTCAAAATGTAAAATAATGATACTTGAAATATTATAACAAAATAAATTAAATTTTCAATTACTTTACATAATATATATATACATATTATTATTAGTATTATTACTACCATTAATATTATTGTTTTAAACCATATATAATATGTAAATTGTTGACATTGAAATAATTTAGTTAACCTAAGCATTGAGATATTTTATTTATGGATTACTCCACATTAAAGTTTTGTTCCTATTAATATATTTTTAAATACATTGCAATGTTACTTAATTTTAGATATTGAATGTCTTATTTATGATGCACATTGAAAATTTTAATTACTATTAATATTTTTGAAATGTCACATATTAATTTTATATTAAGAAATGAATTAATTACACCTCCCTTTGATTAATGTTATACTTAAGGAATTGAATCTTTTCACTTTCAATTACTTCTCTTTGAATATTGAAATACTTTATTGCAGTTCATATACATACATATATGTTATGTTTTTTCGCTCTTAATATAATCTATACTGTTTTTCTCTCTGAAAAAATATATGTTATGTTTTTTCTAAATTTGATATTAAAATAAATTAATTAACATAGGTATTGAAATGGTTTATTTACTTATCCAATTAAATATGAAAATATAAATAATATCAATTTTATTTGTGTTTTTGTTTTAATTACTTTGAAATAATTTTAAAAGTTGATATAAAATTATGTTATTCGACATCAAAATATTTTATTTATGATTGAGACTGGAGTGAAATATTTTTACCATATTTCCGTTTTATAATATTTTCAAGTAAAAAATTAACCAAACATTATTTTTTAGTTTAAAGAATACTTTATTTTTATTTTAAAAAAAATGTGTCAACTCCAACTTAAACATGAATAGAATTATACATAACCCTCATATTGAGTTGTAAAATAAATATTTTTACTCAATAATATAAACTTTATAAACCTCCTTATTCTTAAAAAAAAAAAAAAAAAAAACTATTTAAAATGAAATGAATATATTCTTAATCTACATAACACTCCCCATACACTACACATCAAACTCCCCATACACTACACATCAAGAAAAAAAATTATCAGTTAAACCCAAGGTGATCCTAGGGGAAAAAATTATCAGTTAAACCCAAGGTGATCCTAAAGGAAAAGAGAAAAACCATAGAAGTGGACTTACAACTCTCTCTTCACTTCCCCCGAGGCCAAAAAAATTACCGACAAACATATTTTAGTATATTTTTTAAAGTTGATTGAATTTAGGTATACCAACATTACTCGTTTTGCATGCTTATATGCTTATGGATAATTATGTTATGCACCTTTTAACACAATATCTCCTAACTATATATAATATGATATGGCGTAAAAAATCAATTTAACAAAAATAAAAGGAAAATTCATTTATTATTTGGGAACATTAAATTTAGTTCAAAGATTTACACATTCATGTAATTTTATTTACTATTTTTTAATAAATCAAATTTATAACCATACTTGATCTTTAATTTTCAATATATTGAATTTTTTTCAATTATCATATAAAAAATTAATTAAATTATTAATATTATAATTTATTATTAAGGTTGGTAGGTGTAGGGAAATTATCTTTGATCTCAAATATATACATGTAGCAATATACTATTAGTGTCAAATAAGGTGGCGGAAGTTTATGTACTTTTGAGAGGTTTCCTTCTAGTCAATGACATTGAGGTCACTTTATTAATCGTGGTGGGGAATTCCATTATTGTCATCTAGGAAATGTTAGGGAAGTATTCCCTAGTGGAGAGTGGGTTGGTGGGTTGGAAAAAGTAATAGCCCAAGCAACCAAGGAGGAAAAACGATTAGCACAATTTCATTATATTATGTGAAACATGTTCAATGAAGAGGTGGACAAATTAGCTAAAAATGACATGGAATTACTAGAGGGTGAACTTGAAAAGGATGGGAATTGAACTCTATGCAACATCCCCTAATTATTTGATGTATTTGAATGCTATAGTATTAATTGCACACATGGCCTCACATTAGGTGAATTATCTAAATGACATCCATTGTTTTAGGACAAGAGTGCGAAGGATGGCCATTACTCTGTTTCACATGCAAATATTCATTTAGCTTTGGGTTAATAAAGGTTCTAGTATGGGAAGGTGCATATGTATTGGGATGTTGTAGCATAAAGGAATTAGGGACAACGACCAACTCAGTTGACACCCATGGGCCTCTACTTCCATAGTGAGTTGTGCATCATGCTTTGAGTAGTTTGTTTGGAATTTTCATATGTTAAACTTCTTTAGGAGAAGTGTGGCCTATAAATTCTTAGTTTTGATATTCGTCTAGTCGCTTTAGTGGCTCTCTAGGTAGTCTCCTTGTGTCTCATCTCTTTCTATATGTCATTTTCATGGGAGCATTCTCTTTGAATCTTATCTCTCATTAAAGTTTTAGTGTTAGTTTAGACTCATATCTTCTCTTAGATGAAGTTATATCATTCTATTTTATCCCACCTTTAGGCTTGCTTACATATAGGCATCATGGAGTAGACCACAAGGAGAATTTGGTGAAATTATTTGTTATTTCAATGAATTCTCCAAGCACTATGAGAAACTCTCTATTCCACTCTAGTTATAATGTGACCAATTTGGTGTAAAGGTTCTTTATGTTGAGAAATTGGTATAGATGTAGAATAGGGTTGATTCCTCTTACTTGATAATACTTGTGAGAGTTTGTTGGAACTTTATTAATTTATTATATCTTCTTCATCAAGCAATTGCCAAACATAAAATGCATGAAGATCACAAGATATAGGCTCTAAGCCACGGCAAAACCCCTCCAAGGGGAAAACCTAGTAAACTCTTCTCTTCTTATAGAATTAGATCAAAGTGAGACATCCAAGACCCAAAGACTAAGACCAAGGCCTCCTTAAGCACCACGCCATCCCTCCTTCAAAACCTTCCTCAAGCAAGTCAAACGCCATAAATTCAACAATAGTCAAACTTCACCAAATCTGGTCCAACTCAGATTTTCGGCTCTACAACTCAAATTTGAAATTCGACCCTGCAATTTTTGAACCTACAGTTTGTACATTTGCTCTAGAAACTCGCACATGTGAGTAGAAACAATCAAAATTCATAATTTTTCCTTTCTTCCTTGGCTTTCTTCTTTCTTTCTTGGCCTTTGCATTTCTTTTTATTCCTTCTATTTCAGAGGTCGAACTTGTGTGTCTAGTGTGTAAATGAGAACGAAGTCTCTTCCTTTATATAGCTATCCATGTGGTCGAATTTGGCCTTTTTTGGTTGACTTCTTCTTGGCAGGGCCAACTTGGTCTTGGGGGTCAAAAATACCCTTCTAGACTCAAAAATAATATTTTTCTTTAGTTACAAATTATCCAAATGGGACTTTGACACATGACAAAAATTCTTCTTTACTCAAATAAACCAAGAAGCATGAAGAACATGCTTGTCTAGAAAAATAGCAATAATAATCTATCTTCTTCTTTTCATTTTTAAAAGAAGTATATATTGATACAAGTACAAAAAAAAATATGAAGACCAAACCTAGTTATATTTTCCAACACTTAATTGGCATCTTTGGTTTTGTTTGTTTGGGATTTTAGTTTGATATTGTCGTTGTAGTCATGGAGCACAAGGCGATGATGGAAATAAAAAAATTCTTGGGGAGACCCAAAGAGTTCATCAAATTTTACAAGACCTCTCTCTTTCCAACTGTCATTAAGATAAAATAAAATAAACACCTCAAACACCTATATGTCAATCAAAATGCATGGTTAATGAAATTGTAGCTGATTAGAAAGAAATGATCGATATCCTTGAGGCATTGCACAATATGCTAAGAAACCTTACACTCGATCTACATAAAAACTTTCTCTATAACCTTGGACTACAAAGTCTTTGCAACATCCACTCATACTAAATATTAAGAAGAAGAAATAGTGCACCAACTCAAGGACCCAAAGGATATCAAGAAGAAAATTTCCCCTCACTCAAAGAGAAGTTAGGATAAGGCAACTAGCAGTAGTGTATTTATTAAATGAATTACTTATTATTAGTAATATCCAAAAATTATGGATATCAAGCTTTAGGAAGGAAATATAGAATGTTTTGTATACCATTTTTTGTAAGACTGACTATGTAGTTACAAAGAACTATTTTTTTATAAAGAATTAAACTTTTGAAGAAATTCCACGTATGATGTTTTAACAATAGTTAAAAACTTTAAATTAAAGAATGTGCAATCTCATTAAAAAAAATCATAATTTATTAAATTTTAAAATATTTTGTTAATTTAATACTATAAAGAACCTTTGGTGGGGCATCTCAAATGGTGATGGTTGTATTATGGAGTATTATGTAAGGTATAAGATCCAACTTTCAAAAACACTAGAATACAATAGAATTTGAAAATGGAGTTCAATCAAGCTCTTTTAAATTGTTAATTTATCAATTGATATTTAGTTGTTGGTGTGGTTAATGATTAAAAAAGCTCAATCGAGATATAGCTTGATCTAGCTATAGCTCAACCTAGCTATCAATAGCTCGATCAAGATATATCTCGATCTAGCTAACATAGGTTGATCGAGCTCTTCACTCCTAGTGAAAACAAGGGATCGATTGAGAGATTATATTTAACCATGTCTACAGTGTAACACGCTCCTCCCACATTTACCCAAGCTAACCAGTCCACTGAGGTAAACAAGTGATGAAGAGTTACTATGATATGATTCAACTCCCCATGTACAATTAAGGAAGTGGAATCGACACGACAAGACCAATCTAACCTTCCACGGAAGCTACAAAGCCTTTAGGATCTAACCAACCCCTCACTGAACTTTCTTTTTCATTGCCCTAGAGCCTCAGTCACTCCCATGACAAGGAATGCATGCGACTGGGACCCTCTAGTTTCTCCCACAACAAGGTGTCCATGCTGTTGTGGCCTTTTCTAGGCAACTCAGTGCCAACAATCCCAGATTTTGTGCCACTTTTTCAAGGCCAAGACTTAGGCCACTGCCCAAAACTTCACGAAACTTCCAGAAATGATAAATAACATTGAAACATGGTTACTAATGCAAACACTTGAACAAGGACTTGATCTGACCCCTACTAGACATGACAGGAATTTCGTCAAACACATCAAGAACATGTAATCTACAGGTCACAATAACATATTTGAGCATAGTGGTCTCATACTTATATGAGAATTGTCAAAAAGGACTGGTATTGTAACACCCTCCTCCCACATTTACCCAAGTTAACTGACCCGCTGGGGTAAAAATGTGATGATAGGCTACTATAATGTGATTCAACTCCCCATGTAAAGTTAAGGAAGTGGAATCGATAAAACAAAACCATTATGACCTTCCACACATGCTACAGAACCTTCAGGAGCCAACCAACCTTTCCAGGTGACCAATCCCTAAGACAAATTGACATTTCACTGATTTGGACCCTCAGCCGCTCCCATGACAAGCCATGCATGTGACTAAGGCCTTCCATTCACTCCCACAACAAGGCATGCCAACGACTGTGGATTTTTTCATCCAATTCTGAGCCATCGACCCTGGATTTTGTGCCACTTTTTCAGGGACGGGACACATTCCACTGCCCATAACTTCATGAAACTTTCATAAATGATAAATAAAAATGGAATAAAGCTACTAATGCAATCATTGGTACAACTACTTGATATGACCCTTATCAAGCATGATAGGCATTTCATGAAACATGTCACAGATATATGTAACCTACAAGTCATAACAACATATCTAAGCATAGGGGTCTAATACTTATCTGAGATTTGTAAAGAAGAATTGTTTCTCTATCATAATAGGTGCATTATCATCTATTAGATCATATATTCATTCTATGTTCATTTGCAAATCAAAACATGGTGAGAGCCATACATCAAGTTTGTCATAAAACATACTCATAACCAACATATAACCAACAAAAATAACAAGGATATAACAACCATAAGAATCACATATGAACCAATACATTTACACATGAAATGCTAAGGAGAAAGAGCTCTTATTAATGAATGCACAAGCCACCCAAGTCTAAGACTTCCACAAACCACCCGACCATAGATTGGATGACCAAAATATTCTTTCAAACAATCACCCCCATGCCATATTCCAAGCAAGAATGTGGGACTCACAACAGAACCAACTAGGTTTCCTCAGGCTTTACCACAATCCCCACTGAATCACTAGGCCCTAAACAAGCATGGATGCCACCATATTTCTCCACCTACACTGTGAGGAATTTGTTTGCCTCCTAGTCTTTAAGATTTATTGTATATCCCGCCATTCACCTGTCGAGGATTCCTAGGCTTAATCGAGACTCCACCCCCCAGGATTTACTGTATATCCCACCATTCACTGGTCGAGGATCCCTAGGCTTGATCTAGGGCATACACCTATAGGCTTTACCATATATCTCGCCATTAATTGGTTGAGGATTCCTAGGCCCATCGAGGTACACAAAATCTGGCTTTATCGCATGTTACACAATATTTTGTTACAACTCCTGAACTTCTTTGTGACATACTCCGAAGTGCCCGAAACATGACCATCATGCAGTGTAATCATTTATATATGTAGTTCAGATCCCTCCTAATACATTGATTAGAAAATGCCTTGAGCTTTCCCTTAAGAAATAGCTCTAAAACCCTATTTTGAGACTCATCGCCCTTATGAGGTTAAAAACCATGATTGTCGCTCATTGCATCACGCTTGACCCATGATGGCATCCCTCTGTTTCCTTTTATACCCGTGATCATCCCCAAAAAGGCAATTTTCCCAAAGAGGATGAGAAGCTTCGTGATCTAGAAGCTTCCAGAGCAGCAAGCTGGAGCTTGTTTGGCATAGATGAGGTTGAATTCTCCCAATTTGGCATCTTGGTTTTATTCCTATGACCTACCTCCTTGAGATGAAGACCTACTCCTATCTTTGGAGAGATCCTAACTCCCTTTCCTTGCCTATATATTCATCTTCTACTGTTCCCAAATAGTTAGAGGCTGGGTTGGTCTATATCTATTTGCACCCTTATGCTAAGATTGTGCCTACAGGCTATTCATTTGACTTCGAAAAGGAGTGCTTGGAGAGTTATTGGCTTGGACTTAGATCACCACTCAAAGAGAGCCTATCAACATCAAGGCTTTGGTTGTAAGCTTCCCTTTATTTTCTAATAATACACAACTACTGGTTCATTGTTCCAAAACGTATATGTTCATGTATCATTTAGCTTGACATTCCTTGATCAGTTAAGTAGGGTGCTATTGTATTTGTTATTTGTTTTGGCATGCCTTGTTGTGTCTTGATCACTTGTGCAGGTGCATAAACACTAAGAGAAGTAGGAACAAGCCTATGACACAAGCAGTTCAGGGTCCTCAACAAAGGAAATCATAATAGCATTAGAATGAGGTAGGCCATCTGCTTCGTTCTTCTTTTCAATTGTAACCTAGGAAGATGTCTATTTGATTGTCACTTCAGTTGCTAGACTCGCTCATTGGGCTAGAGGGATCATCTCTGTCCGTAGAGAGGATTTACCATAACAACAAAATGGAAACTCTGCTGAGGAAGCTATAACCCTTTCCATTCAATTCGTCACCTTGAACTTGTGATGAGTATGACCAACTGCTAGTTTTCTAGCTTGTATTTTTTCTGTAACTATTTTCACTTGCTGGTGACTGTTTGAGAACATTGATTTTTGTCTGGTTTTGAAGATTTCTTATTTTTTATTCATTTTTCTTGCCCATCGCGGGTTTACCTCTCACAGTCACGATGGTATATTGAATGTTTTAATTAGAGTTGTGATATCATTGTTTTTCCTATGACAGATGCGATGATCCCAGAGTATAAGAGAAAATAGGGTATTTCTTCTTGTTTTCAACCTTTGGGTCCTCTATCAGTGATTTTCCAAAGTGTCTATGGTGTTTTTGATTGATTGTCTTAATTAATTTGCAAATTTGTCTCATTGGCTTTGAAGTGAAATCTGATTGAGTTCTAGGGTTTCTAGTCAATTGGTCATCGCTTTCTTTTTGTTGGTGTTATTGAGATAGTTGTTTTGCTGACTGATGGAACATTGTTTTTTGTGGAAACCATTAAAAACATCGTTTTGCATTTGTTTTAGCCTGTATTTTGAAATTTACTTTTCATGAAAATGCATTAAATTAGTTTCTCCCTCTCTGTATATGGTGTATCTGTTGAAATTGAATGAGCAATTCTAGTTCAGTGGAACTATGTGAGATGAAAAATATAGGAAAAGGAAGTAGCGTGACCCTGATAAGGACATTCCAAAATAAACTTGAGAAAAATATTGAAAATGAGACATATTGGGTGGCCTCATCTTCATCACATGACGATGAACTCACAATCTTAATTCATTGTTACAATACTGAGAGCGAAAAATTCGCTGCTAATAACATTCATGTATCCATATTTAATCCATTCTTACAAAGACATCTAAAAATCCAAATATCATGGTAGAGCGAAAATTTTGCTAACAATGAAAACCATTAAAATACAACACAAGTATTCATCTATCTTTATTTTTTTCACACAAACACACCTAAAATCCTAATAAAACCAAAGGAGAACGAAAAATTAATTAGTGGTGAAACGAAAATTTCGCTGGTAATGAGAGTTATTAAATAACTCTTCTTTGCTATTTGAGATAAAGTTGACTGCGATTACTCTTCAGAATCAACCACAGAATAAAATCATTAATCATAATCAAATATTTTAGAGTTATCATTAATTTGATTTTGATTTATCGGACTATTTCAAAAATAGTGGACTTGTTGCAGCAGCAATGTTGTTCAACTTAGGTTTAAGGTCTTATATTATCTACGTTAAAATAACATAATGATTTTACTGAGGGTGTGTATATGTGTGTAAATTTAAGGACTATATTATAAAAAAAATCAGAATACGGGGCTGTTATATTTATTCATATGCGGGTTCTTCCTTGCCTCTCTAGGATGCAGAAGGACCCCTACAGATTTTTTTATTAGAAATAACAGAAGTAGCAAAAATCAGAGAGAATCTTGAGCAAAAAGCCTTGCCCACATCACAAGGGTAAAAATATATGGACAGAAAAAAGAAAACTAAATTCTTCATTTATATGGAGAGAAAAACGAAAACTAAAATTTTAATTTATTTTTAAATTATTTATTTATATGCTTATTCAAGTGAAGTATGGGAACTGGTTGAAAAAACACACTTTTTTATATATTTTTAATTTATCTGGGTGTGGATTGATGAGAAATTTAATTTTACATATAAAGCTACTTACGCTTAACATTTAATTAAAACTATAAAGAGACGAAGAGATGAGTTAATAGTACAATTATAAAAAGATAGATATTTTTTCATTTCGTTTCAAAAATCATAATTGTTATATTATTATTTTAACTATTATTTTATTAATTTCTTTTAGAAGTTCATTTTAAAAATCAAAGTTCCCTTAATGACTTCATATTATTAGCCATATGGATTGTCAACCTTTGCCCTTGTCTAAAGGCTTGTGGAAAAGGCTTGCAAGGATCCAAGCTTTGGTTTATGGCATGCAAGTTGTATTCATCATTTTGGGTTTGGATTCTTACACGTGAGATGGGATATTGGGAGACGTGGTCTATTCTAAAATGTGAAGATTATGCTTTGATTAATATTTTATTTTCTAGGTTCAGAGGTTGAGCTTGTTGTTCCATTTTCCTGGTGTAATTGCTTTGGTGGCTATCTTTCAAATCCATTCTCTAACTCTCTCTGCCTCCTGTTTTATGAAACTCTAAGAAGATTTAACTTATGGCACTAATTCATTTTTCAATGGTTAGGTTATTGGGATGCAATTTTAGGTTTCTCCAAGCCCTGCTCTCTTGGCTTTGGCATCAATTTTTGAATTATGATGATAGTTTATGAGGGTTCCGGTTAGGAAATATCATCCCTTTCCTCTTACTCCAGTGTCCTTGGGTAGTCTTGTCTGGGCTTTCCAGTTTTTGTTCCGAAAACTTTTGGTTTAAGCTATCTGGGAGAGGGTCTCCAAATCTCATATAAAGATTTGGTCAATTCCTTCTTCAATTGGCATGTTCTGGTCTATTCTATATTTTATTGGCCCTATTAGCTATAAAATCAATTTTATAAGGGTTAATTTACATGCATTCAATGAATCTTCAAGAAATTTGAAGGACCTTATGATGGCAAGAGGAAACCCTCCAAGGTAACAACACATCTCTTCGTTCAATTTTCGTAAGTGTTTATGACAATGAACAACATTGTAATACTCACCACTATAGATCCATCTTAACCACATAGAGGGATCAAATGTCTTGAGATACAAACCATTTTTATAGTGTAAAACTTTAAAAAATTACATCTCCAAAGATTACATTTCTCTAGGATCATGATAGATGATGGTTAAGATCTCTCTCTCTCTCTCTCTCTCTCTCTCTCTCTCTCTCGATATATATATATATATATATATATATATATATATATATATATATATATATATATATATATATATATATTCATATTTTAGATTGCATTTTTGAATGCATATATGGATTCAACCCCTTGAAAATCCCTTAAATACATAGAATGAAATAACTTAAACATGCAATTCCAACAAATAGTTGTTCCATTCAAAATTAACTCTTAATAAAAGGGTCAAAAAGTAAAATAATGATACTTGGAATGTTATAAAAAAATAAATTAAATTTTCAAACTTTACATAATATATACACATTATTATTAGTATTATTACTACCATTAATATTATTTTTTAAACCATATATAGCCATCCATGTGGTCGAATGGCCTTTTCTAGGCCAACTTCTTTTTGGCAGGGCCAACTTGGTCTTGGAGGTCAAAAATACCCTTCTAGACTCAAAAATAATATTTTTCTTTAGTTACAAATTGTCCAAATGGGACTTTGACACATGAAAAAATTTCTTCTTGACTGAAATAAACCGAGAAGCATGAAGAACATGCTTGTCTAGAAAAATAGCAATAATAATCTCTCTTCTTCTTTTCCTTTTTAAAAGAAGTATATATTGATACAAGTACAAAAAAAATTATGAAGACCAGACCTAGTTATATTTTCCAACACTTTATTGGCATCTTTGGTTTTGTTTGTTTGGAATTTTAGTTTGATATTGTGGGTGTAGTCATGGAACACAAGGTGATGATGGGAATAAAAAAATTCTTGGGGAGACCCGAAGAGTTTATCAACTGTTACAAGACCTCTCCCTTTCCAACTGTCATTAAGATATAATAAAATAAACACCTCAAACACCTATATGTCAATCAATATGCATGGTTAATGAAATTGTAGATGATTAGAAAGAAATGATCGATATCCTTGAGGCATTGCACAATATGCTAAGAAACCTTACACTCAGTCTACATAAAGACTTTCTCTATGACCTTGGACTACAAAGCCTTTGCAAAATCCACTCATACTAAATATTAAGAAGAATAAATAGTGCACCAACTCAAGGACCCAAAGGATATCAAGAAGAAAATTTCCCCTCACTCAAAGAGAAATTAGGATAAGGCAACTAGCAGTAGTGTATTTATTAAATGAATAACTTATTATTAGTAATATCCAAAAATTATGGATATCAATCTTTAGGAAGGAAATATGGAATGTTTTGTATACAATTTTTAGTAAAACTAACTATGTAGTTACAAAGAACTATTTTTTATAAAGAATTAAACTTTCGAAGAAATTGCATGTATGATGTTTTAACAATAGTTATAACCTTTAAACTAAAAAAATGTGCAATCTCATTAAAAAAAATATCAAAATTTATTAAATTTTAAAATATTTTGTTAATTTAATACTATAGAGAGCCTTTGGTGGGGCATCTCAAATGGTGATGGTTGTATTATGGAGTATTATGTAAGCTATAATATACAAGGTTTCAAAAACACTAGAATACAGTAGAATTTGAAAATGGAGCTCGATCAAGCTCTTTTGAATTGATAATTTATCAATTGATATTTAGTTGTTGGTGGGGTTAATGATTAAAAAAGATCAATCGAGATATAGCTTGATCTAGCTATAGCTCAACCTAGCTATCAATAGCTCGATTAAGATATATCTTGATCTAGCTAACATAGGTCAATCGAGCTCTTCACTCCTAGTGAAAACAAGGGATCGATCGAGAGATTATATTTAACCGTGCCTATATTGTAACACCCTCCTCCCACATTTACCCAAGCTAACCAGTCCACCAAGGCAAACATGTGATGAAGAGTTACTATGATATGATTCAACTCCCCATGTACAATTAAGGAAGTGGAATCGACACGACAAGACCAATCTAACCTTCCTCGGAAGCTACAAAGCCTTTAGGAGCTAACCAACACCTCAGAGAACTTTCTTTTTCATTGCCCTAGAGCCTCAGTCACTCCCATGACAAGGTAGGCATGTGACTAGGACCCTCTAGTTGCTCCCACAACAAGGTATCCATGCCACTGTGGCCTCTTTTAGGCAGTTCAGTGCCAACAATCCCAGATTTTGTGCCACTTTTTCAAGGCCAAGACTTAGGCCACTGACCAAAACTTCATGAAACTTCCAGAAATGATAAATAACATTGAAACATGGTTAGTAATGCAAACAGTTAAATAAGGACTTGATCTGGCCGCTACTAGACATGACAAGAATTTCGTCAAACACATTAAGAACATGTAATCTACAGGTCACAATAACATATATGAGCATAGGGGTCTCATATTTATCTGAGAATCGTAAAAAACGACTAATATTGTAACACCCTCGTCCCACATTTACCCAAGTTAACTGACTCGCTGGGGTAAACATGTGACGAGAGGCTACTATAATGTGATTCAACTGCTCATGTAAAGTTAAGGAAGTGGAACTGATAAAACAAAACTATTTTGACCTTCCACACATGCTATAGAACCTTCAGGAGCCAACCAACCTTTCCAGGTGACCAATCCCTGAGACAAATTGACATTTCACTAATTTGGACCCTCAGTCACTCCCATGACAAGCCATGCATGCGAATGAGACCTTCCATTCACTCCCACAACAAGGCATGCCAACGATTGTGGATTTTTTCATCCAGTTCTGAGCCATCGACCCTGGATTTTGTGCCATTTTTTCAGGGCCGGGACACAGGCCACTTCCCAGAACTTCATGAAACTTTCATAAATGATAAATAAAAATGGAATAAAGCTACTAATGCAATCATCTAGTACAAGTACTTGATTTGACCCTTACTAGCCATGATATGCATTTCGTCAAACATGTCACAAATATGTAATCTACAAGTCATAACAACATATTTGAGCATAGGGGTCTAATACTTATCTAAGGTTAGTAAACAAGAACTGTTTCTCTATAATAATAGGTGCATTACCATATACTAGATGATATATTCATTCTACGTTCATTTGCAAATCAAAACATGATGAGAGCCATACATCAAGTTTGTCATAAAACATACTCATAACCAACATATAACCAACAAAAATAACAAGGATATAACAACCATAAGAATCACATATGAACCATTACATTTACACATGAAATACTAAGGAGAAAGAGCTCTTATTAATGAATGCACAAGCCACCCAAGTCTGGGACTTCCACAAACCACCTGACCATAGATTGGATGACCAAAATATTTGTTCAGCGAATCACCCCCATGCCATATTCCAAGCAAGAATGTGGGATTCACAACAGAACCAAATAGGTTTCCTCAGGCTTTACCACAATCCCCACTGGATCAATAGGCCCTAAACAAGCATGGATGCCACCATATTTCTCCACCTACACTATGAGGAATTTTTTTGCCTCCTAGTCTTTAAGATTTATCGTATATCTCTCCATTCACCTGTCGAGGATTCCTAGGCCTAATCGAGACTCCACCCTCTAGGATTTACCATATATCCCACCATTCATTGGTCGAGGATGCCTAGGCTTGATCTAGGGCATAAACCTCTAGGCTTTATGTTAAAATTGGAAACTAGGTCCAAACTCCATGTGGGTCATCTTATTTATGGTAGCTAATATTTTTCTTGGATCCCTCTCATCGAGAGGTGTAGGATTGATCTAAAGATCATCCGATTCCGATAAGTATTCATGAAGTTATGAATTTATTCGTGTTATAAGACATTTCGTCAAGGTCGGCCAGCAACCAAATAAACCCCACATGTGCTCAACGTTTTAGTATAAATAGAGGTGGTCTTCAAGTCATTTCAACACACACTTGGGATCTCTTCCTCTCTCTACTTGTCTTTGGGTTTTAGTAGGAGGAGAGATCCTAAGGGATAACGCTGCCCTGATCCAGAGGGCAGAAAGCTGGAACTACCGGAAAAGCAAGAACTACCGGAAAAACTGGAAAAGTCGGGACTGTCGGAAAAGCCGGAAAAGCTAAAACTGCCGAAACTGTCGAAACTGCTGGAACTGTTAGAAAAGCCAAAATTGTTGAAACTATCAGAACTGCCAGAACTGCTAGAACTGCCGGAACAGCCGGAACTGTGGAAAGGCCGGAAAAGCTGGAACTATCAGAAAAGTCAGAACTGTCGAAAAAGCTGGAACTGCCAGAAAAGCCGGAAAAGCTGGAACTGCCAGAAAAGCTAGAAAAGCCAGAAAAGCTGGAACTGTCAAAAAAGCCGGAAAAGCTGGAAAAACTGAAACTGCCGAAACTACCGGAACTATCGGAAAAGCTGAAACTACCGAAACTACCGGAAAGCTGCAATTGTCGGAAAAGCCGGAACTACTGGAAAAGCTGGAACTGCCGGAAAAGTTGGAACTGCTAGAAAAGTTGAAAAATCTGGAAAAGCTGGAACTACTAGAAAAGCCGGAAAAGCTGGAACTACCGAAAAATCTGGAACTGCTGGAAAAGCTAGAAAAATCAGAAAAGCCGAAATTGCCGGAATTGTCGGGAACTATTGAAACTGCCAGGAACAGCTAGAACTATGAAAACTATCGGGAATAGCCAAAACTGTCGCGAATTACTGGAACAGCCAGAACTGTCGGGAACTATCGGAACTTCCGGAACAACGAGAGCATCTGTCTCCGAAGGAGAGCAGCATGCAAGAGACAACTAACTAACATTGGGACAATTGTATAGTACTTAGCAGCAAATACACCAAGCATGCAATGTTACAGCTAGCATGCAAGGGACAACTAGCATGCAGTAGCAAGCATGCTAAGGAAAACAAGCATGCTAGGGAAAACAAGCAAGCAAGGGACAACAAGAAATCAAGGTGCAACCAACACATAGGTCAGGATGGCAACATGGTGCAACAATGGCACATAATACAGTTGAGTGATGGGTACAATCATGATTAATGAAGTGTGATGAGATGCAGCACAGTGATGATGGGTGCAGCATGGTGCAACGCAGTGAGGCGCAGCATGATGATAAAATGTAGCTCAATGATAGGTGAAGGAGTCACCTTGGAGAATCAGTTGAAGCAACATGTCTTCAACTGATCTCATGTATCATCTTCTTAGAGATGATCTATGCTCTTATCTAGATAAGTCAAAGTGTTGACTTCTGTTGTAAACATATTATCTCTCTCTCTGCTGAACTATTGAAGAACATATAAGAAGAATTGATCAAGGGTTTCCCCACATTGGGGTTCTTCTAGGGCTAGCGCCACATCTTGTGTCCTCTTTTCTTGGCTTGTCTTCTGCGATTTATGTTTATGTTCTATCTGCAGTTTACTTTAATGCTGATGTAATTACTAATCTAGAAAAGATATGGAGCTAACTATGAAAATTGAAATAAATTTCTCTAAGCATAGAACATACCTAAAATTAACATGGTATCGGAGCTGATGTGAAGGCAATGCCCAAGCAAGAGTGAAAGAGCAATCACCGAAGACAGTTGGGAAAAAAAAGATCAATGAATTCCTCATCCCTCTTCAAATTCACCAAGGGTGAAGTTGAAGTAGAGAATATTATCAGAATGGCGCAGCGGAGTATAGCCTACCTAAAGATCACTTCATTGGACGACCAGATCTCAGGGTGGAAGGAAAGGCAGATAACTAGTTCGTCCATTATGCGAAGGAGTGTCTGAATGGCAGGGACACATCACCTGATGATGATAACAATCATTTTAGGGACATCTTCAATGATCAAAGGAATGACAGGTAATGCAGGTCATCAAGGAAATGACCTACTCTTCAAAGAAAGCAAGGAACCCCAGGTATGAAGAATCAAATGTTGTTGGTGGGCCGACCTTCCTTCTAGCTAAATATCTAGCCTTAAAGCTTAAACCCTTAGTTGGTCATACAGATTCTTTCATCAAAGACTCTACTTCCTTTGTTAAAGAGGTCAAGAGAATTACGCTTCACACAGAAGAAATTCTTGTGAGTTTTGATGTGGTCTCCCTTTACACTTGAATCCCTATAAAGGAGACCATGGAGGTGATCAACCGTCTAACGGATCCTGATATCGCTCAATTAGTTGAGATCCGTCTCACTTCCACTCTTTTCAATTTTGAGGGTGAGTTCTTTGAACAGACCTGTGGTGTTGCCATGGGCCCACCACTGTTCCCTGTTGTTGCTAATCTTTTCATGGAGGATTTTGAATCCAAGGCTTTGGCCTCATCCCGTCTCCTACCCAAGCTTTAGAAAATATTTGTGGATGACACTAATGTCATCGGGTCTCACGGCCATAAGTAGTTGGATCTTTTCTTCAAGCATCTCAACAATCAATCCTCTGCCATTAAGTTCACTAGGGAACAAAAGGTAGATGGTTGCCTCCCTTTCCTTAATATTCTTATTTCAAAGAATAGTGATGGTTCTCTCTCCCACCAAGTTTTTCGGAAGAAAGCTCACACCGAGCAGTATCTGCATACTAGTTCCCATCATTTCCCTTCTCAAAAGTTAGGCGTTCTCAACACCCTCGCTACTCGTGCCCTAAGGGCCTCTAATGAAAAGAACTTCGATAAAGAGAAATCCTATCTCCTTAATGTTTTTGTTGAGAATGGTTATAGTAGACACCTGGGTCAGAAGGCTTTCCTAAAAGCCTACAAGAATTCGGTAGTTAAGAAAGAACCTAAATATCATGTCCCAGGGGTCCATCTACCTTTTATCCAAGGGACCACTGATAAGATTTCTAGGATTCTGAAGAAACATAATGTTCCATCGACCTTTAGACCCCTTAACACAATTCGTAATTCCCTCTGATCAGTGAAGGATCATGTCAACCCTAAGGACATGAAGGGTGTCTATATTATTCCTTGTTCTTGTGGAACCCCCTACATTAGGGAGACTGGTCGTTCCATTAATCAAAGGATTAATGAGCACGCAACGGACCTAAAGCATGGGAGAACCAAGTCTTCTGCATTAGCAGAACAGGTAGAGAAGACTAAACATCATGTGTATATTGAGGAGGCCCGGGTGATTGCTAAGATTGCATAGTTCCATCACCGAAAATTTAGAGAAGCCATTGAGATTGAAAAGAGACCAAGCAATCTCAATAGAGATGACAGTTGGAAGATAAGTAGTTGTTGGATCCCTACCCTCTCTTCCTAGTCGTTTCTTCCACTTCCTTCCCCTCCCTCTACCATTGGCGTGCTCTTTATTTCCTTTTTTATCCCATACTGTATCTTCTTTCTAATTTGTGTTTCTTGGTCCTTTATGGAGATCTCCCTCATTCTCTTTTCCTTTCGTTTAGGAGGTAGTCCTTTTCATGACTATCTAAATGGGTTAAAACTATCTAGTATATGATAATTAATTATTTTAAGTAATAATTTTATGCTCATATTAGATAACTTTACTAATAGATTTATATTAATTAGTCACCATAGCCATTGGTAATAAGAATAATTATGTTATTGTAATATTACTATGATAATAATAATATAATAATAATTAATATTATTAATTTAGTTGATATTAAATCCATACAATTTCTATTGGTTATAATCCCTAGATCTATTATTATTTGTTAACATTTTAATCATTATGATTCACCCTAGATTAATTTTAACTCTATATTGGATTAACATGTTACTTAAAATAACACTCAATTTAAACCAGAAAAGATTAAAATAATATTTCAGCATTCTAGACTTTATTAAAAATCCAGAACATTATAAAATATAATATCCACCCCAAGATAACTATTTTTTAATTATATTATTATTATTAAATAATTTAAATGGCCAAAACTAGCTATTTTATGGGTCCATTATAACCGTTTGTCCAATCTAGTCTAATATAGCCATTTTCCAGTCAAACCTAGCCGTCGGAAGATCTGATATCCCTATTTAACATGTAGCCATGGTCTGATTCTTCAACTTGTCATGACGATGAACCACACTCGTTGGTTCGAAATGCGTCGAAAAATGTATCTTCATGTGATTTACGCCGAAAAATTCTTTTCATAAACAAGATAAAGAAGCATTATCTTGTATTGGCCCTCTCCTTCAAATTCTTTGGGAATCTGGCTTATTGATTGTAGTGCTTCAAGGAACTTCATCGGATAGATGGGTGCACTCTCTAAATTGGTAGAGATGGAAACAATCGTGGGATTATACTTGGAGCCGATGCCACCTATCTCGGAAAGGGTGTAGGGAATGTTAACCCTCAATTGAATGAGGGTAACTCGATTCATTTACATAATCTCTTTTATGTACCTGATCGCAAGAAGAACCTGGTGTCCATCTCGGAAATGGAAGTCAAAGGTTTCAGAGTGGCATTCATCGATGGAAAGATACGTGTTAAAAATAATAGAATTTTCAAAGATGCTTTTTCTCATGGGTTCTAGGTTGGAAATTTGTATCAAGTTGCAGGATGGTCCGTTGGGGATCATGTCAATTGAAATATCACATCTATAACACCAGAGGTCTACCTATGGGGCCCTACCCAATGTGAGTCAAATGGTGATAGGGATGTATGAATTCAAGTAGAGCATGAAGGTACATGTATGAGATGTACCAAAGGAAAATCTTATAAGGGGACCATTCCCTTCATGTAGCAGGTCCATAGGTTTAGAACAACCCAAGGAGTTTGAGATTCATGATCAGGAATCTCATGTATACAGGTGGAAGAAAACCCTCTATGGCTTGAAGAAAAACACCCTGGGCGTAGTATGAGAGGATTGATAGCTGTCTGATGAAGCTAAGATTCACTAGGAGTGAAAGTGATCCAAACCATTACCTGAAGGTTGTGGATTATAGACGTCTCATAACGGCACCTTATGAGGAAGACCTATTTTTGATAGGTGCGGACGCTCTCATTTGCAGAAGTAAGAGGGAGTTGGATTCTGGATGTGGATTGATAAACTGCAAGCCTATGACTACCTTGAGGATCTTAACTTTTAGAAGTTATATGGTAGTGATGTCGAACCAGATTTGGGAAATGCCTCTGAGTTTCATAAACTCATTCATGTTTATGTTCTTGGTGAACTTCCCTCCGGACATATGTTTTGCAGTTAGCATGGTGAGCTCGAATTAGGTTGAGCCTAACTAGATTAGTGCCAAGAATCTTCTGAGATATCTTCAGGGCACAATCTCTCATGGATTGAGATACACTATTGGAAACATGAAACTGCATGATTATTTGAATGCCGATTGGGTAGGTAGTGTGGAGGATCACTAGAGCTCTTCTCAGTGCTGGTTATCTTTGGATTCTGCTTCGATATCATGGATGAGCAGGAAGCATAAGTATATTTCTATAAGCACCACTGAGATCAAATACATAGCTACGAGTTTGATCTTGTGTGAAGCTGCATGGTTGCAGAAGCTCTTAAGTGAGCTGTTTGTACACATGATGAATACCACTGTGACTCTCAATGACAACCAGAGGTGGGATTTGATTATTGAGGAACCCCGTATTAGATGATTGCTCCAACAGATAGACATCAGATACTACCTTATCTGGGATATGGTAAGTCGATGAGTGAGGAGACTCCATCGCATTGAGACTGATGTACAGGTCACAGAAATTTTGTCAAAACCCCGGGGAAAGGTCAAATCTGTGACTTTCCCAAACGACTTGGAGTCGTTGAGAGACCTTCTTATAAGGTCCTACATTTTGCATGCATTGAGCTCTAGGAGCTCTAGGGGGCTTCGGGTACTTTCTGGAGAAACATACGACCACAGGGCGACTCACCCTCCCCTGGTGGTGCACTATGTATAGGATGACAGGTTCAACCTTCCCCTGTGATACCCTGTGGCGACTATGGATGTTAGGGTCCCACCCTAACCCCCTTATTTATGTAATAGGATTGAGTCATAGTTATAGTTAAGTAAAGAGTCAATAAAGCCCATATTAATAATTGTAAGTGGTTAACCCGCATTTAATGAAGGGACCACAGTTAGTTGCAAATGGGCCATGGTATTAGATAGATGGTATTAATAAGAACCATGGTATTGCCCCATGGTATTGCATGTATGAATCCTATATAAAGGATAGAGACTCCCCTTGAGGAGCATTTTGTCTTATTTTGTAATCGAGCTCCGCTCTAATGGAGGTTGCCCCCTCGAAGAGGCAAGTGAACATTGCTTTCTGAATAATAAAATACTTGCTATTATTTCTCACTGTTCTATGTTCTGGGTATATTTCTTCGCATATTTGGTATTCTGGTATCGTCTTGCAGGTTAAGAGCATAACAAGTGGTATCAGAGCGCTTTCCAGGGCCAGTGGGATCTCCATTTTTTAGCAATTTTTTTTTTGGCTAGAGACGTGTTTCGACGTCTTTAAACCACGGGATCTGTCGTTGAGCGCATAAACCTGCAGATTTGGGAAGGCATGCACGTAGGAAATATAAGAGGTGGTCATGCTTGTTGGACTCCCTTGTAACCCCTGTGGGTACCCCTTCGAGTAGTAGCGCATTAGACAGAACCGCGAATGGATTGCCTTCCACGTACCCTCTGGGTATATCGGAAGCCCCTTAGCTCCCTTGAAACCTCGCCATAGATAAACTGTCGGCTGTCTTGCTACTACAGTACACTGAGAACAACACTCGGAGAGATTACTCGCCCGTACGATAGGGTAGTCGGGTTGTACAGCTAAGGGTATGGTTGATCCTCCTTGGTTAGTGCCTTGAAAAATTGGGCCGAGTACTACTGTCAGACCCTTATGTATATTGCGATCTATAGCACCTGACACTCCTCGAGACCATAGTTCCCTTCTCTATCTCTGGATCATGCATAATCTCTGCCAGATTAGATCTCGCAAGTGGGGTTTTGCAGCAGCAATAGCAATCAATTCTGCAGTTCAGATTTATCAGAATAGCCATTTAGATCTATTAGATCCATCAAATCCGCAGCAGCAATCTATTCCGTCGTTCAGATCTATCCGATCAATCATTCAGATCTCTTAGATCCATAAGATCCACCATCGAGATCTGGGTTCCTATACCTAGACGTGATTTTCATAGGACTTTTGGTAGCATTCACATTTCGGGGATTCGGCTACTACAATATTCCTAAGCAAGGAGTAAAACTCCGTTAGGAGTTTAAAAAATAAAGTCTAAGACCCCCCGGGGTGCTTATTGGTGACTTAGCCCATAAGAATTAGGACGACGAGCTGAGCAAGGTGGTACCATTCAATTGTTAGAGCCAAAAAATTTGGGCGGTCCCAAACTTCAAGTAAATCGGCTCGGTGCATGGTAAAAACTAGAGCTCAAACTATGGCAAACGAGAGGATGTATAGCCTTGAATCTTCCTTAAAAGAAATCCAAGAGCAGCTGAGGGCAATAACTACAGCACTTTCTAAGGGCAAGGTGGAGGCACGCGAGGAGGCATATATTGGCAATGAAAACAGTGAGGGTGAGTCTAGCCAGTCTCTTCACCTCTTTGGCACCCCCCAACCATCCCATCCGCGACCTCCCAAGTTGGACATGTATAAATTTGATGGCTCTAACCCAGCCGCATGGATAGCACAAATGGAGCAATATTTCACACTCAATTACATCTTGGATAATGCGACTCAGCTTAGTGTGGGTATCATGTACTTGGACAATGAAAGATGGCAATGGTGGCAATGGCATCAACGTTGCTATGGAAGGCCCTTGACGTGGGATACATTCAAAAAAGCTCTTATGGATCACTTTGACCATGACTCTAATTTTTTGGGCCATCTCACTAAGCTCAGACAGACAAGAACAGTGAATGAATATATTGCAGCCTTTGAAGCCTTAGCTTTCCGCACTGGAGGTCTACAAGATGAGTTCTACATGGAATGTTTTGTCAGTGGTCTCAAAGAAGCCATACAAGCCCACATCTGACTGCACCACCCTAGCTCATGGCTGCAGGCTTGCAGGATAGCTCGTGAAGTCGAATGTGCATTGGTGGCCCAGTCCAATCGGCCAAATTTCATTGCTAAGGGTTGCCCCCCACAGGCCCAAAGAACTACCCAGACACTTAAGGTTAAAAAGTTATCACAATCAGAAATGGCGGAAAGAAGAAAGCAAGGATTATGTTACTACTGTGATGAGAAATACTCCCCTGGGCATAAATGCAAGGAGCCCAAATTTTTTCAAATTGATGCTACTGATCACAGTGCATCGGAGGAAGCCCCACCACTTGAGCAACCAGAGGAGGAAGAAGAGGACAACTAGTAGGACAATGTACCTGAAGAACCAGCTATCTCGCTACATTCTTTGGCAGTGATTTCTTCACCTCAAACTCTAAAAATCAGAGGTTTTATTAAGCATTGACCAGTAGTAGTCTTGATTGATAGTGGAAGTACACATAATTTTATCCATCAAAGAGTTGCGGAAGTAGTGCATTGTTTTGTCCGAGCAATTTCTAACTTCTAGGTCCAAATTGCTGATGGGGGAACAATGAGATGTGAAGGCCGTTGTGAAAATGTCAAAATTAAAATGGGGGATTATCAACTATAGACCCACATGTTTTCCATACACATGGGAGGGTGTGACATTGTCCTTGGTGTTGAATGGCTTCGCACACTTGGCCCAATCACAATGGATTTCCAGGAGTTATATATGAGCTTTAAGCAGAACAACCACACACATACCCTTCGCGGACTCTAGGTGGGAGCTTCCTCTATCATCAGCTCACATCAGATGGAAAAATTGTTAAAAAAGGGCCACCATGGAGTCATAGCTCAATTTAATGACATCCAGGTCTGCGAACCCAAGCCTGTTCATATTCATCCTAAGATACATCAGATCTTAAAAAACCATCTGCCAGTCTTTGACAAGCCTCATGAGCTTCCACCCTCGAGAGGGGAACATGATCATAGCATTACTTTGGTCCCAGGGGCCCAACCGCCAAATGTGCACCCATATAGATAAATATTTTCCCAAAAGAATGAAATAGAAAAAATAATCAAGGAACTCTTGGAAGCAGGCGTCATTCGTCCCAGCATTAGTCCTTATTCATCGTCGGTGGTCATGGTGCTCAAGAAAGATGGGGAATGGCATATGTGTCCAGACTTCAAAGCCCTTAATAAGTTGACAGTCAAAGATAAATTTCCCATTCCGGTCGTTGATGATTTGTTGGATGAACTAAATGGGGCTCAATTCTTTACTAAGCTTGACCTTCGCTCCGACTACCACCAAATCCACATGAAAGAAGTAGACATCCCAAAGACTGCTTTCCGAATTCATGAAGGCCATTATGAGTTCCTGGTCATGCCATCTGGTCTTTGTAATGCCCCGTCCACTTTTCAGAGCCTTATGAACCACTTGCTCAAACCATATCTCAGAAAATTTTTCCTTGTTTTCTTTGATGACATCCTCATCTACAGTCGCACCTGGGTCGCACATCTTCACCATGTAGATCTGCTCTTGCAATTGCTCCGCAAGCATAAATTATTTTTCAAGATGTCCAAGTGTTCTTTTGGCATGGAAGAAGTTGAGTATTTGGGCCACATTGTGGGGCATGAAGGTGTCAGGGTGGACCCCAAAAAGATCCAGGCCATGCAAGATTGGCCTCAACCTAAGACATTGAAGAGCCTGAGAGGATGTTTGGGTCTCACAAGCTACTATCACAAATTTGTCCGCAATTATGGTCACATTGCTAGGACCCTTACTCAACTCCTCAAGAAAAATTCATTCCTCTGGAATGATGAAGCACAACAGGCCTTTACAGCTCTCAAACATGCCATGTGTTCCACTCCAGTCTTAGCACTACCCGACTTCAACAAATCTTTTGTGATTGAATGTGATTCTTCGGGTACAGGTATTGGGGCAGTCTTAATCCAGGAAGGTCGAACCTTGGCCTTCACGAGCCAACAACTAAGTGGGAAAAATCTGGGAAAATCTACCTATTAGAAGGAGATGATGGCCATCTTACATGCAGTAGATACCTGACGACCATACTTATTGGGGCGACGTTTCCAAATCCGCATCGACCATCAAAGCCTTAAATATTTTTTGGAGCAATGCCTATCCTCACCACAACAAAATAAATGGCTCGCCAAAATGCTAGGATATGAATATGAGATAATTTACAAGAAAGGGCCTGAAAATATTGTAGCAAATGCGTTATCCCGCCAATTTGAGGAGGAAAGTACCCTGCTCGCAATTTTCCTTCCCATTCCAGAATGGATTGAAGAGGCCCGCAAGGAATGGTTTTCACATCCCTGGCTCTCCCAACTCATTAACCAATTGTAGGCGGATCCCAATTCCACAATGGGCTACTCATGGCAGGATGAGATTCTTCGCTACAAGGACAGAGTCATAATATCACCAACATCCACCCTCAAAAGCCGCATTTTGGCGGAGTTGCACTCATCTCCCACTGCAGAACATTCAGGCTTTCAGAAGACGTATGCTCACACTCGCAGATATTTTTTTTGGACAGGCATGAAAAAGGAAATTCTTACTTTTGTAGCTGAATGCGACGTCTGTCACCACCACAAAGGAGAAACAGTGAAATCCCTAGGCACATTACAGCCATTGCCCATCCCGGCCTCAATCTGGATGGAGGTTTCCATGGATTTCATTATGAGTCTTCCAAAGTCAGGAAACAAGTCAGTTATCATGGTGATTGTGGACAGACTTTCTAAGTATGCTGATTTTTGCGCCCTACCCCACCCTTTTACATTGACTTTGGTCGCTCAATATTTCATGGATCAGATGTTCAAATTGGCATGCCCACTTCTATTGTGTCTGATTGTGACCCGGTCTTCACCAGTAACTTTTGGCAGGAACTCTTCTGGCTACAAGGTACCCGACTACAACTTAGTACTTCCTATCATCCACAAACTGATGGTCAAACCGAGGCAGTCAACAAATGTATGGAAACATACCTTATGTGTTTCACTTCAGAAAGGCAACATCTCTTGGTACAGTGGTTACATCTAGCTGAATGGTGGTATAACACCAACTATCATGCCACCACCAAAATGACTCCATATGAAGCAATTTATGGTCAACTCCCTCCTTCCCCTTCTTCTTATATCAAGGGATGCTCGAAGGTACAAGCAGTGGATCAACTCCTATAGAACCGCACAACCATGCTGGCTCACCTTAGAGATAATCTTCATCAAGCTCAAAACTGTATGAAGCAACAGGTAGATCAACATCGCTCAGAACACCAATTTCAAGAAGGGGATCAGGTATTTTTGAGGCTGCAACCATATAAGCAAACATCACTCAAAGACAACGGTTGTCAGAAACTATCTCCAAAATTCTATGGACTGTATCAAGTACTTTAGCGCATTGGAGAAGTTGCCTACAAGCTAGATTTGCCACCCACTGCAAAAATCCATCTAGTTTTCCATGTCTCATTCCTCAAGAAAGTGATTGGGAACAATTGCAGAATTCAAACCAATCTACCTAAAATGGATGAAGAAGGATGAATCTGGCTCCAACCTGAACAGGTTCTTGATACACGAGAAAGGCACCTGTGTGGTTGCATGATCAAGGAAATCCTCGTCAAGTGGAAAGACACCTCTCTGGAAGATGCAACCTGGGAACCAGCTGCCACTATTCTTCAACAAGTTCCGCAGCTTCAGCCTTGAGGACAAGGTTGTTCTTATGGGGGAGGGCATGTTAGGATCCCACCCTAACCCCCTTATTTATGTAATAGGATCGAGTCATAGTTATAGTTAAGTAAAGAGTTAATAAAGCCCATATTAATAATTGTAAGTGGTTAACCCGCATTTAATGAAGGGAACACAGTTAGTTGCAAATGGGCCATGGTATTAGATAGATGGTATTAATAAGAACCATGGTATTTCCCCATGATATTGCATGTATGAATCCTATATAAAGGATAGAGACTCCCCTCGAGGAGCATCGTGTCTTATTTTGTAATCGAGATCTACTCTATTGGAGGTTGACCCCTTGAAGAGGCAAGTGAACATTGCTTTTTGAATAATAAAATACTTGCTGTTATTTCTCACTGTTCTATGTTCTAGGTATATTTCTTTGCATATTTGGTATTCTGGTATCGTCTTGCAGATTAAGAGCATAACAATGGAACAAGATGATTAGTTCTCCTGTGGGACGAGATGATTAGTTCTCCTGTGGCAACTGTGGAACATGATGATTAGTTCTCCTGTGGGCTGGGATGATTAGTTCTCCCATGGCAACTGTGGAACAGGATGATTAGTTCTCCTGTGGGCCAGGATTATTAGTTTTCCTGTGGCAATTGTGGAACATGATGATTAGTTCTCCCGTGGGCTGGGATGATTAGTTCTCCTATGGCAAATGTGGAATAGGATGATTAGTTCTCCTGTAGGCCAGGATGATTAGTTCTCCATGGCATCCACTAGACATGATGATTCACTTTCCTGTGGACAGGATGATTAGTTTTCTTGTCGAGGCATCCTACCCATGCAGTCTGGGACTCATGGGAAGTACCTCTCATCTAATCAATGAGCATGGAAATTAGGATAGGGACCATAGTAGTTCTATCGATCTACCATACTCCCTATGCTAGGATGACCTCCATTGATTTGGGATCAATGAAACTGATGTGGGATCAATATGAGTGGTTTGAGACACTCTCTTGTGACATTGATCTGGGATCAATGAAACTGATATGGGATAAGTATGAGTGGTTTGAGACACTCTCTTGTGACATTGATCTGGGATCAATAAAACTGACTTCGGGTCAGTAAGAGTGATGTGACACACTCTCTTCAGATGAAACTGACTTCGGGTTAGTAGAGAATGGTATGAGACGTTCTCGATCAATTCTTCTTCTTCATGGTTCAGCAGAGCAGAGCTGAGCAGATCAGAGTAGAGTAGAGTAGTGCAGGGCACTGATGGCAGAGATAGTACAGTCGGACATATGGATCAGTGGATGGAGTTCTCCCTAGTTGAGAGGGAGTGTTAAAATTGGAAACTAGGTCCAAACTCTATGTGGGTCATCTTATTTATGGAAACTGATATTTTTCTTGGATCCCTCTCATGGAGAGGTGCAGGATTGATCTAAAGATCATCCGATTCCGATAAGTATTCATGGAGTTATGAATTTATTTGTGTTATAAGACAATTCGTCAAGGTTGGCCAACAACCAAATAAACCCCACATGTGCTCAATGTTTTTGGCATCAATGTCGAGAAGCTATCAAAATATGTACTACCTTTTTCTGTAGTATATTTTATCTTTATTTATTTTTTTAAGGCTCAAATTTATATTACTGATTCAAAAGATTACAAAGAGATTGTCATTGTGTTAGGGGTCACCCGGTTGGGAAACTAACCCATTAACACAACTTGAGATTCTTTATATTATAATTTTTTCTTCTGATGAGCATGTACCAAAAAATTAAAGAGTGACTATAGCTGAAATTGTTATACAAAATATTACAAAAGTGTTGCCTATGTTTAGCATAACCATCTAGATGGTAACAGAAATGGGAGAAATTATCCATGATTAAACTAAGACATTACAAAAAACCATAAAATGATGTGGAACTGGCCACGACTTATCATCCCATTTGTAGGCAAGCACCCTAGACCCACAAGGAGTTATTGACCAATGTTTAGCATGGAGGCATGAATCACATTCCATAGAGAAGCCATGACATGAAGACCATCCAAGAGCTTTAAACAAACCACAATTCTAAGAGGTGCCTTGGATTGCTGATTGAAGCCACTGAGAAGCCACAAGGAGCCATAAGACACCATTATCAGAAGTGTTATAAACTGTAGACCTAGGCCACTGAGAAGTGAGGCTCAATTTTCTCTTCATTTCATTTCATCTTCTGCAAAAAGAAAAAGACACATTACAATCTTCTTTCTAGAAAACATAGAAAAACAAAAAACACATTATTTTATTTTATGCCTAAAAAAATTAGGGATAAAACATGAAAATTTCTACCAAAAACCCCCACTTCCACTAGAATCCATCCCTTTTCACCTATTTGTGATCCTCCTACCTTATCCATAGGCCCCTTTTGGTTAGCAATTGAGGATATTTGAGGAACTTGTAGAAGGGGAAAGATATTCACACCCCACTGACACTATGGTTGAAGATAGACAATAAGGAGGGTTTACGTTTCCCATTAGAGAAATACATGGAGAAGCTAGAATGAAAAACATTAATCCATTTGTCCTCCCACACTTCTATGTTTTGATTACAAATGATCCTAACACTTTCATGTTTGAGTTTGTTTTGGTATGTATGACTTATGATCATATAATTGATGAGTAGAAGCTCAAATTGTTCCCTTCCACCCTTAAGGATGCAACTCTACAATCATTCATGAGCCTAGAAGGAAATAACATCATCACATGTGAATAAATGTAGTAAGCCTTCAACAACAAGTATCGATATTATTGTATAGAAACAAATACCAGGGATGAAATATACAAAATGATCCAAGGGGAAAATGTGTCTTTAGAGGATTTTGAGGAACGAGTCCAGCTAAATTATAGAAGGGTGCATAATTCCACCTTGGATATAGACTCCTTAAAGGTAGTTATACTATGAGGAGTTAAGCAAGATGTAATGGAAGCACTCAACTTGCTAGTGAATGGAGACATATATCAACTCACTTATCATGACATCAAACATGTATTCAAGAACCATTTAAGCGCTACTAGAGAAAGAGCTAGAGGAAGAAAAATCTTAGTAAGTTCTTCATCCTCCTCCCTGATTACTAAAAATGAGATATGAGGTATGTTATAAGACATGGATAAAAATATATTACATACATTTTCCATGCATATGGACATCTTATAGATCAAGAGAAAGCAAGAGTAAGTAGAAAATCCATTAGCCATATTTTGTCTGTAATGCACTAAAAGACATCCTAGGAATGAATCTCATTTAAATATCATAGAAGTATGCTAAGGAAATCCAATCCACAGATAATTTTCCATCCTTTCCATGTTTTAAGTCTATGTACCAAGGAGTAGAAGTGAGTTGTGCTTTGTCAACCAAAAGAGGCCACAAGCTCCAAGGAAATTCCAACAATGTATGAAATTCCCCTCTCCTTTCAATGCTAATTAACATTATCAATGTTTATGTACTCCTAACCCTTCAATCTATCCTATGCCCACTCCTTGGCCATGTTCTCCTCAAAATTTTGTTCCTCCCTTCTAGCCATATCCTACTCAACTTCCTCAATGGGGTAATCCATAACAAGGATTGAGGCCTCAAGTGACCCAACCATCTACCTTGATGTCTCCTCAGTATCCACAAGCACCCCAAAATTTTCTTGCAAAGAAACAAAAAATGTATGCCCATCCAAATCCAAATCCCAATAATAAGTAGGATCAACCAATCTATAGTGGATAAAATTCCTAACAAACTTATGTTGTAGAAATTCAAGAAAACTACCTTAGGTCATAGGAAAGGTCCTTCTAGATGTTTTCCACCTCCTCCAACTAAAAATATCATGAAAGGTTGACAACCCACAAAGCACAAACCCCAAAAGAAGCTAAATTTCTGGGATACATGAAGAATTTGTGTGTCAAAATCCCCTATTCTTCAAGCTATAAAATATGTTCCTATCTATATGTTGACAGTACTGGAGCTGCCAACATGTCAAGGGATCTCCCCGGTAAGAAGTGCCAATCAGACCTCAGACCGTTTGGTGTAGGAGTCCCAGTAGTGGGTCGTATGGTAATGCCTTGACCGTGATTTTGCACAGATGCAACTAAGATCTCCCTGTTGGTAGCAAGGGTGTGATAGTTGCGGAAAGTCAAGGAATTTGCATGAGAGGTTATAATACAAGGGGAGTGAGGTAAGTGTGCCCTTTAGAAACTTGTAATACTACTCGGATTGGAAGGGAACACACGAGAAAAGATGCATCACCAGCTGGAAAGCAAGATAGTGAGCAATCCAAAGTGATGTTTAAACCAACAACACATTTGCAACAAGATTCATACAATTGTATACAAAATAGTTCATACACAAATGCGTAAGTTAAACAACATACATTGCTACAACAACCATAATAGTCCAACTATAATAACAACATATGCATGAAAATGTGCTGGCTCTGTTATATTAAGAAGTGTAAGTTCCAGTCATACAATACATCCATGTCCAACCACTAGTTCCAATAGTGGAACATTACAGCCACAACCACTTGCTCCTCCAAAGAGATATACTAGCTCTGCACAGTGGAGAAGCTAATGCATGTTACAATACTATCCAAGCTTTCTTTAAGATAGTCCTATTGAAGCTTAGCTGACCAAAAGCCTCTACAATGAGTTATGAGGGACTATTTGTAGCAAAGGGTGGGGTGGCCCTTGACATTCCCCTTTGTGACAGTTCATCTACCCTGATGACTCTTCATCTACTCTATCATTGTTACATCCAACTATCGACACTTGAACTTCCCCTTGACAAGACGTTACATACAATCTGCACATGTACCCAAGTGAGACAAAATGGCTTGAGCACGCCATGCAAGACATCATTAACACTCGGAACGTTGTGGTGAGACCAAATCTTGACATCCTTGTGATGGTCGATGGTGGAAAATTGATGCTAAGCTTGTTCGTCCGTGATGGTGTCCGTGCGCTCAATGGTGACATCTTGTTGAAGTGAACTCTTGCTTCCATTGCATCCAAGTACACTGATATGGCTCCTCTTACAACTCATTTGATAGCATGCACATGGTCGTCATGGGTGCGATCATACCAGCAACATGTTGATGCATGGTGTCTACATTGATCTCCAAGCATTTGCTAGTGGTCGTGTGCATCGACTTGTCAAAATACATGTTTAGCTCTAGTTGGACTTGCTTCTTGTCTTTGCCTCAGTGACTGTGCCAAATGGGTGGGATCACATGCATGTGCACAATGAGATGCATGGTGATGAATTCCCTTGCATGTGATCAACAACACTACTCACCTTTTCTGCTTTGTGCCAGCTACTGGGCTAGATCTATAACTTGTACGAGTGCAGTTTCATTCGTGAATGCATGTTGCGCCCCCTGTTGTACCTATTACTACTGTAACTCATTCTCTCGTCTATGCAGCTCCTATTATTCCTTGAATTGTTATTTCAGTGCATGCACTCCTTCTCTGTTCCGTTCTCTTCCTTCGAGCAATTTTCATGTCACGACGTCACCTCATAGCCTGAGTCTCCAAAGTTTCTTTGATCACATGTGGATCTGCTTGAGCTTGAAACTTTGTTCCACCTCTGTGTTGTCAACAACCTTCCTCTTGCGTTCGTTGCATCTAGTATGTTTCCTTCAGCTGTTGTTGATGGTGATTCTTGCTGTGGTGTTACTGTCATCATATCTTGATGTCCTTGTCTATGAACAACTTGATGTCTTTGTGGGTAGGCAAGTTCATAGACACTTGATCGACTGCATCCCCAAGTGTGCTCTGAACGGTGTCTTCGACTCTACTCTCTTGGAAACTATTGTACTTGTGATACTAAGAGGTAGATGAACACCTGCAATACCTAGAGACATGGCAGTGCTCATGGCAAGAAATCTGTTAGTCAAAAACCAAAACGAACTTGAGAACTGACTTGCAACATACCTGTGTGATTGATCATGAAGGTTGCACAATTGCTGCCGAGAGGTCGGGAGACTGACCGCCAAAACTGTGCAAAGCACAGTCCAGGCTGTCAGGAGCCTGACTAACTATTGGAATTGAGAAATGCATAGTCCAGCCTAGCCTACGGAGGACTGAAACTATTCAATGCACAATTTCAGTCAGCATTGACATGCAACCAGCAAACTTCATTGTGCAGTTTCAAGGGCCAATAAGACATTGTCTCCAAGAACTATGCAATGCAAGCCTGGAGGTCAGTGCCTCGCTAGCCTTGTGCAATTTCTGGAGGGAAGGGAGAGCCTCCGCTTCTGGAAATGTGCAGTGCTAGCCGAGCAAGGTCCAAGCTAAGGCAACCCAGTCCAGCCGACGAGGGATTGAAAACATGAGAAGTCTGAATGCATGGTGAGATGAGTGTAAACAAGAGTGAATGATCGCTCATACAAACAACAAGTGCATGATTTAGAAAACGGGAAAGCATGCATGTGTGTGAAGCAAGTTGCCGCAACGATGATTGTCCGTGAAAAACAATGTCATGCATACAACAATAGTAAGATGCAAAGGAAAACTGAAATAGTGCTTATACAAGCTAACGTACATGCAAACAACAGCAAACATTCACTGTAATCAAGCAGAAAACACTCACATGAAGCGATACACAAAAAGTGACAAAAACACAATACAAGATATGAAAAGTGGGCTTACCCCAAAACAACTGAACTGAATGTGCCAATGACTCCTAGATGCAATGTGGGATGTCAAAGATGTAAGGTTGATGTAAGGAATGAGCTCTATAATGTCTGGTTGATGAGTTTTGATAAAATCGAGGTTGTGATGCACATGCCACAAATCCAGGAAAAGCGACACTTGACGGGAGGTTTCTGAAATGATCCTTGCATAGAACCTCCAGCTACTAAGAATATATCCCTGAATCAAGGAATGCCTTTTCATGTTGCCTTGGGAGAAGCATCCCATGCATGCAAATTAGTTTTTCTCAGTCCCAGAGGGAACCGGTCAATTTGAAGGCACATGCATCGGTCTTCTTAGCTCAGGGGAAAAAATGTGCATTTCTGGGAGGGAGTTAGGCTGGTTGTCCAGAAGGTGTGCGCAATTTTTAGGCTGAGCATGTTGGCATTATGATTCAGGTGTTGTCCTTGATGGCAAACTCTTTCAGGTGGTAAATCAAGAAGGACGCAGGCAATTTGTTTAGCAAGTGCGTCCCCGCAGGTATACCATACAGAACCCGCGTCCAGGGACGCTGGCCAGCCGTTCAGAAGGTGCGTCCGCCCAGTGCACACATTTCAAGGTAGAGAAAAGCTCGTGGGGGTTTCTTGTGTGGTATCTAGCCGACGGTTGTGTGTTTCTATGGTGTCGGCTCGTGGTATTGTTCCACGCTTTGGGGAGAAGCTTGCCTATATAAAGCAAAGGAGTTCATTTGGATTATGCATTATCTTGGTTGATCATCTCTTGGTGAGATCTAGTCCATATCTTTAAGGGTAAATCTTCTAATGGACTACGATCTATATGGCGCATGATCAGATCTGTGGATCTGAGTGTTTGGGTTGGTTCTGAAGTCCTCTTATCTTCTATATCTAAAGGGACGCAGATTCAGTGAAGGGAAAGTGCGCCGGGACGCAGTACAGTAAAGGATCAGGTGCGTCTCTGAAGCGAAGGACGCGGCGCGACTGTGGTATTGGGTGCGTCTCTGAAGCGAAATACGCGGCGCGATAGTGTTGATGTGTGCGTCGGTCGCAGACAAGCAAAAAGGAACAGTGCGTCTGCACGCAGAACAGCATAAGGTATACTGCGTCCAGTCGCAGGCCACAGAAAGAAAATATGCGTCCCTGTCTTAAGATGATCTGTTAACTGTATATTTCTGTTCATAAGGTGTTCTGGGTTGTTTCTGTAATAACTGATCTGATATCTGTAGTAGACTGTATCTGTTGTATACTTGTTGATCATTTGATTCTTCATGAAAAGAAGTAGGGGGTTGTAGCTCCCTTCCAGGAGAAGTCTGGAAAACGAGAAAGAGTTGTAGCTCTTTGCAGGTTGCAGCCTGCGTGCTGGTAAAGGACTGCACCAGTACAAAATCATTGTAAAAAGAATTTCTTGAAAGAAGATAGAGACATTATTGCAGCAGGTGGTTTTTCTCCCGCATTGGGTTTCCACCTTACATCTTGTGTTCTTCGGTGTGACTGTCTATTTTCTTTATTCATGCTCATTGTTTTATGGTACTGATATGCAAGAATATTTCAAAAGATCAAATAAGGAAGATTTGGTAAATTGCTAGATAATACTGATTCACCCCCCCTCTCAGTATTATTTCCAACAATTGGTATCAGAGCAGGTCCTTCAGAACAGCTTGATCGCTTGAAGGTAGATCGATCATCATGAGCAACTACGAGAGAGAAGCATCAATCAGGCCACCCGTCTTCGATGGAACTAACTTCAATTATTGGAAGGTAAGAGTTACTGCATATCTTCAATCTCTTGGTACAGAAGTTTGGAACATTGTAGAATCAGGCTATGCCTTTCCTTCAGTTACTCCTACAGATCCAGCTGAGAAAAAGCAGTATGAAACAAATGCAAAAGCAGTCAGTACTCTATTAGGAAGTATATCTCAAACAGAGTTCATGAAGGTCATGCACTTCAAATCAGCAAAAGAGATATGGGACAAAATGATCACCAGCTATGAAGGAGATGAACAGGTAAAAGAAGCTAAACTTCAAACTCTCAGGATTCAATATGAGACTCTCAAGATGTATAATGATGAAAGTGTGGCTAATTATTTTCTTCGGGTAGATGAGATTGTTAATTGTATGAAAAATTTGGGTGAAGAAATAAAAGAGACTATAGTAGTTCAAAAGATTCTAAGATCTTTATCTCCCAAGTTTGAATCTAAAGTATCTGCAGTAGAAGAAAAGGAAAATCTCCGTGTTCTCACTATGTCTCAGCTGCATGGAATTCTAACTGCTTATGAAATGAGAAAGGGAGGGCCATCAGACAGAAGGGAAGCTGCTTTTAAAGCATCAGGCAAAGAAGATCACTATGAAGCAAGTCATGTTCCAGAAGAAGAAGAAGAAGAATCAAACTTTGTCAGAAATCTTCAAAGGGGTTCTGGAAGGTTCAGAGGTAAGCTACCTTTCAAATGTTTTGCTTGTGGAAGAGTAGGTCATTATGCTGCAAAATGCTCTTATAAGGATAAAGGAAAGGAACCAGTTAGATGGAACAAGAAACAGGGTACAAATAAGAAAAGCTACTACACCCATGAAGATAGCGATGGCTTATCAAACAGTGATGAAGATGAACAAGGTAACAAATATAGATTGTTAATGGCATTTGAAGATGATAATTATGAGGATGCTATAGATGTGGATAACCTTTATGATGAAATTACTAGACTCAAGAGATGTATAGAAGAAAAGAACATGATTATTGATACTCTACAATTTCAGATTGATGAAAAGGAAAAACATCTTGAAAAATTAGAAGGTGAAATTGTTGGTCTTAGAAAAGAAATTGAGAAAACAAAAACTATTAATCTCAAGTTTGTCAAAGGATCTGAAACGTTGAATGAGATTATCAGTGTGCAGCGGTCTCCACTAAATAAGACAGGTCTGGGCTACAATGGAGAAACTTCTCAAGCTTCCACTTCAAAAAGTTATCTTGATGCTGCAAGAAGAAATGAGCAAGAACACAAGGAAGATCATCAGGTAAAGCAGGGACAAACTTCAAACTATCAGGGGCAATCCAGCTTAAGGGTGAACAAAAGCCAGCCACAGGTAAAATCTTCTCAATTTGGTTCAAGAATAGATGAAAATAGAAATTACAATCAGTCGGCTGGTAGATTCAATAATCGCAGAAACTTCTTCAATGGACAATGCTTTTCTTGCCATAACTTTGGTCACAAAGCAGCCCAATGTGTTGCGTATAAAACAATCATGACTAGGGAAGCTCAAAAACAAAGAAGCATGACAGGGATTACAAAAAGGACCTATAACAATTTTTCAGCTCTTGAAAATGAAGTTGAATGCTCTATTTGCAATAATTTTGGACATGAAGATGTTGAATGCAGAAGCAGGTTTCCAAAAAAAAAGGTACAAGAACAAAAAAGGGAACAAACCTCAGGCACCAAAACATGGAAAATAAAGGAACCTCAAACAGAAAGATGTGGGATAGCATTCTATGCAGAAGGACAAGAAAATCTATGGTACATTGACAGTGGATGTTCAAAGCACATGACAGGTGATAAAGAAAAACTTGAATCTTATTCTAATTTAGAAAAGGGAAAGAAAGTCTCTTTTGGAAATGATACTCCTGCAACTATAAAAGGAAAAGGTATTGCTCCTTTAAAAGAAGATGTTAAGGCTGGAAATGTTTTGTTTGTTGATGGACTAAAGCATAATCTTCTAAGTGTAAGCCAGATGTGTGATCAAAGAACCGAGGTTATATTCAGATCAAATGGATGTCTTGTTCGTGATCTTGATACAGGTAAAATAGTTCTCAAAGGAAAAAGAACTTCAAATAATCTATACATTTTTTATGAAGAATAACAACAATGCTATCTAAGCAAGGATGAAGAGCACTGGTTATGGCATCGAAGGTTGGGACATCTAAGCTTCTCACAAATAAGGAAAGCTTGCAAATATCAGGCAGTTCGCGATCTTCCAGATATCAAAATTCCTGACAACACCATGTGCAGATCATGTCAGTTTGGAAAACAGACTAGAACTAACTTTCCAGAAAAAGAAGGATCAGCCAGCATGCCTCTTGAGCTAGTTCATACAGATGTATGTGGACCATTCAGAAAAAGAACACCTAGAGGAGAGGAATACTTGATATTATTTATTGACGATTTCTCCAGGTTTGTTTGGTTAGGACTTATGAAGCACAAAGATGAAGCTTTCGAAAAATTCAAATCCTTCAAAGCCTTGGCTGAAAATGAATCAGGTCACAAGATTAAGTGCCTCAGATCCGACAGAGGTGGAGAATTTACTTCAAATGAATTTTTCGATTTCTGTGATGAACATGGAATAAGGAGAGAATTTTCTACAGCTAGAACTCCTCAGCAAAATGGAGTAGTGGAAAGAATGAACAGAACAATCCAGCAAATGGCTCGTGCTATGCTTGATGAATCAGGAACTCCTGCAACCTTCTGGGGTGAAGCTGCACATGCGGCAATTATTATTCTCAACAAGACAAATGTCCGAGTGAACAGCACTCAAACTCCTCATGAGCTCTGGAGTGGTAAAACTCCTTCGGTAAAGCACTTCAAAATCTTTGGGAGCAAATGCTATATCAAAAATACTGAGGAGCAGCTTGGCAAACTTGATCCTAGAGCAGATGAAGGAATTCTTCTTGGCTACTCTCCACATAGCAAAGCATACAAATGCTACAATAAAAGACTTGGCAGAATTGTTGAAAGCATTGATGTAGTGGTTGATGAGAAAGGATACATTCCTAGGCAAATACATCGTGAAGACATTGAAGAAGATGAAAGCTACCCTCAAAGACAGAATGATGAAGAAGAAGAACCGCAAGAACAATTTCAAGACGGACCTCACGAAGAAGCAGAAGAAAGAACAAGAATAGAAGAAAAGACTCCATCCAGATATGTTCAAAAGAACCATCCAGAATCTCAGATCATGGGACAAAAAGAAGCAGGTATACAAACTAGAAGAACTGTTGCAGAAGCTTCAAGTTATTTGGCATTACTCTCCTCTACTGAACCACAAAATGTGAAAGAAGCATGCAAAGATGAATGTTGGGTGAAAGCAATGGATGAAGAACTTGAGCAAATCGAAAAGAACAACACTTGGGAGCTGGTTCCTAGACCAAAGGATAAGAATGTTATCGGAACAAAATGGGTTTTCAAAAATAAATTGAATGAAAATGGAGAAGTAATTAGAAACAAAGCCAGACTTGTTTGTAAAGGGTATGCACAGCAAGAAGGAATAGACTTTGAAGAAACTTTTGCTCCTGTTGCAAGACTTGAGGCCATCCGAATGTTTCTTGCTCTCTCAAGTTGTCAGAACTTCAAAGTATTTCAAATGGATGTGAAATCAGCTTTTCTGAATGGAGATTTGGATGAAGAAGTGTACATTGAACAGCCAGATGGTTTCATTCTTGGAAACGATCCAAATCTTGTATGCCGATTAAAAAAGGCTCTCTATGGTCTCAAACAAGCTCCAAGGGCTTGGTACTACCGGTTGGACAAATATCTTCATCAACAAGGTTTTTCAAAAGGTTCAGCAGATAGCAATCTTTATATAAAAGTTGAAAATGACAAATTACTAATACTTGTTGTGTATGTAGATGACATTATTTTTGGCAGTAATGAAGAAGCTATGAGTCAAAGCTTTGCCTCAGTCATGCAGAAAGAATTTGAGATGTCCTTGCTAGGAGAACTGACATACTTCCTTGGTTTGCAAATCCAACAAAAGAAAGGAGGAATCCTTTTATCTCAAACCAAGTATCTCAAGCAGATTTTGAAGAAATATGGCATGGAAGATGCAAAACCAGTATGTACACCCATGGTTACAGGATGTAGTCTCAGTGCAAATGACGAATCTGCAGCAGTTCATCAACCAACCTACAGATCTATGATTGGAAGTCTTCTATATTTGACAGGTACCCGACCAGACATCATGCATGCAGTTGGAATAGTTGGAAGGTTTCAGGCAAATCCAAAGGAGACTCATCTTCAAGCAGTAAAGAGAATCTTCAAATATCTTCAAGGGACTCAAAATTATGGCCTATGGTATCCTAGAGATACAGATCTCACTCTTCATGCTTATACAGATGCAGATTGGGCCGGAAGCGTGGATGACAGGAAAAGCACAAGTGGTGGTGCATTCTTTATGGGTCCCAGACTGGTATCTTGGTTCAGCAAGAAACAGAGTTCAATTGCCTTGTCTACAGCTGAAGCGGAATATGTTGCGGCTGCATCTTGTTGCACCCAACTTCTTTGGATGATGCAGACTTTGCAGGATTATCAAATCACTTGTACACCTCCTATTCCTATCTTATGTGACAACACAAGTGCAATCAGCATCTCAAAGAATCCGGTTATGCATTCAAAAACCAAGCACATACCAATCAAGTACCATTTTCTCCGGGAACAAGTACTTGAACAGAAGGTCAAGTTGGAGTATGTTCCTTCTAAGGAACAAGTTGCTGATATTTTCACCAAACCATTGCCCAGGGACACTTTTGAATACCTCAGGCAAAAGCTGGGGGTTGTTGATGCATCATCTCACTATTGATCATCTTCCTATTGATGGTATTGGCTCAGGGGGAGCACATAATGCATTGTTGGCATTATGGAGTAGGAGATCTTTGAAATAAGCTGCAATATGTCTCTGTCTCCTTCATGATAGATTTCTGGTTACAGATCTGGAGAAGCATGAGCATAGGGGGAGCATACCCTTTGCCCTTGATGTCAAAGGGGGAGAATGATGAAGCTGAAGATTATGTGGAATGATGAAGCTGAAGATTATGTGGTTGCCATCAAGTCCAAAGGGGGAGTTTGTTGGCATTATGATTCAGGTGTTGTCCTTGATGGCAAACTCTTTCAGGTGGTAAATCAAGAAGGACGCAGGCAATTTGTTCAGCAAGTGCGTCCCCGCAGGTATACCATACAGAACCCGCGTCCAGGGACGCTGGCCAGCCGTTCAGAAGGTGCGTCCGCCCAGTGCACACATTTCAAGGTAGAGAAAAGCTCGTGGGGGTTTCTTGTGTGGTATCTAGCCGACGGTTGTGTGTTTCTATGGTGTCGGCTCGTGGTATTGTTCCACGCTTTGGGGAGAAGCTTGCCTATATAAAGCAAAGGAGTTCATTTGGATTATGCATTATCTTGGTTGATCATCTCTTGGTGAGATCTAGTCCATATCTTTAAGGGTAAATCTTCTAATGGACTACGATCTATATGGCGCATGATCAGATCTGTGGATCTGAGTGTTTGGGTTGGTTCTGAAGTCCTCTTATCTTCTATATCTAAAGGGACGCAGATTCAGTGAAGGGAAAGTGCGCCGGGACGCAGTACAGTAAAGGATCAGGTGCGTCTCTGAAGCGAAGGACGCGGCGCGACTGTGGTATTGGGTGCGTCTCTGAAGCGAAATACGCGGCGCGATAGTGTTGATGTGTGCGTCGGTCGCAGACAAGCAAAAAGGAACAGTGCGTCTGCACGCAGAACAACATAAGGTATACTGCGTCCAGTCGCAGGCCACAGAAAGAAAATATGCGTCCCTGTCTTAAGATGATCTGTTAACTGTATATTTCTGTTCATAAGGTGTTCTGGGTTGTTTCTGTAATAACTGATCTGATATCTGTAGTAGACTGTATCTGTTGTATACTTGTTGATCATTTGATTCTTCATGAAAAGAAGTAGGGGGTTGTAGCTCCCTTCCAGGAGAAGTCTGGAAAACGAGAAAGAGTTGTAGCTCTTTGCAGGTTGCAGCCTGCGTGCTGGTAAAGGACTGCACCAGTACAAAATCATTGTAAAAAGAATTTCTTGAAAGAAGATAGAGACATTATTGCAGCAGGTGGTTTTTCTCCCGCATTGGGTTTCCACCTTACATCTTGTGTTCTTCGGTGTGACTGTCTATTTTCTTTATTCATGCTCATTGTTTTATGGTACTGATATGCAAGAATATTTCAAAAGATCAAATAAGGAAGATTTGGTAAATTGCTAGATAATACTGATTCACCCCCCCTCTCAGTATTATTTCCAACAGAGCAGCCCTGCTGGGAGGAATTGCACAATTTTCTTAGTGAACAGTAACAGACAGATTTGCATAATTCTAGAGCCCGGCAGGCTGGCAGACAGAATTGCGCAATTTCTGGAGGGAAGGTTGGTTTCCCTCCAAAATTATGCAATTTCTTGAGGGAGCTTCTCAGCTTGTAGCTGGACCAAGTTTGGTGAAATAGATTGTGAGGGGGATGCAACAAACTTTGATGGACAAACTGTCATTCTGTAAGGAAATCACTGAAGCTTGTGTACTTGACAAGACAATACATGTTGTTGTAAAAGGTTGGTAGGGAGGCTCCAAAACAAAGCTAAGGTAAAATTTTGGAGGGTGATTGTAGTTGCTACAACACTTGGTGACACACTGGTAGAACTCCAGCACTCTGAATGAACCTTGTTTGTGAAAGGCAAGTCTAACACCTATGGAAGTATTGTTCAGTTCTTAGTTCGTCTTAGTTTCCACACTTGCTTGATTGTAAGATGTAGCATTGGCCAAGCTATTGGTCGATTAACACACATTCCAAGCCAAGTCAACACAGTTGTTTCAATTGGGGTTGAGGGGTATATTGGTGCATAAGCAGTATAGTCGTTAGAGTCTTAGTTTCATCTCTGGTGTTGCTCCACTGCCAGCAGGCCTGGACAGTACCCTGACAGAGTCACGCAAGAACACAATCATCGCTTCGCTACTAGCGAGCCTGGTCAGTACCCCGGTGGATTTACTTGCATCACCTCTCTTCGTAGGAAGCCTTTCTCTTCTTCTGCCTTATTAATTTTTCATTCTTGAAATGTTTTACTCTTTATTTTTTCATTTTTTATTTTTATAGCTATGCATAACACTAATTCATTTCAGAGGCGGAAGAGGGATCCTGACTTATTGAGAGCAGAAGAGGCTGTTCCTTTAGAAAAGTAGTTTATTAAATACCTTTGACGTGCCTATTAAGGTTTTCCCCCTCACCTTACTCTACTTGACTAAGTTGACAAGGTTAACCCAAAAACAACCGACTAGAGTAGGTGACACTAGTTAGCGTGCAAGCGTTGTGTTTTCACCAAGGTTCATTTCGAACAATACGTGTTTTCCATCGATATATCGTGGACTAAAGGTAACAAGTTCTTCATATAGAGGCAGGATGACAGATAACCAAGTAGTGATAACTGCACAAGGCCTCTTGTACTTTACCCAGCTTGTTTCAAGAGTCATGCATGGTTTCATGCGAAACTAACCTATGAATGAAAACAAGCAAACAAACAACAAAGCAAAGAAGAAGTAGAAGTAAATGCAAAAGCAAAGTGAGTAAACAAACAAGAAAGCAAGCAAACAATCAAACAAACAAAAAAGAAAACAAAGCAAGAAAGAAAAAAAGCATGCAAGAAAGAAAACTGAAGCAAAGACTACTCCTACTCCTAAAACACATATTTCATTAAAATTGGAATTTTTTATTTCAAGGACATCATAAGAATTGAGTTTTTTGGTTATTTTGAAATTCTACATCCACTATTTAATTCCAAATTTAATAAAATATGTGTTCTAAGCTAATGGTGCATGGGCCTGATCACGTGAAGTGATATTTCCAATGTAGCCACCGGCGCATTGGTTAACTCATGTTGGTGAAGGCATGGTTCGTGAACAACACAGTTGTGTGAACCAATAGATGTGAAAGATGCAACAATGAAAACAGACACACTCCGAGCTTACAAGCGTCCACAGAACAAAAATGAGAGAAAGTGCATGACATGCACTCTGTGGACTTCCCATGGTGTTCTGCTACACTACGTGAAGATGTTAAGAATATGCACACTCTTGACTATGACATGCAATCACACGTGAGGAAGGTAGACCACTTGCATTGCGTAAGTGTGTTTGCTAAGTAAGATTCATCCAATGCATGAGCCATGGGATTGTGTAGTTCGAGTGGAGGAAGCGAAATTTGAGTGTTAGATTGATCTTCAATGCATACGAATGAGTGATGAGGAGTCGTGCATGTTTGAACAATTTCCTGATCAGAAGTGAAACCAACCTTAGGACAACGAGGGCCTAGCATAACCATCAGCTTGGGCTAAAGTACCTCGACAATTTACAGGGTTTCAACTTCGTTGACATATGGATCATCTTAGACTAGCGGCTTAGATGGATTAAAAACGAGTGAATCAACATCATGATTGGATAATGAGGTAAAGAGATCATGACAACCAAGATCAGAAAACTCAGGATGTTGGTCGGCATCCTCATGATTTGATGAATTGCACAGAGGGATAGATGAGAAGCAAGAATGTTCATCCTCTGCGTTTCTGGAAAATATAGATGAAAAATCAAGTGGATGTTCAAAGAACGATTGGTCCTCTCCATTGTCAGATGATGGATTGACATTCGGTGTGTCCTACAAATGATCAATAATAGGTGCTTCCATGGACGGAGATACACATGAAAAAACCAGGATGGCAGGGTCACCAAGGAGGTCAGGAAAAAACAGAGGAGGTACGGACAGACAGGGATGGTCCTCTGTTGCCGGTGGATGTTCAAGCTCCCAGTCATACTCTTCATGAATGACAACACATGTTGGTTGTGAAACACCAACTCCGTCGATAGATCAATCCTTGTTCAAAATAGGTGTAAAGTCCAGAACAGAAGAACACAAGACAATGCAATCCAGAGGATAATCAGAATACGAGGACGAAGATTGAGGTACAAAATACATGTGATAACCCATGGGATTCCCAACCAGTCTTGCACGGAAATCATAAGGAGTGATTTCGGAAGGATGTGAAGGTTGAACAGATGTGTGTTCATGCTCTCCCACATCACTCTGCGCTGGTGGAGCTATTTGATGAGGGGACAATGGAAATTCACTTGTGACAGCGACCATGTCCGTCTGTGATTGTGCAACTCCATCATCGAAGTATGCTGAGCGAGGTTTTAGCTTGAACTTATTCTTGGGATTGACAAATTAGATAAGGAAATATTCAAATCTGTCCATGAGGTACTGAAATTTCATCTGACTTTTCAGGGCTTCAAACATGAATAGACGAAAGTGCTTCGAAAACTCCATAGGTTATTCATGTGGGGCCTTTTGTTGTTTTAACAATTTTTTATCAACTACTTCAAGATCAAAATGGTGGAAAAAATATTTGATTAGATCATTGAACTGCTTGAATGAGTGCGCAAAGTTATGAGGTAGTGCGCCACACCATTGTGATGGGTGGTCGCGAAGTGTGTGTGTGAGGAGTGAATAGACCTCTGTTTCATTAAAATCTTCCATGCCCTCCATGAGATCATAGAATTCATCTAAGTGCTTAGGCCATGCCACTTCACCTTCACCATCATACATGATTTTTGATAAGTGATCATAGAACTCCCTCTTGATGTGAAAGATATGTCTATAGGACAAAAATTTCGGAGGGCGAACTATAACAAACTCCATGATAGATGTGTGAAAATTCAAAACAGATGATGACTGCTCATCTTGTCATTTGGTCCTCCTTCTAGCGCCAGAAATGTTAATGGTGTTGGACCTGCCAACATGTCAAGGGATATCCTTGGTAAGAAATCCCAATTGGACCTCAAACAGTTTGGTGTAGGAGTCCCAACAGTGGGTCATACGGTAATGCCTTGACCACGGTTTCGCACAGAGGCAAGTAAGATGTCCCTATTGGTATCAAGGGTGTGATAGATGTGACGAGTCAAGGAAGGTGCATGAGAGGTTTTAACACATGGGAAGTGAGGTGAGTGTGCCCCTTGGAAACCTGTAATAGTACTCGGCTTGGAAGGGAACATACGAGCAAAGATGCATCACTAGCTGGAAAGAAAGATAGTGAGAAATCCAAAGTGATTTTTAAACCAACAACACATCTGCGACAAGATTCATACAATTGCATAGAAAATAGTTCATACACAAATGCGTAAGTTAAACAACATACATTGCTACAACAACCAACATAGTCCAACTACAATAAAAACATATGCATGAAAACGTGTTGGATCTGTTAAACTAAGAAGTGTAAGTTCCATTCATACAATACATCCATGTCCAACCACTAGTTCCAATAGTGGAACATTATAGCCACAACGGCCTGCTCCTCCAAAGAGATGTACTAGCTCTGCACAGTGGATAAGCCAAGGCACGTTACAATACTGTCCAAGCTTTCTCTAAGAAAGTCCTATTGAAGCTTGGATAAACAAAAGCCTCTACAATGAGTTATGAGGGACTATTTATAGTAAAGGGTGGGGTGGCCCTAAACATTCCCCTTTGTGACAATTCATCTATCCTCATGACTCTTCATCTACTCTATGACTGTTACATCTAACTATCAACACTTGAGCTTCCACTTGACAAGACATTACATACAATCTACACATGTACCCATGTGAGACAAAATGTCTTGAGCAAGCCATGTAAGACATCATTAACATTCGGACCGTCGTGGTGAGACCAACTCTTGACATCCTTGTGATGGTCGATGGTGGCAAACTGATGCCAAGCTTATTCATCCTTGATGGTGTCCGTGGGCTTATTGGTGACATCTTGCTGAAGAAAAATCTTACCTCTGTTGCATCTAGGTAGATTGATACAGCTCCTTCGTCCAACTCATCTGATAGCATGTGCACAGTCGTCATGGGTGCGACCGGATTGGAAACATGTCGATGCATAGTGTCTGTGTTGATCTCCAAGCATGTTTTGGTGGCTGTGTGCATCTACTTGTCAAAATACATGTTCAGCTCTAGTTAGAATTACTTCTTGTCTTTACCTCGATGAGTGTGCCAAATGGGTGGGATCGCATGCATGCGCACAATGACATGCATGCTGCTGAATTCCCTTGCATGTGATCAACAATACTGCTCACCTTATCTATTTTGTCCCAGCTACTGGGATGGATCTATAACTTGTATGGGTGCAGTTTCATCCGTGAATGCATGTTGCGTCCCCTGATGTACATGTTCCTGCTACAACTCATTCTTTCATCTATGCAAGTCTTGTTCTTCCTTGAGTTACTTCTTCAGCACATGCAAATCCTTCTATGTTCCATTCTCTACCTTTGTGCGATCTTCATGTCACGTTGTCACCTCATAGCCTGAGTCTCTAAAGTTGCTTTCATCACAAGTGGATCTGCTTGAGATTGCAACTTTGTTCTGCCTCTGTGTTGTCAACAACCTTCCTCTTGCATTTGTTGCATCCGGTATGCTGCCTTTAGCTATTGTTGATGGTGCCGCTTGTTGTGATGCTACTGTCGTTATATCTTGATGTCTTTGTGGGTAGGAAAGTTCATAGAAACTTGATCGACTGCATCCCTAAGTGTGCTCTGAATGGTGTCTTCGACTTTGCTCTCCTAGAAACCATTATACCTGTGCTACTGAGAGGCATATGAACACTTGCGATAACTGGAGACATGGAAACACTCATGGAAAGAAATCTATCAGTTGAAAACCAAAACGAACTTGAGAACTGACTTGCAACATACCGGTGTGACTTATTGTGAAGGTTGCACAATTTTTGCGGGAGGTCTGGAGATTGACTGCCAAAAATGCACAAGGCACAGTTCGGGCTATCAGGAGGCTAACTGACTGCTGGAACTATGCAATGCATAGTCTAGCTTGGCTTACTGAGGACTAAAAATGCGCAATGCACAATTTCAGTCAGTAGTGACATGCAACCAGCAAACTGCATTGCATAGTTTCTGGGGCCAACAAGAAACTGCCTCCAAGAATTGCGTAATGCAAGTTTGGAGGTCAGTGCCTAGCTAGACTTGCACAATTTTTGGAGGGAAGGGAGAGCTTCCACTTTCGGAAATGCACAGTGCTAGTCGGGCAAGGCACAGTCTCGGCCAAGGCAACCCAGCCCGGCCGACCGACGACTGAAAACATTAGAATTCTGAATGCATGGTTATATGAGTGCAAACAAGATTGAATGATCATTCATTCAAATAGGAGGTGCAGGATTCAGAAAATGGGAAAGCATGCATGTGTGTGAAGCAAGCCGCCGCAACATCGACCGTCTGTGCAAAACAATGTCATGCATGTGACAGTGGTGAGATGCAAAGGAAAACCTAAATGGTTCTTATACAAGCTAACATGCATGCAAACAATAGCAAGCACTTAGTGAAATCAAGAAGACAACACTCACAGGAAGCGATACACAAAAAGCAACATAAATGCAACACAAGACATGAAAAGTGGGCTTACCCCAAAACAACTGAGTTGAATGTGCCGATGACTCCTAGATACAATGTGGGATGTTAGAGCTACAAGATCTATGTGGGGAATGAGCTCTTCAGCATCCGATTGATGAGTTTTAATAAAATCGAGCTTGTGATACGCATGCAACAAATCTAGGAAAAATGACACTTGGCAGGAGGTTTCTAAAATGATCCTTGCATGTAACCTCCAGCTGCTAAAAATAGATCCCTGAATCAAAGGATTCCTTTGCATGCTACCTTGGGAGAAGCAACCCATGCATGTAAATCAGTTTTTCTTGGTCCCAGAGGGAACCAGTCAACTTGAAGGCACATGCATCGGTCTACTCAACTGAGGGGAAAAATGTGCATTTCTAGGAGGGAGATGGGCTGGCTACCCAAAAGGTTTGCACAATTTCTGGGTTGAGTAGCTGACTGATGCCTAGAATTACGCAATTTCTAAGCTAAGAAGTTGACTGCTACCTAGAATTACACAATTTATAGGCTGAGCAGCCTTGTTGGGAGGAATTGCACAATTTTCTCAGTGAACAATGACACGCAGATTCGCGCAATTCTGGAGCCGAGTAGGCTGCAAGACATAATTGTGCAATTTATGGAGGGAAGGGTGGTTATCCTCCAGAATTACACAATTTCTTAAGGGAGCTACTTAGCCTGCAGCTAGACCAAGTCCAGTGAAAGAGCCTATGAGGGGGATGCAACAATCTTTAATGAACATGTTATCATTCCGCAAGGAAATCGCTGAATCTTGTGTACTTGACAAGACAAGACATGTTGATGTGAAAGGTTGGTAGGGAGGCTCCAAAACGAAGATAAGGAAAATCTTTGAAGGGCAGTTGTAGCCGCTACAACACTATAACAATTTCATTAAATATGAATTTCTTAGAAGTCCTAGGAGAAAGAAAATGGATACCCTTACTATTAATTTCATAGGGAAACTAGTCGATCTAATGCTTGGGAGAGTAATCATCCCCAAGTATATAGATCCTGGAAGACCAGTACTAGATGTGCACATCAATGATATTTTAGTTCCAAACACTGTCAATTACCTGGGAGCTATAATCAACATGATGAACAAGGAAACCATGCTCAAACTTGAACTCCATGGATCTCTAAGAAAGACCACTACTATGCTACAACTTGTTGATAAATCCGTAGTATCACCTGAAGGTATCATAGAAGATGTAATGGTCTCTAATAAATCCTAGGAGTATCCCACATACTTCCTTGTACTCCATCTTAATACCAAGTTTAATGACTATCCACTCAGCTTATGGAGACCATGGTTAACTATTGTTGATACATACATCTACTTTAGGGTTAGAAACATGGCCATCACAAATGGGAAATCCAAAAAACAATGCATATTATACCCAAAATCTCAACCTCTTGTTAAGAATTACTTTCCTACATGGGTAGAGTAAGAAGAAGAAGAATAAGAGGACTCTTGCCTCTCATCATCCCACCCTATGTGTACATTAGAAACCACCCTTAACAGTAGTCAGATTGATAAAGATGATCTGATTAATAAATTTATGCAAAACCAATATCTTATTTCCATGAATATTGTTGGATTAAAAGAAGAATAATTCATATAGTAGGCTAGTTTTTACCAAGATAGTTCATGGGAATATTTGTTGACTATTGGTTCTAAGAAAATAGTGTAAAAATAGTAGAAATCAACCCCTCTAAAACACTGAAAATCTGTCCATTTCTTTCAGTTGAGCAAGAAGACCAACTTCTCATTATCTTAAAACAACATATTGGTGCATTTTCATGGGACTACAAGGGGATCAAAGGAATAAGTCTTCCATGTGCACTCACCATATATACATCAAGTCAGATCACAAACCTATTCTCTAGCCACAAAGGAAAATCAACCCTACATTGAAAGATATTGTGAAAGAAGAATTGCATAAATTATTAGATGCAAGATTTATCTATCCAATTTTGGATAGTGAATGGGTGTCTCCCCTGGTCATTTTCCCCAATAAAATTAGTAAGTGTAGAATCTCTATTGACTATAGAGAAATCAACAAAGGCACTAGGAAGGATCATTTCCCTTTGTCCTTCACTGACGAAGTCCTTAATGTGGTTGTAGGGAAAAAGTTCTTCTCCTTTTCGAATGGATTTAGTGGGTACAACAAAATATAGATCAGTCTTGAGGATCATGATAATACCACATTCACATGTCATTGGGGGACTTTTACTTACATATTCCTCCCATTTTTCTTGTGAAATTCCCTTGCCACCTTCTAAAGGACTTTGCTTAGTATGTTCCTTGATTTTGTGCATGATTCAGTGGAAATCTACATGGATGAATTCAGACTCTATGGGAATGATTTCCAAGAGGCCATCTCAAACTTAAGGTCTTGCAAAGGTGTGAGGAGATGAACCTCTCCCTAGGCCATGAAAAGTGCCTATTCTCGATGAATGAGGGAATTATCTTAGGGAATTTCCTCTCCTCAAAAGGAATCCAAGTGGACTTTAAGAATAAAGTCATAATAAAAATGTTCATGTTCCTCATGTTGTAACCCTAGATAAAACCCTTGGCTAAAGGGAGGTTAGTGCTTAAGACATCCATTCTATTCAAATAAATATATTTTCATTACTTTTTATCTTTGCCTAGAGATAACCCTTGAAGAGTAATGTGATTCTACACTTGGAAGAATAAAACAAACCCTTCAAATATGGTCTATATATTTGTGGCTACAGTCTTTTATGAAGTTGTAATATGGTAGGAGGAATTTCTGAGAGTAAATATTTAATGCACAAGGCTAAACAAAATCCCATACACAGAATCTTAGCAAAAAATGTGAAATGTAAGAAAATGGAATGATGAAACTGTGGAGTGCTTCATTAAGGTTTTGGTACTTAAAGTTAACAATTATCTTTTGATATTCCCAAAGAATTGACAAATATGTTTATAAAGAAAGAAACCAACAAATTCATACACAAATTTCAAAAGAAGAACAAACACAATGCATGAGTTAAAAAGAAAAGGAACATATACTATAACTAAAAAACATATGGAATCACTTGAAATTTTTATGAATCTTCCAAAATTGATTTTAAAATTACACACAATATTCTTACAAAAAGCATCTGAGGCCAAAAAACTTCGAACCCTTCACATTGGTTCGATTATCTCTTTTAAAGAAAATTACATTAAAAAATAGTTACAAGTAACTGTCAAACTATCTAACTGCTTAACTGTATTTTAACTAAAACACATGTACTATTACAAAATTAAAATCTTAAGTTTTGAATGCTCAAATGAGAAATGGAACTTTTCTCTTGGGACTCGGCACATGGTTCCACAATTTTGACTGTAGCTTGCTGGACTAATTTTTCACATATTTTCCAAAGCATTTCATATGGAATTGGATATAGAGTCATGTCGTGGAAATAAACTTGTAAATAAGATAATTTAGTGTAATCAAGTGTTGTTTTAAATAGGGTCTTCATCAGCCATAACAATTGAAAATATCTTTGCAGGAAATTAACCACAATCTTACCATTCAACACCACAATTTTCTCCAAAGATGAATCAATTATACACTTTGTAGCTATCAATTATTTTTCATAGACTTCCCAAGAAAACAAGCTCCCATCCATACTCCAACATCATGGCAACCCAACTCTTTTTCTTTGATCAAATATGGAATCAAAAGTAGTAAAAGTTTCTTGCCCTTAAATCCCTAAGGGATAACCTTGGCATTGTTATTGTAAGAGCAAATAAAGGTGGGGTTGTTGTTATTTTAGATAAAGTCAACTATGTTAACAAAATGAATGACCATATCTATAACAGTGGTAGTTACATTAAGCTTAATAAGAATCCTATTAAAAAGGTTTCTAAAGAAGTTGCTTTTTCCATAAAATCTAATAATGCTCTTAATCATCTTACCAAAAAGCTTATCGAAATCAACCCTCTCACCCCCAGAATTTATACACTTCCGAAGATTCATAAGGATGGGATCCCCCTAAGACCTATTGTTAACACAATAGGTGGGCCCACTTTTCTTCTTGCTGAATTCATAGCTCAGAAGCTCAAACCTCGTGTTGGTCACACCAATTCCTTTGTTAAAGACTATGCTTCCTTTGTTAGAGAGTTGAAGGATATAAGGCTAGAGCCTGGGGATTTGTTATTAATATTTGACCTTGTTTCCCTTTATACTAATATCCTTATTCAAGAAGCAATTGATGTCATTAATTGTATTATTGATGATGACACAACCAAATTGGCTGGCCTATGCCTTACCTCTATCTTTTTTAGCTTTCAGGGTGAGTTCTATGAACAGAATTGTGGGGTTGCGATGGGTTCTCCTCTTTCCCCTATAGTTGCCAACTTATTCATGGAATGTTTTGAGACCAAAGATTTGGCCTCTTCTCAACTCCACCCCAAGCGATGGAAGAGGTTTGCTGATGATACTTGCGTCATTTGGCCCCATGGTTGTGAAAATTTAAATTTGTTTCTCAACCATCTTAATTCCCAATTTGACTCCATCCAATTCACGATGGAAATCGAGGTAGATGGATGCCTCCCTTTTATTGCTATTCTTCTCTCTAGAATGGATGATGGTTCTATCTCTCACCAGGTTTTTCGCAAAAAATCGCAAATGGAATAATATCTTCATGCCAGTTCTCATCATTTTCTGGCATAAAAACTCGGGGTTCTCAACACCCTTGCGACCCGTTCTCTAAGAATTATGAAGGGAATCACTTATAAGAGGAAAAATATCATCATAGGAAGCTTCGATAAGCCATTGACAGTGAAAAGTGCGCTATTAATCTTAACAGGGATGATGGTTGGAAGTTAAGTAGAAGTTGGATCCCCGCCCTCTCTTCATACATTGTTTATATATATATATATATATATATATATATATATTATAATTTATTTATTTATTATTTTTACTTTTATATTGCAATATATATCCTCTTTGACCTCCCTATTAAAATATTATCCAATATTTTACTATAATAATATTTAAATATAATTGTTGAATATATATATATTTTTAATAACCATTTGATAAATATATTCAACTTATTTTTAATTATATATTTACAAATATTCAATTATTATTATATTATTATTAAATGAATCTAAGTAATTTGAATTCAATATTATTTTAATTAAAAATATTAATAAAATGAAATGAAACATAACAAAATAACTATAAATTTATTCAACTATTTTTTAACGATTAATTCCTAACAGTTATTTCCTAATGGCTAACTCTAGAACCAGATGCATCCTTGTTATTTAAACATTCTAACTAACTTATTTTTTCACCTTTGTCCTTAGGATGAACCACATTAGATAGTTTGAAACATCGACCAACAACTCATGATGTGATTAATCCGAAAGAATTTATCAAAATCAATATGGATCAAAATTTCTTGACTATTTCCAATTTATTCTCAGTTTGAATGCGCAGGTGGTTCTTCTCAATGACTTTGTTGATATCCTTAATGACTGTAACCCTATCAACAATATGAATTGTTTTCAACTCTATAATAGATTTTTTGTTCATAAATTTAATGATTTTCCTAGCTTTCTACACTTCTTTCTGCATCTCCTTCTTACACAAAGTTGCAACTTTAGTGATGCTAGTGATTCTATCCCTTTCTTCAGAAACAACTTGAAATAAACCCCATGTAGAATGCACCTATTGAATTATGTCATCCTAAATGACCTATTTGGCTTCAATCAAGGAAATATTGCCCTTCAATACATTCTTTAGCTCTTTTATCTCTTCTTGTGTTGACTTGTAATTTCCAAAAAATTGTTCATTTTCTGATTGAGATATTGTTAACTTATCCTAGATCTTTTTCATTTATACCTCTTGAAGTGTGAGTTTAGTCATTACCTTTGTTCAGTAATTATCTTTATAGTTTGCTCCAAGTCTTTAACCTTTTTCTTTTAAGGCTATTATCTCCTTATTCCTATGTATCAGCTAAATCATCAATTATTCCTTTTTTTCTAAAAATTTAACTAAGTAGTTTGAACATGTTCTGTTACAGGCATTTTCAATTTCTATCTTAGTGACTACATTTCATATTGTGTTCCTTGTATCAAGGCTTTTATTGCCTCTCTGTCATCCGGGTCAACACCAAGCTTGATGATTAAGTCCTTAAAGACCTCCTTCTGCAAATATAGGGCTCTATAATTGGCCTTCTCTTTTTTGATTCCGTTTAGGATTTTTATAAGAGCTTATCTACTTTGCTAACTATTAATGAAGCTCTTCTTATGTCACTATATAACATCTCGTATGCTTGCCTGTGCAAATTAATATTGTCATGTAAAGGAACATTAACAATGTTAAGGGATCAATCTATTGTCTTAAACTCAACACATGAAGGGGGTGACTGGACAATAGGATGCAAAAGTGAAAGTTTCAACCGATTTATTTCTAAGTCCATTGTTGAGAGTAATCTGGTCTGAAGAGAAGAAGACACATGCATAGCCAGTTGAGACATCGTTTCACCTTTCACCTTCTGACTTTTCTCTTCAATTAATTGATAATTATTTAACGTTGTATCTATCACAGAGGAAATTCCTTCAACCGTGGCATTGTAAAATCTATAGAACTTGAGGGCACAATAAGATCATGGTTTCCGAGATTCATCTAGAAATTTGGTTTACTAAAGGTCTCTTCTGTTAACTTCACTTTAATTTCATCTTCACCCTCAAGTTGTATCTTTGTATTGTTTATGGTTGTACATATTCCATGTCCACATCTATTTCCTTAGCAACTATTTTTGTTTAAATACCTTTCTTTAACTGCAGGAGTTTCATCCTCCAATTCTAAATTGATGTGCCAAATATCTTGATTTGCTTTCCACTCTATTTCTGGCCTTCTTTCATGAGAATATGGTTTTGAATTATTATTTTTCCTCCTATCAAAAATCACTTGATTAGGATCATATTTCCATTTCCCCCCACTTCAAAATGAAAATCTTTCATCATCTCCTCTACCTGAGTAAGAGCTTGTCTGGAATTTACTATGATAGGACCAACAACATTTTCCATCTTGAACATATATCCTCTACATCTAGGAATAAAATGAACTTTATCTACATGTAATCTTTGTCTTATAAACTTTAGAGAGAATATTCTCATATGTAGGAAAATTGACAACCAGTAAGGCTGCACCTCGCACCCATATAGCCTTATCTCTATAAATTCCTCAAAAATGTACCAATCCCCAACCCTTGAATCCTTACTAAGTTACATCAACTACCTCTATTATGGTAAAATTCTTGGGGTTGGTGCAACATTCAAAATAGTGTAAGAAGTAGCCATGTATGTGACAAAAACTGAGAGAAGTCTTCATTATCAAGCTTTATTTTGACTACATTAGTCCACTCAAATAGTAACTTCCTTTATTTCTTGGAATCGAAGATACTCATACCTAAATATTTAAATTTATCTATATGACCATACAGAAAAAAGGTAAACCAGAATGGAAGGATTTCTGAAGGAATTGGAAATATGCAAGTTCTTGAATTGAAAGTTGATAAACTGAGCTAAAAACAATGTAAACTTTGAAATGGGAACTGATACTGTTACCGTTTCGTAGAGATGGCAAAAAAGTGACCCGATTTTGAAAAGGGGTGATGCAGAATGCACATATTTTTTTAGAGCATAGTTTTTAGCACCTTATATTTTTTTATGTACATTACCTTTTAGAATGTTAGTGATTTGCATGCTGATTTAAAAAAGTGGTGATTCTGCATCATGCTCTTTTTTTAAAAGACCTATTTTTTGACTTTAAATTTTCTGTAAATAATTATTTTCTAAATTTAACAATTTTTTACACTTTAAATTGTTTAATGTGAATTTTTTTTGACATAAAAACAAATATTGGCATTTCAATGCTCCCGGTATGGATTACATATTTCAGTTTTTCGTTGTGTCAACTAACTTCTTGTCAGGCTATATAGCCTCGTCTCTGCAATGCTTCAGCATCTACAAAATGTAATTTTCAAAATTAATGGAAATTACTACTTTTATATATATATATATATATATATATATATATATATACACACACACACACAAAAAAAAACATAAAAAAGTGAAAAAAAATCTCATAAACCATAAAAGAATTTGGAAAAAGAAAAAAATCAAAATTTAAAAAAAACTATAAAATTATGTAAGTAAAAATAGAAAAATTCTAAAAAACATTAACAAAAGCTAAAAAAAAATTAAAAACAAACTAGATTTAAATAAATAAAAAATAAAACAAAAAAATAGAAAATTAACCAAAAAACAAATTTAAAAACTACTAAAATTAAGACTAAACACATTTAGAAAAAAACTAAAAAAACAAAAATATAGTTGAATTTAAGCCTCTGTGATCCATATCAAGTCTTTTGAGAAGACTTTTCGGTGTAAATCACATTTGAATGGATTTGTCGACATGTTTATCATCAGGACAAGTTGAAGAATCAGATCCACGCTGCATGTTAAATAGATAAAAATAACATCCAATGACTATATTTGACCAGGGAACGACTATATTGAACTAGTCAGCTAGACTGGCTAACGACTATATTTGATTGGGAAATGGCTAACCAGACTGGACCAAGGGATAGGGACAAGAGAACATAATTGGTTAAATAGTTAATAAGTCAGTTATATGCCTATTACCATATTTAAATATAAATTAATTAATAGGAATTAATTAGTTACTGAAATGACCTATATTTAAGTAATATAAATAAATATTTAGTTAGTTAATTGGCAGTTAGTTTAATATCAAATATAAATTAGGTAATGTATTTAATCAATATAAAAGAAAAGTAAGTATATATATATATATATATATATATATATATATATATATAATTAAAATTATATAACTAAATAATTAGTAAAGTAATAGTAAGTTAGTTTTACTAATATTAAATTAAAAGTGGCTAATATTAAATTTACATGTAATTAAATAGTTAATGGAAAGTTAGTTTAATATCTATATAAATAAGGTAACGTATTCAATTAACATAAATTTATATAAGAGTTATATAATTCAATATTTAATATTATATTAAAATTACATAATTAAATATTTAGTTAATTAATTGTAAGTTAGCATTGTTATAGCGATTACCATAACAACTAATTTTTGTTAAATCTATTAATCGATCTTATTAATAAAGCTATTAAACTAAATATAAACTTAAACCTTATCTAATTAAATATAAAATATAATAATAATAATTCCTTAAAGGATAACTTATTAAGGTAGTTGAATAAGGGACCAGAGATAAAAATTAACTAAACCAAGGGGAGAAAGTAAGAAGTTTGCTTTTAAAGTAGGTAAGTTAATAGTTCTCATCTTAAAAAAGATCTCAAGAATTGTGGCTAATGCTGTCAAGTCCAGTAACTCTGTGGGTTCTCTTTGCCATAAACTCATTGAGAGTAGCCCCATTACTCAAAGGATCTATGGGCTTCCAAAGATTCACAAGGAGGGGGCTCCCCTTGTAGAAATTTTGAATAATAAACACATATTCAATGAATATTATCCTAATCATGTACTATTGCGGAATAAATACACAATACATAAGCTCCTCTATGTTGATCATCAATTTAGCAGCATCAATAACAATAAAACATCAAGAGCATGCACACATTAACACAGTATGTAACCCGGGGAAAACTTACAGCTGAAAACCCCACAGTATCTGTATATTAATGATTGAGAACATGTAACATTACAATAGTCAATACTTCTCACAAGTATCCAACACTATCTCCCCTTGTTACACACAATTACAGCTCAGATCTGATCTCCAAATCTATTCCACTGCTTGCATGCCTCCACTGCTCAATACCTGCTGAGAATGAATGAGAATGGTTTAACCAAACTCGTATTTACCTCCAAAGAATCACTCACACTGGGAATCACGTGAGCAGAGGCTATAATACTGGGCAATACTCATTGGCATACTCAATCCCTTGGTTGTGCAAATCCTCATGCACAACTATAGTCACAACTGATAGCAATCTGATCCTCTAACACCTGTCCCTACTGAACTGAACATGCACTGACATGCAACTGAGTTAACTAATGTATTCTATAGTTGCATTATGAGTTAATAATTAGTTTACAACTCATCATTAGTCTATTTGCAGTTAGACTAATTACAACTAGTTTAACCAAGGCAAACTGAACACAACTCCATCAACTCCACAATCAACTCCACCAAACTCAACTGATTGAGTTCTAACTGAAGTCATGCATGAAACAACTCAACTGACCCACAAAGAAAGTGTACTTCCTTCTGAAAGCTGCATGTGCCACATCTGTAGCTCAAACTGAAGTGCTCCAAGAGAATAAGATCAAGTTTATAGTCCAAATATTATTATGAGACAATAATATTTGACTTTTCTATTTTTGATAGCCAATCTAAAAATAGACTTTGATCACTCCTGTTGTGATCATCCCTGCTGTGGTCACTCCTGCTGTGATCATCCCTGCTGTGATCCAAAAATAGAACTTGCACCATAATTTGCCTGCGGGCCCACTTAGTGAAGGCAACTCTTTTCACTAAGCTCCATCATCTTTTTGCAATCTCAACACTCCCTCTCGACAAGATATGGATTATCAGCAACCCCTATCCTGCTTCAGTGGTATTCGAATTTGCTCCTGGTGAGAGGCTTCGTCAGAATATCAGCATCCTGATCCTCCGTTGGAATGTATGAAAGTAACATGATCCTCCGCTGCACAAAATCTCTGATATGATGGTACTTGATGTCAATATGCTTAGATCTATCATGAAATACAGGATTAGCCGAGAGTTTAATGCAACTTTGGTTATCACAGTAGGATTCAAATGAGAACCGAACAAACCAACCAGGATCTTCCTCATCCATATAGCTTCGCATGCAGCCAAACTTGTTGCCATATACTCGGCCTCTGCTGAACTGAGTGCCACGGATCTCTGCTTCCTGCTATACCAAGAAATTGTTGTCGATCCAATACTGAAGACCCCTCCTGATGTGCTCTTTCTGTTTTTTGGGCTCCCTATGCAATCTGCATCTGTGAAGCCACATAGCTTCACCTCATCCTCCTGTCTGTACCACAATCCATATCCCGATGTGCCTCTCAAATAACGCAATACATGCTTGCCCACCTTCCAGAAGAGCTTGGTAGGCTTAACCATAGCTTGTGAAAGTTGGTTAATTGCATAGCATATATCGGGTCGTGTATTGACCAAATACATTAGCAACCCCACCAACTGTCGATAAACAGTGGCATCCACTTCTTCTCCCGAAGTCGCATCCTCCTTCCTCCAACCTCCAAGAAGAGGAGTATCAACAGGCTTGCATCCATGCATGTTGAACTTCTCTAGTATCTCCCGAGCATACTTGCCCTGAGAAACAAACAGTCCACCACTGCGCTGCCATATTTCCAATCCTAGGAAATAGTGAAGGAGGCCCAAGTCCTTCATCTCAAACTCCTTAGCAAGATCATCCTTACATGAAAGTATCAATAGCTCATCACCCGTTAGAATCAAATCATCTACATACAGTACAATTATAAGCAACTTACCCTCCACCACAATCTGGTATAGGTTAGGATCCGCCTAGCTCTTGGAGAATCCAAGTCCTGTGAAATAGCTGTCTATCCGTGTGTACCAAGCACGTGGTGCTTGCTTCAACCCATACAGTTCTCTCTTGAGCCTGCACACATGCGACTCGCTGCTGAAGACCTCAAAGCCTTTGGGCTGCTCAATGTACACCTCCTCCTCAATGACTCCATTGAGGAACGCAGTCTTCACATCCATCTGATGAATGTGCCATCCCATCTGCACTGAGAGAGCAAGAATCGTCCGTATGGAAGAATACCTCACGAAAGGTGCAAAGGTCTCCTCATAATCGATCCCCTCTATCTGTGAAAAGCCTCGGGAAAAAAATCTTGCCTTATACTTCTCCACACTCCCGTCAGCTGCCTGCTTAACTTTGTAGATCCATCTCGAACCCACCACTGATTTCCCTTCCGGTCTAGGAACAATCTCCCATGCACTGTTTCTGACAATAGAATCATACTCTTCCACCATGGCGTCTACCCATGTGGGATCCTCCACAGCTTCCTCGAAAGAGGATGGCTCAGTCACAACACACTTGCTCATAAGAGCCATGTATCCAGTGTACCGATCAGGTGACTGTCTCTGCCTGCGTTGGGCTGTAGGTGGTCCTAAAACTTTCTCTGCATCTTGAGCCAGTCGCTCAGCGTCTGTCAAGTGCTTTCACCCTCTTATGGTTGGCGCTGCATGAGTGGTCTCTTCCACTCCATGAACCTCGTCTTGTGGCTGATCCACGTCCTGAAGCTCATCCTTAGGAAATAATAGCTCCTCATCTGCATGCAAGTGTAGCTCCCTCTCAAGCGAACACTTCATGTCTTTCTCCTCTTGAAATTTTATATCCCGTCGCACAACAGTTTTACCACTGTCTGGCAAATACACACGATAGTTGTGGGGTGTATCAGTGTACCCCACAAATATCCCAACCTCTGCGGTTGGTTCCAACTTCTTCCTGGCATCCTTCGTCACATGCATGTAAACGTTAGCACCAAAAATCCTCAAATGAGAAAGATCAGGCTTCTTACTAGAATAAGCCTCCCCGAGTGTACTCATGCCAAGTATCCTATGAGGACAACAGTTCTGCACATAAACTGTTGTATTGCATGCTTCCACCCACAAGTGAAGGGGTAGGCCCTGATCATGCAACATTGCTCATGCAGCACCCACAATCGTTCTGTTCTTTCGCTCAGCTACCCCGTTCTGTTGTGGGTTATGGGGAGCTATGAGCTCTCTTCGAATCCCTTCTGCCTTGTAGATATCCTTGAACTCGTCCGAGATGTATTCACCACCATTATCGCTCCTAAGAGCCTTCACCTTCTTCCTCAACTCCTTCTCGACCAGCGCTTTGAATTCACAGAACTTTGAATATGTCTCGCTCTTCTTCTGCATGAAGAAGATCCAACACTTACGAGAGAAATCATCAACAAAAATCACATAATACTTGTGTTTTGTTGTCGAAGCAACTGAGAAAGGTCCACACACGTCTGTGTGAATTCTCTCAAGGATCGTCGTGGCGTGACTATCCTTCTCGTGAAAGGTGGCTTTCACAAACTTCCCCAAAGTACACCCCTTGCACTGATCTGACTGCGCAAGAGTGCCTTTAGGAAGCCCTGTAGTGATCTACTGCAGTATCTTCAAGGCTCCATGGTGAAGGTGACCCAATTTCCTGTGCCACAACTCGCCATCATCCCGGCTCACCAATCCTTCTGCCTTGCCTGCCATTGCTGCGCATCCATCTACATGCAACTGATAAAGGTTCCTCACTCGAACCCCTATCTTCCGGGTCTCACCAGTTGTCTTACTGCGCATGAAAGATTTTCCCTTGCTGAAAACAACATCATACCCCTTGTCTTCTAACATCGCCACAAAGATAAGATTATTCTTCAATCCTAGAACATGCATGACTTCCTTCAATACGAAGGGTTTACCAGACTCCCTCTCAAAGGAAATGGTATCGATACTGGTCGCACTGTATCTACTATCATCGCCCATCTCGATGTGCACTCCAAGATCTTTGTCTTCCAGATCAGAAAACAAATCTCGATCTCCCGTCATGTGAAAAGACGCACCATTGTCCAAGAACCACACTGATCCCATCAAACTTGAAGCCAAGCATGCGATCAATGAAAAATCAAGCTCAAACTGCGAGGCTAGAGCCTCTCTTGCTGCAGATCCAGCAGCCTTCTTGTTCTTCTTCTTCTGCAGACAATTAGTGGCATAGTGTCCATGCTGGTGACAGTGAAAACACTTCACCTTGGACATGTCCTGCTTCTTGCCTTTCGCACCAGACTAAGAAGCTTTCTTGCTCTTCCCTTTCTTTGCTTTGGCAGCCAAAGTGCAATTTTTTTCATCAGCTCCCTTTGACGAAGATCCGTCCTTGGTACTCCGCCTGATCTCCTCCTGCACAAGATCTGACCACAGTCTTTCCCATCCTGGAAATTTCTCCCGACCATTGATAGAGTCCTGATAGGAATTCCAACTCTTCGGAAGACCAAGGAGAGCCAAGCTCACCAAGTCCTCATCATCGACAGCAACCCCCACACTTCCCAGCTCATCTTGACACTGAGTGAACTTCGTGAGATACTTGGGCATACTATCACCATTCTCGCATTTGATGTTTCTGAGTTTATCTTTGAGCACCAGCTTCCTCTCATCACTCTTACTTTGGAATAGATCTGTTAAAGCTTCCACATCAGATATGGAGAAGTCTTTCCATGTAGGTTCGACACAATGTGATCCTTCACGTCCTCCAACAGAATCCTTCGACATTTTGCGGTCTCCTTTTGCCAAGCATCAGCTTGAGTAGCATCAGTAGGCTTTGGGAAATCCGTCTCTATGAACTCCTTCAGCCCGTTATCATCCAATACTGCCTCCATCCTGTCCTTCCATGCAATATAGTTTTAGCTGCCCTCAAGAGCATACTCCAATCGCAATCCGTTGAAAGACATTGCTGCGTTGCCACCAAGAAAACACTGCTGCAAATTCAAATTCCACCAGCTCCAAACTCAACCACCTCAGATCTAAGATTCGTGAGAACACAATATTTCTCGTACAGAGATTGACAGTATGGGCATTCACCGGATATCTCACCTTCCAAAGGAAGGATGAATCCAGAGGCTACCTAGCCCGATTAGAGACTTTGCCTGAAGAAATAGAATGTAAACACTTCCTGAATAGTAGATCTGATGATCAACAGCTCTGATACCATGTAGAAATTTTGAATAATAAACACATATTCAATGGACATTATCCTGATCATGTACTATTGCGGAATACATACACAATACATAAGCTCCTCTATGTTGATCATCAATTTAGCAGCATCAATAACAATAAAACATCAAGAGCATGCACACATTAACACAGTATGTAACCCGGGGAAAACTTACAGCTGAAAACCCCACACTATCTGTATATTAATGATTGAGAACATGTAACATTACAATAGTCAATACTTCTCACAAGTATCTAGCACTATCTTCACCTGTTACACACAATTACAGCTCAGATCTGATCTCCAAATCTATTCCACTGCTTGCCTGCCTCCACTGCTCAATACCTGCTGAGAATGAATGAGAATGGTTTAACCAAACTCGTATTTACCTCCAAAGAATCACTCACACTGGGAATCACGTGAGCAGAGGCTATAATACTGGGCAATACTCATTGGCATACTCAATCCCTTGGTTGTGCAAATCCTCATGCACAACTATAGTCACAACTGATAGCAATCTGATCCTCTAACACCTGTCCCTGCTGAACTGAACATGCACTGACATGCAACTGAGTTAACTGATGTATTCTATAGTTGCATTATGAGTTAATAATTAGTTTAACAACTCATCATTAGTCTATTTGCAGTTAGACTAATTACAACTAGTTTAACCAAGTCAAACTGAACACAACTCCATCAACTCCACAATCAACTCCACCAAACTCAACTGATTGAGTTCTAACTAAAGTCATGCATGCAACAACTCAACTGACCCACAAAGAAAGTGTACTTCCTGCTGACAGCTGCATGTGCCACATCTGTAGCTCAAACTGAAGTGCTCCAAGAGAATAAGATCAAGTTTATAGTCCAAATATTATTATGAGATAATAATATTTGACTTTTCTATTTTTGACAGCCAGTCTAAAAATAGACTTTGATCACTCCTGCTGTGATCATCCTTCTTGTGGTCACTCCTGTTGTGATCATCCCTGCTGTGATCCAAAAATAGAACTTGCGCCATAATTTGCCTGCGGGCCCACTTAGTGAAGGCGACTCTTTTCACTAAGCTCCATCATCTTGTTGCAATCTCAACACCCCTTAGGCCCATCGTCAATACCATTGGTGGTCCTACTTACCTTCTTGCTAAATACCTTGCCTTGAAGCTTATGCCCTTAGTTGGCCTCACAAGGTCTTTCGCTAAAGACTCTGCATCCTTTGTTGAAGAGCTTAAGGGCATAAAGCTTGACCTGGGGGACATTCTTGTGAGTTTTGATGTGGTCTCCCTTTACACATGCATTCCTATAAATGAGGCCATTGATTTAATTAACTAGCTCATGGATCCTGACACTGCTCGATTACTGGAGATCTATCTCACTTCCACTTTTTTCAGCTTCAAAGGCGAGTTCTATGAACAGACCTGTGGTGTTGCCATGGGCTCCCCCCATCTCTGTTGTTGCTAATCTTTTTATGGAATATTTTGAATCTAAGGCTTTAGCCTCAGCTTGTCTCTTGCCCAAGCTTTGGAAGAGATTCGTGGATGACATTGATGTCATCTGGTCTCATGGCCAAGAAGAATTGGATCTTTTCTTCAAGCATCTCAACAATCAATCCCTCGCCATTAAGTTCACTATGGAACAGGAAGTCGATGGATGCCTTCCTTTCCTCGATGTTCTTATTTCAAGGAACAATGATGGTTCCTTCTCCCACCAAGTGTTTCAGAAGAAAACACACACTGAGCAGTATCTTCATGCTAGCTCCCATCATTTCCCGGCTCAAAAGTTTGGCGTTCTCAACATGCTTGCCACTCTTGGGCTGAGAATATCTGATGAAAAGAGCCTCAATAAAGAGAAGGCCCACCTCCTTATGTATTTGTTAATAACGGTTATAGTAGGCACCTCGGTCAGAGAGCTTTCCTTAAAGCCAGCAAGAATTCATTGGTCAAGAAAAATCCTAAAGATCATGTCTCAGGGGTTCATCTCCCTTTCATCAAAGGGACTACTGATAATATTGCAAGGATTCTGAGAAAGCATAATGTTCCCTCTACCTTTAGACCCCTTAACACAATCCGTAGCTCCTTCCACTCAGTAAAGGACCCAGTCGACCACAAGGACATGAAAGGTGTCTATGTTATTCTTTGTTCCTGTCGGACCCCCTACATTGGTGAGACTGGTCGTTCTATTAATCATAGCATTAATGAGCACTCAGCCGACTTAAAACATGGGAGGACCTGGTCTTCTGCCTTAGCAGAGCATGCTGAAAAGACGAAGCATCATATATGTATTGAGGAGGCTCGTGTTACTGCTAGGGTTGCTCAGTTTCATCACCGGAAATTTAGGGAAGCCATTAATATTGAAAAAAGGCCAAACAATCTCAATAGGAATGACGGTTGGAAAATTAGTAGTTGCTGGATCCCTGCCCTCGCTCCTTATGGTGTTCTTCCCCCTCATTTTCTGGATCAACGGTATTTCCTTTTTATCGTCCCTTTGATTTTATGTTTAATTTTTTTGTTTGCCTCTTCTCTTTCCCTTCCTCTCGATTAATATTAAAAACTTTATTGTTTGCTTAAGAAATAAAAATCCTTTTATAAAAACTTCCTTCACCTAATTATTGATGAAGGATTTTTTAAGATGAGAACTATTGACTAACCTACTTTAAAAACAAACTTCTTACTTTCTCCCCTTGGTTTAGTTAATTTTTATTCGTGGTCCCTTATTCAAATAGCTTAATAAGTTATCCTTTAAGGAATTATTCTTATTATATTTTATATTTAATTAGATAAGGCTTAAGTTTATATTTAGTTTAATAGCTTTATTAATAAGGTCGATTAATAGATTTAACAACAATTAGTTGTTATGGTAATAATTATAACAATACTAACTTACAATTAGATTTTTAATTATATGTAGATCTAATATTAACCCCTTTGATTAAATATAAATAAAAACTAACTTACAATTAATTAACTAAATTTTTAATTATGTATTTTAATATAATATTAAATATTGAATTATATAACTCTTATATAAATTTATATTAATTGAATATGTTACCTTATTTATATAGATATTAAACTAACTTTCCATTAACTATTTAATTAGATGTAAATGTAATATTAGCCCCTTTTAATTTAATATTAGTAAAACTTACTTACTATTAATTTACTAATTATTTAGTTATATAACTTTAATTTTATATATATATATATATATATTTTTTTTATTAAATACATTACCTAATTTATATTTGATACTAAACTAACTTTCAATTAACTAACTAAATATTTATTTATATTACTTAAATATAGGTCATTTCAGTAAGTAATTAATTTCTATTAATTAATTTATATTTAAATATGGTAATAAGCATATAACTGACTTACTAACTATTTAACCAATTATGTTCTCATGTCCCTATCCCTTGGTCCAGTTTGGTTAGCAGTTTTCCAGTCAAATATAGTCATTAATTAGTCTGGCTGACCAGTTCAATATAGCGTTGCCTGGTCAAATATAGTCATTGGATGTTCTGCTCTATCTATTTAACATGCAGTCTATATCTGATTCTTCAACTTGTCCTGACCATGAACCACACTCGTTGGTTGCTTGGTCAAATATAGTCATTGCATGTTTTGCTCTATCTATTTAACATGCAGTCTAGATCTGATTCTTCAACTTGTCCTGACCATGAACCACACTCGTTGCTTCAAAACGCGTCGACAAATACATTCGAATGTGATTTACGCCGAAAAATCTTCTTAAAAAACAAAAATATACTCGAATAAAAAAATAAAAAAACTAAAAAACAATTAAAATTATATATATATATATATTTAATTTCAAATTAAAAAAAAAAATCAAAAAACATTTAAATTTTTTAGATCCATATATTTTTTATTAAAAAAAGAGTTTATATATATATATATATATATATATATAATTTTTGTTTTAAAATAAATATTTTTTATTAAAAAAACTATGATATATATATATATTTATATTTGATTTTATTTTTTTAAATATTAATTTCATATTCTAAATACTAATTTTTTTTTAAAAATTAATATTTTTTTGTTTAAGAAAATGGTAATCGTTTTTATTTTATTTTATTTTATTTTTATAAAAGAATCCATTAATTTTTTTTTAATATAGTTTTTATTAAAAAAAAAAGGGGTGAGTCTAGCCGCGAACTAAATACCTGGAAATGGCGTGAAAATGAGAGAGGTTAAGGTGTGTAGACTGAATGCTGACATAGACATTGATTAACAAAGCTTTCTGAGAATGAAAAAGATGAGAAAATGATTGGAAGGAACCATTAAATGATCCTTTTAATCCTTATTCTCGAGAAGGAAAACAAATTTAAGGACGAGTAAGAATGACAAGTGATAGATGGGTGACGTGGAAGGTGATGTGGGAGGATGAGGTGCAAGGGTGAGATGGTAGGAAATCTCACTTTACTCACTCACTTGGAAACCTTATATGGAAGATGTAACAACCACGTACGATTAACTGGAAGTGGTTTCAAAAAAATGTTAACTGTTTTGTGCCACCTTTTACTGGCAGTTTCTGAAAAAAGAGGCAGGGGTGGCACAATAAATCTTTCTCAAAATATTAATTCTTCTAAGAAAAACTTGAATCCCTTTTTTTGTTCCTTGGTAAATAAATGTAATTGATAACTTCTACTCTTTTAGGGGTAATCTTTACTCATTCTTTTGAAATTATATGTCCTAATAGGTTACCTTCCTGGAGAGGAAACTGTGATTTCTTTGGATTAAAGATATCCCATACTTCTTATATTTTTTAAAGGTTTTTTTTGGATGATCCATGTGTTCATCATCAGATTTTGAAAAAAAAGTTATATCATCAAAGTAAATAACTATAAACTTATCTCTCCTCCATGAAGGCTATGTCCATGAGGCCAAATGGAATATTGGCATACATGAACGTGCCCCTTGATGTGTTTTTTTGTTTCTTTTTTTCTTTTTTGGTCATATAGATGTCTACAATCTTGTAAAAAAAAACCATCTACCTTTGATAATCTTGAGGACCCTACTAACTTTTGCAAGATATAATCTATCTTAGGAAAGAGATAACCCGAAATCCACACATAACCTTATCTTTCCATTATTTTTCCTCACTGGGAAAAGATTTGCAACCTAGTATGAATATCTTAGAGGGACAATAATATTTTTTTAAGTAACTTCTTAACTTCTTTTTCTATCAAAGGAAACAATAGAGGATTCATTTGTTTGAGCTTCTGCTTACATGATTTCACTCCTGGTTTCAATGGAATTTTATGCTGAATAATATATGTATCATATGTCTTCAAATCCTCATATGACCAAACAAAAATATTAGGATACTTTTTAAATAAATTTACATATCTTTGTTTATAATCTTTTGGAATTCCCTTTGCCAACTTAATCAATTCAGGCTACTTCTCTATACCAATGTTACAATCTTTAATATCTTCCTTCCAACCTTGTTTCCTTGCTTTGGTTGGAACATCATTCACATTGAACAACCTTTCTAATGGTACAAGCCCTCTTGGAATTACATTACCTTTTAGTTGTACAATATTATGATCTTTTATAGAATATTTCCAAGGAAAATATCCTTCTTCAACTTCTTCCTGTTCATTTTCAACTTCCTATCCCTGATCAATTCTTGAAGTAGAGAATTCTCTAGCTACCTCGATAAACCACTTGATTTGTTCTTCATATTTAAATAATTTACAATACTTCACATTATCGGTACTAAAGGTCTATACTTGACTTCAATTTCATATCTCAAGCAAGGATTTTGTGGAGGTTTGAATGTACTAGCTACGACTTCCAAAGAATTAACCAATCTATTTTTTTCTCTTGGTAAGAACTATATGTTAAAATATGAGAAGAAATTGTCAATCAAATCCCAAACTTTGTTTCTTATGATCTCAACCTTGGATGTTTTTTTGACATTGGCCCTTTATTTTTTTATGACCAACTCAGGATCCCCAAACACTAACACACATTCTATTTTTGAATTCTTTGCAACTTGTAATCCTAAAATTAAAGCTTCATACTCTATGATGATGTTTTTTTTGTCAAAATGCAATTTATAGGAGAGAGGAATCATCTCACCTTTAGAATACATCAACAAAATTCCCACACCATTACCTTCCCTACAGTATGCTCCATCGAATTACGACTTCCAAATGGAGTTTTGCATTGCTTCTGGTTTTTGTACAATTGCTGGAATATCAACCTAAATATATTCAACTATATTTTCATCTAATTATAACAAAAAAACAAGAAAAATCATTTTCCGGGCCACACACTAGGGATTTATTTGTATTACCTTCTTTGGTAATGGTTTTCACAAACCTCGATTCTATGTATAGTCTTTGTTCTTCTCCTCTAAATATTGGAATTGTTACATATGTGAGATCGAATATAATGGATCCTCCAATATTCATTCCCTAGGACCTTGAAAGAAGCATACCAAACCTAGCTATCATGTCAACAACCACCACGTCCATCACTATACTCCTAATAGGAATTTGTGCCAAATTGACCACCAAATATTTAATTAAACTAAGAAATTTCACTCTTTTTGGATTAAAGGAGCACAAATCCTTGCATGGTTTAGTTATTTGTAAACTAAGTTGCTCAATGATAGTCAGAGACATGGTATCATGAGAGGCCCGTGAGTCCAACATACAATTATGTAGGATCAAATCATGAACTAAGAGTGTGATATAAATAGGAGGATTCGTTGAGTCATATTCTTCTACATGTAGCCCAAACATTACAACTGGTCTCTCCTCTTGTAAATTCACGTTATCCTGAATGGTAGTTACCTGTGTTAAATTCAGGAGTCTACTTTACCTCTTTTATCTTTTTTCAACATATCAGTAATTTCTTTCACAATTTCTGCATAATTAGGAATGAACCTTCTAAAAAAATTAATTCTTCCAAGAAAAACCTAAATCTCTTTTTGTTCATTGGTAAAGAAATTTTATTGATAGCTTCTACTCTTTTAGGTTCAATCTTTACTCCTTTCTTTGAAAGTATATTTCATAGTAGCTTACCTTCTTTGAGAGCAAATTGCGATTTCTTCGGATTTAAGGACAACCCGTACTTCTTGCATTTTTTAAAGTTTTGTTGTAGATTATCCAAATGTTCATCATCAGATTTTGAAAAAACAGTTATATCATCAAGGTAAATAACTACAAACTTATTGTTATCCCCCAAGAAGACTATTTCCATAGCCCTATGAAATTTAGCACTTGCGTTCATGAGGCCAAATGGCATCTTGGCATACATGAACATGCCCCATGGTGTTGTGAAAGCTATCTTTTTATGGTCATCTGGATGCACTTCAATCTAGTTGCAACTAGAAAAACCATCTAACATTGATAATCTCGAGAACCCTACCACCTTCTTCAAGATATAATCCATCTTAGGAAAGTGATAATTATCTTTTATAGATGCCCTTTTTAGGTTCCTAAAATCCACACACAACCTTATCTCTCCTTTATTTTTCCTCACCGGGACAAGATTCGTAACCCATTTTCAATATCTTACAAGGACAATAATCTTTTCTTGAAGTAATTTCTTAACTTATTTTCCTATCAAAGGAAGTAAGAAAGGATTCATTTGTCTGAGATTTTTCTTATATGGTTTCACTCATCATTTCGTTGGAATTTTACGCTGGATAGTATTTGTATTATATGTCTTCAAATCCTCATATGACCAGACAAAAATATCAAAATACTTTGTAAGTAAATCTACATACCCCTGTTTATAACATTTTGGAATTCCCTTTTCCAACTTAATCAATTTGGGTTTCTTCTTTTTACAAATATTGCAATCTTTGATATCTTCCTCCCAACCTTGTTTGCTTACTTTAGATGGAACATCAATCACATTGAATAGCCTTTCTAATGGTGCAAGTCCTCTTGGAATTATAGTACCTTTCAACTATAAAATATTTTGATTTTCTATAGAATCTTTCTAAGGAAAATCTTCTTCTTCAACTACTTCCTATTCATTTTCAACTTCTTCTACCTGATCAATTCTTGAAACAAATAATTCTCCAAATACCTCCATAAAATGCTTGATTTGTTCTTCATATTTAAATGCTTTCCAATACTTCACATTATTAGGGATTGAATTTCTATACCTAACTTCAATTTGATATCTCAAGTGAGGATTTTTTGGAGGTTTGGATGTACTAGCTACCACTGCCAAAGAATCGACCATTCTATTTTTTTCTCTTGGCAAGAAATACATGTCAAAAGTCGAGTAGAAGTTTTCAATCAAATCCCAATTTTTTTTCTATATGATATCATCCTTAGATGTTTGGTCTGAAATTGGCCCTTTATTTGTTTCATGACCAACTTAGAATCCCAAAACACTAACATGCATTCTATTTTAAAATTCTTGCAGCGTGTAATCCTAAAATCAAAAGCTTCATACTCTGTGATGTTGTTTGTTGTGTCTACTCCAATTTATAAGAGACATGAATCATCTTGCCTTTAGAAGACATCAACAAAACTCTTGCACCAATACCTTCCCTAGAGTATTCTCTGTCGAAGTACAACTTCAAAGTGGAGTTTTACATTGCTTCTAATTTCCATACAATTGTTGGAATCTCAACCTAGATATCTTATCTTGATGGTGCTTGACACACCAACATTCAATGGGATATCCCTGGTAATAAGTCCCAACTAGACCTCATACCATTTGGAGTAGGAGTCTCAGCAATGGGTGGTAATGTAGTGCCTTGACCGTGATAGCACGTAGAGATAAGTATGATGACTTTGGTCAGAAGAAAGTGTGTCACCTTGCAGCGAGTCAAGTGAGAAGCATAGGGGTTTGTTGTACTACGAAACAACCCACACCCCCCCCCCCCCCCCCCCCCCCCCCCATTTTTTAACTAGCAATAGATAGCATTTGAGTTAAAATGGGGACTCTTTTTAAAATTTTAAGGCTAGGATAATAATACCTAACTCTAAAGAGAGAACTTAGAAAAAACTTGCAAAATGAGCTACAGAGGAAACTTATATTGCATATCGCGCTTTTCCACGTCACTATTTTATAAAACCTTTATGAAATTGTGATATGCGAAAAGGTCTCCCGCTGCGATAACCTCATCCTATCATTTCGCAATTGCATTTCGTAATTCGCATAAAACTTGAACATGCCTTAGGACAAACGATAACAATTTGCGAAATGCGATATTGCAATTTTCACAATTGCATTTTGCTTGTTATATCTGATAAGCGTTATATGGTACCCTCTTAAAGACCATGATATGTTATTAAGGAAGTAAAGTGTGTAGAATAATTAGTTTTAAATAATAAGAATAGATGAGTTGACATGTTTTTTAATGTTTAGCAGCCCGAGGGAAGATAATCTTTTTCCAGGTTATGGGTAGTTATAATCGAATATCTCATAAAAATATTTCTCATGATCCAAAGTCATTTCATAGAGGATTTCAGCCTTAATTACTTGATATCATCTGCGTTGATATATCTTGTCTATTTCAGCCAAGCGACAAAAGGCATGTCCTTAAGAAAGGTGATGCAGAAGCACACTAAGAAGACCATTGTTAAAACAGAGGATACAGAGATGGATCCTATCTTTGCAGATACAATCTGTGATGCAGAAGGAGGCGCAACAGCTTGGGAAGTAATTTACAATAGACTAGAGGACGAGCATCCTAAAATCACTGTTACGAGAGCAACAGTTGGGTCAACAGAGCCTTCAGGACCTCATTGTAGGGATGCCTCTTGTTCTTTCCTCCGTAGGATAGGATCAAGAGCCGAAATCCTCCCCTACATAGGCATGATTACATGGGTGGTCGAAAACCTTATCATTGAAGATAGGCAGTTCAAGAATTCTACGATTGAGCTCATAGGATCGTTTAGGGCAGAAGAATTTAAGGCAATGTATCACATACCTGACCCGCAGGAAATCTACGACAACACATTTGTGGCTAAATTTGGAAAGAATAATCCAGATCCCTTCAAGTTAATTCATACTTGGAGAATGTTAGACAACAAATTCAAGTATGACAAATTGGGTATGTATGTAATAGCCTCTTTGGCAAACCCCTACAATTATGCAGTAGCACTGTTATGTAGACTGCATGGACTGCCAATTAACACTAAGTTTTCAATAGAATGGATTCCCTTGATCAATGCTTGTGTTAATTGCTATATCATGAATTTGCCTTCTATCCTATCTAAAAACTTAGCCACCTCCATTACTAAATATCGACAAAACAAAGCCTCCTCTTTAGATAACCTCCCTCCCTTCTATTTTTCTGCTTATATTATGGATGCTATCTGTTTTTGCACAACATTTCCAACCATGGGTTGGAAATGGACCATACAAGATCCTTACCCAATCCATCTCAGTCATAAACAAATATGGGAATCGCATTACATACCTCACTTCTATAAAATATTTCATTCTATTGTGTTGCCCTTACACCAAATGATTTTTAATAAGAAAGCCCCTAGGTTTTCCCAAGAAGCTGCAACAGACCTACTTGTTGTAGGCAAGTATTTTATTGAGGAATGGTTCACTTACGTTATGGTTTTTGGTAGTACTGCGAACCCACAGGTCCTTCCTTTATATGTTTCTAATAAGCTATTAGCAAGGGACATTTCCTACCAAACTATGGGAAAGGGCCTGACTAAAGTTCTTAAAGATGGCAAGAAGTCATTATGGCCTACTTTCCCTATCAAATGTGACTTTTTTGCTTTAGCTAATTTTTTTCATGCTACTAAGGAATCAACACAAATGGAAACCCTCAGGCTTCATACATTTTCTACAAGGAAATTCAACCCAAACAAAGTGGCATACAATGTCACTACAGGACTAAATCTCAAGGCATACAATCATGGAGATAATTATTTTGAGGATTTGTTACAGTCAGTGATTCCTTTCGAGCAAGCACTTGAATGGGAAAAGGCAAACCTGAAACCTAGAGATTTTCAAATATTTCAGGAGTTCAGGAATGAGAGACTCAGGGTCATTCCGATGCATCTATTAAGACCCGAGGATAAGCCTACCCAAAATAACACTGTCAAAAGCGTAACCCCTAGCTCTCAAAAGGACTCTCAGGTAAACACTGAGAATACACTAGACACATGGAAAGTCCAAGATGCAGACAATATGACTGAGTCCACCAGGAAGCCAGCCGAAAAATAGGTAATGGACACCCCAAACACAGAGACAAGTTCAGAAGCCCAAGGCACTAGTTTGGAGCAGGAATGGGATCAATTCAATCAGAAATTGCAAGACATGCACAAAGCTCCAAATACTTAAGAAACAGAGGAATTCAAAACTCCTCTAAAAATTCATGTCAAGATATAGAACCCAAGTTTGTCGACAAACAATCTACACCTATGGATCAAGAAACAACAACATCCCAGCATGCTGAAATTATCCTTGCTTTGCCCACATCAAAATTTGTTCTAAAAGTGACATAGATACCTCCACTTGATGTATTCTATAGCCCTCTCCACAAGGCTGTAGTCTGAAGGCAAAGGAAAAGGATAAGGGTAGATGCACCCAAATTCTCACCTGGAGATGAGCCAATGGACGTTGTTTGGAAGGACATGCCTTTCAATTCGGCCGAGAACTTGAATAGACTGTCACAATTCACAAGAGCATAAGCATCTGCCACTATGGAAAAGGCTATTGAGGTGTCTAATCTTCTAAAGGAAACGGAGGAAACAATCGTGTAGCTCGAACAAGAGCTCGAGACAGAAAAAGCAAGCGTAAACAAGCAAGCAATTGAGCAACTTGCACAACTGCAGCATGACATGGAAATCTTGAAAATAAGCCATGAAGCTGACTTATTGGCCAAAAACATACAACTCCAAGAATTACAACAATCCTTGGATAGGTACAAGAATGTTCCCACTATTGAGTAATTCATTAAAGAGGCTCTAGAACTAAATTCTCTTCTAGTCAAGCAACAAGAGTATTTCTGCCAGAAGCTATCACACATCACTCCCTACCTGATTACCAGCGACCAACTCACATATAAAGCCATTGACTAGAGAACAAAGTTTAATGATTTGAACACCAAAATCTTCGATTTCATTGAATGGCAAGAATCAGAAGAGGGAAAGAATGCCTATCTCACTGAGATTGAGGAAACTCACAAAGACATCCTCTTTACTGATTGGGATGCTAGGATAAAATAGGCTGAGCTGGTAGTCACAAGGGAAATTGGAGTATCGAAGAACATCATTAAGGTAATAAATCATACCCTATTCGCTACCAATCTCATGAAGGAGGGTAATGTGAAAGAAATGCCTGACTTAAACACTCTGAGTAAAGGCTGGCAAGAAAAAGTGAGGAATCAAAGAGATGTAATTACAAAACTGACTACGACCAACTGGGAGTCGTATTGGTAGTATCTGGTCAAGCCACATAGCCAGATTATGACCCTCAACTGTTCTCTCCATGCAACTCAAAGGATGTTGCCACCTCTTGCCGATGCAATCTTTACAGGACAACTCAAATCTCATTTCGGGCCACCTCCTCAAATTCAACCGATGATCGATATTTGCGATTTAAAGGACAAGCTGGTAGACAACAAGTCATCCTCTTAGTTCTGTTTAGTTGATATTTGTTTATTTTTGGATTTAGTTACCTATGTAGGAGGAAGGTTGTTTGAAACCTCCTCAAATTTTGTATAGTCTATTTTTTCACACTTAGCTAGAATAGTATTTATACCCTTCTCATGCATTTAGTGAAGGGTCCAAAATTTTATCAAAAACATTTGCAAAGAATGCACTATTATAAATTTGTGAATGGTTTGGTGAAATGATGGAAAAAGATCTTTTCTTTTAGATATCAGACTACTTTCCTTTGTTGATGCACTTTTGTATTCTTGGGAGACAACTTGATTTGAAGGAAGAATTTGGCCTATGTCATTTGTCAAATGAGCAGGAATTCATACATCTGGTACTATTATCGTGTATGCATAATTCTGTTTACATTTAATTAGTGTCAAAACTTTCTTTTCATGAATTATATGTGAGATTTATTGTTTCTATGAAGCATTAATTGCACTTTTGTATGATGCCATAACTGAATTTTTGACTTTCATATATAACTCATTAGATATGCGATATATTTTATAAATTTCTTTGACTAACTATTTATTCAAAGGAATTATCTTTTACGTTATCATCTCCATTTTATTGTGTTCAATCTTTATTATCACATGTTAAATGGATATCTTTGTAGATCACACACCATACAAGAACACATGGGTTTATATTAGAATAAGTTAAGTTAGGGAAACTGCATCATAAAATAAGTCACTTAGATTATCATTATTCTATGGAAAAACACTCATGAACCACCCACTCTCATTTTAAAACCCACATTGGGAAACTGGACCCATTATCCCCAATCGGAGCCACCACTTTAAAGGGAAAAGGAGTTGTCTTAAGGTCCGGACTGGGTGGTTATCCCCCATGTTTTGGTAGCAGAATTCTGAGGCCACAACATTTTGGTGCTAGAAGGAGGGCCTTCAGCTGTGAATGGCATATAAACCTAAAGATCATTCAGAAAGAATTCACAAGAGTCAAAACCCCTCCACCACTTCTATACCTTCTAGATCTCATTCAAAATCCCCTGACCAAAAATATGAAGTTATAGAAACATCTCCCTCGTCTCCTGAAGTAGTAAGGCAACCACCATCTCCAGATTATATTCCCAAATCTCCTGAAGTTCATTCTTTAATACAGAAATTGGAACAAATATCCATTTCTGCTGAGAAGCCAGAGAGACTCGAATTATCTGAAGAAGGCGTTACCTCCTTATTACAACAAACTGGTGTATTGACTAGACTGCAAAGTGATAAATTTGGGGTCACTCCTTTCGAGTTCCCTATCCCTCCACGAAGTAGGAAAGTCACTTCATTAGTATCTGAATCAGATACTAGCGAGATCACTTCACCTTTCCAACTATCTATTCCTTCATCCACTTCTATTCAGTCCACTACTTCTCAAATATCCACTTCCCCCTTTAGTACTACAATTATTGGTACTAACCCAATAATAATTCCTTCACCATTTATACCCACTTCTGGACCAACCTTCCCATTTTCTCAGTCCTCAACTCAAGTTATGGCCAATCAATCTGCTCAACCTTGAACAAATCATGGTGTTGTCCTGGTTGCAAATCCAAATGTGCTCCCAGTAAATCCATAAAAATGGTTGCCTAAGTATAATCCTGACGATGCGCTCCCAGCTAAAGAACATCTAAACCATTTTATGTTAGCCATGAATCTCAATGGGGTTGCACATGAAGATGTTTTAATCAGACTGTTTTCTTATACTTTCCAAGGATCTGCTAGATCTTGGTATTTTTCCCTTCCAGCGGGTTCAATTAGAGACTGAGATACTTTTCAAGAAATATTTCTTGCAAAATTTGGTGATGACAAAACTGTAGCATCCTTGATCAATGATATTTCTAATTTAAAAGCTAGTACAGATGAAAAGATCAAAGATTTCAACTCTAGATTTAACAGATTGCTAAACAAAATCCCAACTTCCTCTAAACTTGTTGTTGATGTACAAATAGAATGGTATATATTATCTCTTCCCTCTAATATTGCAATCTTTGTAGATAGATCCAATAAGGCTACCCTTGTAGAAAACATGAAAGAAGCCCTGTTTGTAGAAAGAAGAATCTTAGCTTTGGAAAAAAGATCACAAACAGATGAGAGGAAGACCAAGAAAGTAACGTTTAAGGATGACTCTAAGAAGAAAAATTCAAAGAGCCCTTTCGATCGGAAGGCCTTTAGAAAGTGTTAAAAACAATGTCTAATGAAATCATAGAAATTAAAAAATAGGTCGCAGAATATTCTGCTCCTAAAAGACCTTTCCGATCATTCAAAAAGAATTCCTCTTCTGTATCACAACCTCCAAACAACATTTCAAATGCTGAATCTGACCAAGAATTAGGAGAAGATTCAGCAAATGATGAAGAAGTTGAAACAGAAGAAGAAATTGAACTAAATTGGATGTGGGATTTTATTTTCCCAACTGAAGAAGAAGCACAAGCAATGCCAATAACTACCAGAAGCAAAAATTATCCTGACACGTCTACCACAAATCAAAAGCAAAAATATGCTACTCCTGCAAAAGAGAAAACAATAACTAAGAAATCTAAGACCAGCCAAACTGACCCTATTCCCCCAGATTCCCCGAATGCCTAAAAAAAAATGGTAATCTTGGATATGGTAGAATACAATATAGTGGAAGACATGAAAAAGACCATATCTAATATCATGTTGCATGAGCTCACTAAAATCAAATAGCAACAGAAAATCTTGTTAAAAGAATTGGAAGCAGTTCCAGTATCTCCCCTGCCATCTGTTGTAGGTACTCAAGCTACCTACAATATGGAAAAACCTCTATCATCCTCAAATAAAGTAGATCCTTCAAATCTATTTCTGATTTGTGATAGGTCTATTTCTCATGTTCCTCCCTTTCTGCTTACTTATGGAATTTTCAACATGAATGTTCATAACTGCCTTGTTGACTTAGGAGCCTCCTCAAACATAATGCCAAGGACTATGTGTACTAAATTGAACATTACACCTCAAAAATCTGCAATACACATAGTTCAGTTAGACAGGATGAAAGTAGAAGTACTTGGAGAAATAACATCAATTTAAATTAGGCTTTCCTCTAATCCAAAAGTTTCACAAATAATTGATATATTGGTGGCTGATATCCCTGAATTTTATGGTTTGATTTTCAGCAGGGATTGGTCTGAAAAGTTGCATGGTTATTTTGCAGCTGACTGGTCTCACATGTGGTTGCCACACGACGGTAAACCAAACCAAATAAGGGTAGAATGAGAAAAATTCATGAAATATACATCCATAGACCTTGAGGGAAGCAATGAACCTATTGCCTTCACTAATAAAATCATTGGAAACTACCCATCTAAGTCCTCTTTAGGATCTTTTAATGCTTAGAAGTCTCCCTTTTTAGATAATGTTGTAGTTTCTCCAATTGAGAATTTCTCACAAACAGATTCTTCCAAGTGTTTAAATTTAGTTGATAAAGTTTATAATGACTCTATGTTCTGGACTCTCTATTTTGATGGTTCTAAATCAGAAGAAGGTGCAAGTACATGATGCATTTTGATCAATCCGCAAGGAGAGAAAATTATGTTGGCTTGCAGACTTGAATTTCAGTGTACAAATAATATCGTTGAATATGAAGCATTGATCCAAGGACTGTATAAAGCCATCAGTCTTAATGTCAAATACCTTCGAGTATATGGTGACTTTAAAATAATTGTGAAACAAGTGAGAAATACAATTCATTGTGTTTCTGGGCATCTTAAACACTATCAATCTTTAGATCAGAAATTGACTTCTCATTTTTCTGCTTTCAACATTTCTTCAATCCCTAGACTCTAGAATACAAGTGTTGACTTACTTGTAAATGTGGCATCTAGAGTTATACCATTAGAAGACTTTAGTCCAGATAGATTTTCAATAGAATTAATATTTAGGCCATTTATTCCTGACAATATAACAAATTGGAGAGTATTCAATAATGATGCAGATATAGTAAAGTTCCTTACATCGAAAGGATCTTATGAAGAGGAGACCATAGGCAAGCATGAGCATGATATAGAAATAAAAAATAATCTTGATCTAAACTCAATTCCTAAGTCCGTGGTTAAGATGGAAGATATTTATGATTTGAAAGATAGATTTAAGAAAATTACTAACTCCCAAACTCAAAGTTATACTCTAAGATTTGAAGTAGTAAACCTAGGATCAAATGAGAAACCTCAAAATATCAACCTAGGTCTTGACCTAACATATCAAGAAAGAGTATCATTCATCAGGTTATTGAAAACATATAAAGGTGTCTTTGCTTGGGATAATGCAAATCTCAAAACCTATGATACCTCTATAATTCAACATACCATACCCATGACTTCAAATGAAAAACTAGTTCAGCAGAAGCTTCGAAAAATTCACACGAAACTTGAAAGTCAAATTAAATCAGAATTGAACAAGCTTCTGAAGGCCAAGATAATACTTCCTATCAAACATTCTAAATGGGTATCGAATATGGTACCTGTGAGGAAAAAGAACGGTGAAATTAAGATCTGCATTGATTTTAGAAACCTAAACAAAGCTTGCCAAAAGGATAATTTTCCCTTGCCTACTATGGAACAAGTACTGCAACCAGTTGCAGGTTCCGAATTAATTTCTTTTATAGATGGATTCTCAGGATATAATCAAATCCTTGTGCATCGAGATGACAGATTAAAGACAACATTTAGAACCAAGTGGGGAACATATGCCTATTAGAAAATTCCTTTTGGACTCATAATCGATTTTTATCTATTTGGATGATATCACAGTCTATTCCAGGGATAGGAACAATCATTTAAGAGACCTCAAGCACATCTTTGAAAGATGCATGAAATATGGCATTTCCTTAAACCCCAAAAAATCTTATTTTGCTTAACCAGAAGGAAAACTCCTTGGGTTTATAGTATCCAAGAAAGGAATTTACATCGATCCTAATAGAGTCCAAGAAATTAAAAAAATTCCCCTCCCACACAATAAGAAAACCATGCAATCATTCCTAAGCCAAATAAATTTTGTTAAATGATTCGTCCCAAATTTTTCACAAATAGTCTTACTCGTTCAAGCGATGATAAGAAAAAATGCAGTTTTCAAATGGAACAAGGATGAAAGAGATTCATTTGAGTTGATAAAGAAAGCCATTATTAATGCCCCTTCATTAACAAGTCCTAACTTTCTCAAACCCTTTGTATTATAAACTTTTTCATCTGATACTTCGTATGATGCAGTTTTGACACAGCTGAATGATGAAAATGTCGAGGCACCCATATCCTCTTTCAGTTCTAACTTGCAAGGTGCCGATTTAAATTATTAAGCTATAGAGAAACAAGCATTTGCTGTCTTTAAAATTTTGAAAAATTTCAGACCTTTTCTTCTTAAAACCTATACAAAGATAGTTTTGCCCTACCCTGCAGTAAGACAATTACTAATTCAAACAGAAGTAGGGGAGAAAAGAGCTAATTGGGTAACTGCACTCCAAGAATATGATGTAGAAATACAACCAGCTAAAATTGTCAAGGGCCAAGGATTTTGCAGGATGTTAACAGGAGTTTCGCATTTTCCATCAGAAGAAGATCAAGGTAATGAAGTGCAAATATCATAGGTAAGCCTCAACGATACGCAATCACAATATGTTGATTTGAAATTTTATCTTAAAAACGGATATGCTCCTATGCACCTTAATTATAAAACAAAGCGAGCTTTAAGATTGAAGTCAAATCAGTATGAGCTAGTCAATGACGTATTGTTTAGGAAGAATTATGATTCAGTATTGCTAAGATGCTTAGAGAAACCTGAAGCTGAGAGGGTCATGTAAGAATTACATTATGGACTAGCTGGAGGACATTTTGGAGGAAATACCACTGCTCACAAAAGCCTGCATGCAGGATATTACTGGCCAACGGTATTTAAATATGCACATGAATATGCAAGGAAGTGAAAAAATTTTCAAACCATGGTCGGGAGAGAAAGAAAGTCGACATTCCCTTTACAACTAGTTAACATCCAACAACCATTTGAACAATAGGGATTAGATATAATTGGTGAGATTATTCCTAACTCTTCCAAGCAGCATAAGTACATCCTTACAAATACTGATTACTTTACTAAGTGGGTAGAAGTTGTCCCATTAAATATAGTTAATACAGAAAACATCACAAATTTCATTGATCAGTACATAATTACCTGGTTTGGCTTACCCTCAACTTTAATGTTTGACAATGCATCTTACTTTTCTGGAAATACAATGGTAGAATTTGCTCTTAAGCGAGGTTTCAAGTTAAAATATTCAGCTAATTATTATCCTCAAGGTAATGGATTAGCAGAATCAACAAACAAAAACCTCATCAGAATTATCAAAAGAACTATTGATCAAAATCATAGGAATTGGCATAAAGCATTAACATTTGCTCTATGGGAAGATAGGATTACTTAGAAAGCCTCTATTGGTTCTTCTCCTTTTGCTTTAGCTTATGGAAAAGAAGTTGTTCTTCCCACAAATGTAGCAATCCCGTCTCTTTCCCTAGTACAATTTATCAATGAACACCCTTCATCTTCTCTCCAGGCTAGACAATTTCAAATTCTCAAACTCGAAGAAGAAAGAGAAAAGGGTAAAGAAACCCACTTCCATCATCAACAATTAGTCAAAGCTTATTTTGATACAACTTCTGCCAGTCAAAAATCCTTTGAACTATGTGACTTAGTTTTGAAGTGGGACAAGGCACATGAGGAAAAAGGTAGACATATCAAATTCCAAAGACTATGGCTTGACCCTTTTCAAATTATTGAAAAAATTGGACAATCAATGTTTCTTTTACAAGATTTGTCCGGTAGGAAATATTCTTTGCTCGTTAATGGAAAATATTGAAAAGGTACTTTTCTTAGGAGATAACCTCTTCCAATTTCATAATATATTGCTTTTTAGGAAAATAATGGTTAACTAGTATTTACTCCTTGCTTTTCAAAATAAGTCTTTGATAACATTTATGATTTTTCACTTTTATAAGAAAATAGTAGTTAAAAGGAACAATTAGGACATTTGAGTACTAAAATAAACATCATCCCTTTAGAAAAACTTGATCTTTCTTAAAAACATTTATTTTTACGAAAAACTCTTATCTTTATAGGATATGGAGGTTTTATTATCAGTCAAGAAAATAATCTTTAACCTAGCAAGGACTTCCTACAGATAAATATCTTAAAAAACTCTATCATTACCACCCGAAACCCTTAAAAATGCCAATGGTCCACCCCATCTATTAAAATTTTCCTTTTTCAAAGTGTGGTTCTAAAATATAAAAACTTAAAAGATAAAGAGTCTCATTACGAGCTTGTTTACCATCTTCATAGGGAAGTAATTAAAACTGATATTACCAATACTGCATGTCAAAACAGGGTAATATCTAATGATCTTCTTGATTAGAAGACAAGAGGTCTCATCAAGAGCTAACTTGTTCAATTTATTTACAACCGGTGAATGACATTGTCATCAATAGGTTACCACACCTAGACATAATATTTTAAGGAAAAAGATTACACTCAAAAGGTAAAAAAGGGACAAATTCCAAGTGAGATTCAATTCAAATGAATATCATTTTGAAATATCAAAATTCATACAGATGGGATAATGGATCATTGTTAGTTAAAAGGTAACCCTGTTGAGGCTATGAATGTCCACTGGCAACAAAGGATTTATCTGTGATAAATGAGTTAAAAACCAAAAAACTAATGTGCAGGAGGCACCTACTATATTATTTTAAACCTTATTATTGATTGATGCTAACATTTATATTTCTATCATTACAAGGGTGAAGTAATTAAGCAGATGGGCCTGAGCAAGTAATGGTGGTTTAGGAGAAATTTTGTTTACCTTATAACTCGTGAAATCATTATTCTTATAACTCCAATTACTTTGAAAGTTTTTATAAATTTCAAAAAATTACTCAGAGATAACTGGTTCTCCCAAGTGAATCGCCAATTGTTGTACTACAAAACAACCCCCCCATTTTTTAAGTAACAATAGCTAGCAATTGAGTTAAAATGGGGACCCTTTTTAAACTTTTAAGCCTAGGATAATAATACCTAACTCTAAACAGAAAACTTAGCAGAACCTTGAAAAATAAGCTAAGGAGGAAACTTATATTGCAAATCGCATAACACCCTTTTCCACATCACTATTTTGTAAAACATTTACGAAATTGTGATATGCGAAAAGGTCTCCCGCTGCGATAACCTCATCCTATCATTTCGCAATTCGCAAAAAACTTGAACATGCCTTAGGACAAACGATAACAATTTGCGAAATGTGATATTGTGATTTTTGCAATCACATTTCACTCGATATATCTGATAAGCGTTATACAGTACCCCTTTAAAGACCACAATCTGTGATTAAGGAGGTAAAGCGTGCAAAATAATTACGTTTTAAATAATAAGAACAAACGAGTTGACAGGTTATTTAATGTTTAGTGGCCTGAGGGAGGATAATCATTTTCCAGGTTATGGGTAGTTATAATCGAATATCTCATAAAAAACTTTCTCACGATCCAAAGTCATTTCATAGAGGATTTCAGTCTTAATTACTTGATATTGTTTGCGCTGATATATCTTGTCTGTTTCAGGCAAGTGACAAAAGACATGTCCTTAAGAAAGGTGATGCAGAAGCAAACTAAGAAGACCATTGTTGAAACAAAGGATACAGAGATGGCTCCTATCTTTGTTGATACAGTCTGTGATGTAGCTAGAGGCACAACAGCTTGGGAAGTAATTTACAATAGATTGGAGGATGAAAGTCCTAAAATCACTATTATGAAATCAACAACTCGGTCAACAAAGCCTTCAAGACCTCAATGCAAGGATGCCTCATGTTCTTTCCTCCATAGGATGGGAGCAAGAGCCAAAATCCTCCCCTACACAGACATGATTACATGGGTGGTTAAAAACCTTATCATTGAAGATAGGTAGTTCAATAATTCTAGGATGGAGCTCATAGGATCGTTCAGGGAAGAAGACTTGAAGAAAATGTATCACATATCTGACAAGCAGGAAATCTACGACAACACATTTGTGGTTAACTTCACAAAGAATAATCCAAATCCATTCAAGTTAATTCAGACTTGGAGAATGTTAGACAACAAATTCAAGTATGAAAAATCAGGTATGTATGCGATAGCCTCTTTGGCAAACCCCTACAATTGTATAGCAACAATGTTATGTAGACTGTATGGACTGCCAAATAACACTAATTTTTCAATAGAATGGATTCCCTTGATCGTTGCTTGTGTTAATTCCTATATCATGAATTGGCCTTCTATCCTATCTAACAACTTAGCCACCTCCATTACTAAATATCGACAAAAGAAAGCCTCCTCTTCAGATAACCTCCTTCCCTTCTATTTTTTTGCTTATATTGTGGATGCTATCTTTTTTTGCACAAAATTTCCAACCATGGGTTGGAAATGAACCATACAATATCCTTACCCAATCCATCTCAGTCATAAACAAATATGGGAATCACATTACATATCTCACTTCTATAAAATATTTCATTCTATCGTGTTGCCCTTACACCAAATGATTTTCAATAAGAAAGCCCCTAGGTTTTCCCAAGAAGCTGCAGCAGACTTGCTTGCTGTAGGAAAGTATTTTATTGAGGAATGGTTCACCTACATTATGGTTTTTGGTAGCACTGTTGACCGACACATCCTTCCCTTATATGTTTCTGATAAGTTATGAGCAAGGGAGATTGCCTACCAGACTATGGGAAAGGACCTGATTAAAGTTCTTAAAGATGGAAATAATTCATTATGGCCTACTTTACCCATCAAATGCAACTATTTTTCTTTAGCTAATTTTGTTCATGCTACTAAGGAATCAGCACAAGTGGAAGCCCTCAAGCTTCATACATTGCCTACAAGGCAATTCGACCCAAACAAAGTGGCATACAGTGTCACTAAAGGACTAAAGATCAAGGCACACAATCATGGAGATAATTACTTTGAGGGTTTATTATAGTCAACAATTTCTTTCGAGTAAGCACTTGAATGGGCAAAGGCGAACTTGAAACCTAAACATTTTCAAAGATTTTAGGAATTCAGGAATGAGAGACTCTGGGTCATTCCAATGCATCTATTAAAACCTGAGCACTATTGATAGTGCATCCCCTAGCTCTCAAAAAGACTCTCAGGTAAACACTGAGAATACACCAGACACAGGGAAAGTCCAAGATGTAGACAGTACGGCTGAGTGCAGCAGGAAGCCAGTCGAAAAACAGGTAATGGACACCCTGACCACAAAGACAAGTTCAGAAGCATAAGGCACTAGTTTGGAGCAAGAATGGGATCAATTCAATAAAAAATTGCAAGTCACGCCCAAAGCTCCAAATACTCAAGAAACAGAGGAATTCAAAACTCCTCTAAAAATTCATTAAGATACAGAACCCAAGTCTGTCGGTGAACGGTCTACACTTATGGATCAAGAAACAATGACATCCTAGCATGATGAAACTATCCTTGCTCTTCCCACATTAGAAATTGTTCTGAAAGTGACAGAGATACCTCCACTTGATGTATTATATAGCCCTCTCCACAAGGCTATAGTATGAAGGCAAAGGAAAAGGAGAAGGGTAGATGCACCCGAATTCTCACCTGGAGATGAGCCAATGGACATTGTTTGGAAGGATATGCCTTTCAATCTGGCCAAGAACTTGACTAGACTGCCACAGTTCACAGGAGCATACGCATCAGCCACTATGGACAAGGCTACTAAGGTGTCTACCCTGCTAAAGGAAAACGATGAAAGAATCGTGCAGCTCGAACAAGAGCTCGAGACAGAAAAACCAAGCGCAAACAAGCAAGCAGCTGAGCAGCTCGTACAATTGCAGTGGGACATGTAAATATTGAAAATAAGCCATGAAGCTGACTTATTGGCCAAAAACATACAACTCCAAGAATTACAGCAATCCTTGGACAAGTACATGAATGTTCCCACTACTGAGGAATTCATTAAAGAAGCTCTAGAACTAAATTCTCTTCTAGTCAAGCAGCAAGATTATTTCTGCTAGAAGCTATCACACATCACTCCTTACCTGATTACCAGTGACCAGGTCACAGACAAAGCCATTGACCGAAGAACAGAGTTTAATGATTTAAACACCAAAATCTCTGATTTCATTGAATGGTAGGAATCAGAAGAGGGAAAGAATTACAATCTACCCGAGATTGAGGAAACTCACAAAGACATCCTCTTTACTGATTGGGATGCTAGGATAAAACAGGTCGAGCTGGCAGTCGCGAGGGTAGCTGGAGTATTGAAGAACATCATTAAGGTAGTAAATCATACCCTGTTCGCTACCAATCTCATGAAGGAGGGTAATGCAAAGCCTAACTTAAACACTCTGAGTAAAGGCTGGCAAGAAAAAGCGAGGAGTCAAAGAAATGCAACTACAAAACTGACTACGACCGAATGGGAGTTGTATTAGCAGTATCTGATCAAGCCACATAGGCGAATTATGACCCTCAACTATTCTCTCCATGCAACTCAAAGGATGTTGCCACCTCTTTTCGATGCAATTTTTACAGGACAACTCAAATCTCATTTCAGGCCACCTCTTCAAATTCAACCGATGATCGATATTTGCAATTTAAAGGACAATATGGGAGACATAAAGTAATCCTCTTATTTCTATTTAGTTGATCTCTGTTTATTGTTGGAGTTAGTTACCTATGTAGGAGGAAGGTTGTTTGAAACCTCCTCAAATTTTGTATAATCTATTTTTTGACACTTCGCTAGAATAGTATTTATACCCTTCTCATGCATTTAGAGAAGGGTCTAAAATTTTATCAAAAAAGTTTGCAAAGAATGCACTATTGTAAGTTTGTGAATGATTTGGTGAAATGATGGAACATGATCTTTTCTTTTAGATATCGGATTACTTTCCTTTGTTGATGCACTTATGTATTTTTGGGAGAATTTGATTTGAAGGAAGAATTTGGTCTATGTCATTTGTCAAATGAGCAGGACTTCGTACATCTGGTACTATTATAGTGTATGCATAATTTTGTTTACAATTAATTAGTGGAAAAACTTTCTTTTCATGAATTATATGTGAGATTCATTGTCTTTGTGAAGCATTAATTGCACTTTTGTATGATGCCATAACTGAAGTTTTGACATTCATATATAACTCATTAGTTATGCGATATATTTTATAAATTTATTTTACTAACTATTTAGTCAAATGAATTATCTTTTACGTTATCATCTCAATTTAATTGTGTTCAATCTTTATTATCATATGTTAAACGGATAGCTTTGTAGATCGCATACCATACAAGAACACCTGGGTTTATATTATAATAAGTTAAGTTAGGGAAATTGCATCATAGAATAAGTCACTTAGATTATCATTATTCTATTGCAAAACACTCATGAACCATCCACTCTCATTTTAAAACCCACATTGGGAAATTGGTCCCATTATTACCACTGTAAATGGAAATTAAGTTTTCTTAAGGTTCAGATCGAGTGGTTATACCCCATGTTTCGGCAGCAGAATTCTGAGACCGCAACAGGGTTCTGACACACATAAGGGAAAAGGAAGTGTACCCCTTATAATCCTTTAATAGTACACAACCTAAAAGGAACACACGAGTAGAATGACATCACAAGTTGGAAAGTGGAATACTCCACAACCGAAGTGACGGGTTAATCCAATAATACGCCTTCAACCAGATTCATACAATTGCATACAAAGTAGTTCATAAGAAAATGCGTAAGTTAAAAAACATACATTTCTAAAGCAACCAGAATATTCCAACTACAATAACAACATATGCATGAAAATGTGTTGGCTTAGTTATTACTATTATAAGTGAAAGTTCCATCCATACATACACCATTGATAGCCATTAGCCCCAATACTGTAACATTACAATCACGAACACCTACTCCTCCAAAGAATTATACTCGCTCTACATTGTGGAGAAGCCAAGGCTCGTCGAAATACTCCCAAGCCTTCACTAGCCTAAGCCTAGCCAAAATATTAGCTCCCAAAATCCCCTTCTATGAGTTATGAGGTTCTATTTATAACAAAGGGTGGGGTGACCCTTGACATTCCTCTTTGACTCTTTGACTACAGTCATGACTCTTCAACTTCTTTACAAATAACTCATTACATTATGTAGTGATTGTTCACATTCCACTAATGACGCTTGTAATGTCACTTACAACATATTCACAAATAATATACATTTTCCACATGTACCCATGTGAGACAAAATAGGATAGAGACAACCTAACAAGAAAAAACACTATGAATCAGAAGTTTGGGGAAATACCAACTCAGAAAAATCCACTTGATGACTATCAGTGACATAGTGATACCAACCTTGGTACTGTGCTATGGTTTCCCCATACTACTTGATAGTGTCTTTCTGATATGGGACTCTTGCCTCCATAGTTTGTGGGTATATGGTCTTTGAACCCTTGTCCAATTCATCTTGAATCATTTGCAACATGGACTTGACTATTGTAGAAACACCAATGTACTTATGCATGTTTTTTGCCCTGAGCTCCAAGTCATTATTAGTGGCCACTTGTCTTATCTTCTCCATGTACCTATCGATCTCTAGTCGTACTTGGTTCTTCTTCCTAGCTATGGTGAGGGAACTGATTGACGGGATCCTATGCATTCTCAATATGACATCCAAACTCTTAAACAACCGTGCATATGAAGATTTTAGGCTACTGATGAATGGGGCGAGCTTCTCATAATTCTAGATCTACATCTGGCTCTTTGCTTTTTCTAGCTCTGCTTGCAGATTCATCATCTTGGGAAAGTGAAGTGGGGCTCATATGTATCTCATTGTCCATTCTTGTACATGGGTGATAGCAGTGCGTATGTATCTGAGAGTTTGGACAATCTTCTTACTTCGCCGCTGGAAACCAAATATATGGACAACCGCCTTATGCATGGTGACAAATCCATCATAGATTTTCTTCATGGTGGTCTCAAGATTTGATAATTCAAGAAGTATCACTTTCCTCATTTCTGCCATTGTAGATCTTGTGGATTATTTTTTCCTGCCTTCTTGCAAGTTCTGTGCCATCTGTTTATTCTCTACTAACAAGAACTTGACATTTGAGCTCTTAGCTCCTACATAAGCCATAGTGGCATCGACCATGGTGAGTGGATGCTTTCTAACATCTAGCATTATGACCCTTTCCTTCATAAATGCAGGTGACATGTGATCATCTAGGAAGTTCTTTCTCCGCACCTGTACAATCTTTTGCTTCAACTCATCAAATGATAGATTGTACATGTCCATCACCAGATCATCATCAAGAAGAACAACCTCTCCTTGCTCGCTTGAGACTAGTTCTGATACTGGAGGTGGTGGAGACTAAGGGGAAATCTTGGATGCTCTTGGCAAGAGGTTGGTATCTTGGTCCTATGGCTCATTTCCCAACTCCATGTTCATTTCTTCGACCATTTTCTCAATCTGCTGAGCAAGCTCTCAATCCTGTAGCTTCTCACCCTCTTCTTCATCTATTGGTTGTTTTGAATCCTCAACCTGTATGGGCGTATATTTCTCTGTCATTGCACCTTTCCAATCTTCTTGTTCATGTTTTTTCTTCTCTTCCCTCCCTATTCTTCTTAGCCATTGTTATTCTTTCAACTTCTTCTCCATTTCCTATAACTTCCTTTCTTCTTCCTCCAACCTTTGCATTTATCTCTTCCTTCACTCTGCTTTATGTATGCGATGTTGCCTCTTTACCTACGTTGCCAAAGCAACTTTCTCAATGAGAGGAAATTCTTTGAACTTGTAGCTTTTCTTAACCTCTGGTTTCCCAATAATATTCCTCTTACACTTGTCTTGCGTTAGTTTGTTGCTTATTGTTGCTATTGTTGTTGCTTCATGTGGTGTTGTTGCCTGTAGAGCAACCTTCCATGCTATGCCTATATTGACTAGTTCATTGAGCTTGGATTAGTTGTAACAATACCTCCAAGGGTTCTCCTCTACCCAATGACATGCGTCGTGGATCCATGGATAATACACCTTTGCACAATGGTTCTTGCAAATATTGTGGGGATCATATGGATTGTAATCTCCATTGTCAAACTAAAACTTTGCCATATCCTTAGCTTCGAAATCCACATATTTAAATATCTTAATCTCATACAATCCAATCTGCAAACGAAGAGTAGGCCATGGTGCCTTCTTCCTCCTATGAAGCCCCGCTGGTAACATTATGGTGATGTCATATGAGACCTCTTATATGACCAACTTGTCTGTGGAATACCTTGGTAGAACATGGAGAGGCTTCTCTCTGCCAAACATCTTGATGAAGGTGCCACCTGGTGAGGCATACCAATCTGCAATTTTAAGTATTTCTTCCATCACTTCTTGGGATATACAAGGTGGATCATGTTCAAAGATCAACTTGTACACCGAGGTGATGAAATGGTCAGCTAGCCTTGCCATGACTCCTCCGTAGCTGCACTCTAAAAGAAAATGCAATAAATATTGATGGAATTCTCCTATGGTGTCCATGTTCGACCCATGCTAGGAAGCTCATGTTGGGCATAGATTGCATCAAATAAATACGCAGGCATGTAGAATCTTGCTTGCTCATCCTTGGGCGGATTTTGGGTGTTAGTCACATGGAATTTCAACTGATGACCCAACAGATTTGAATAGTTAAATGGCCTTCCGTCATTCACCAATAGGTCCAACACAACCACCCAATTCTCTGGAAAGGTATCCTTGTTGTCTTGACCGTGTAATCATCATGAAAAGATGATCAAGAACTGGTAGGCCTTCCTCAGTGACTTTGTCTTGTAAAAATGATTGGGTGTTGATCTAAACTTCGACAGCTCCTTCACCCAAATTTTATAATGCCTCTGGTGTTCACATAGTTGTGGTGGCATAGAAAATTGTATCCATGTGGTTCACCAATTGAGGTAAGTGATACATCTGATGATAGTTCTCCATATTGAAGGTAGCAAGTTGTGTCCCACTAGAACTTCTCAATGTCATAGTCGTTGGATATGTGTGTGAGACAATCTAGTGGATGATTTCCGTACATGGGAAGGTGGGGTACCTGCATGCAACCTTATGTAAGCCTAACCAGTGGATATTGACATACACATGTCAATCCTATAGATCTTCCTTGAAGTCTCCTACAAATATGTATTTGATTTCTTAACATGTTAACTTCATGCCCTTCTCAATGAACATCTGAGTGTCTGCATAAACTGGAAAATTCACTGACACCTTCTCAACTACTTCTCCAGTGCTACTTTCAATAGTATCCTTTAATGTAGCCCTCTTGGAATCCATGTTACATGTAATTTTTGGATATTTTCTCAACAACTGTTGTACCTAGTGACAAAGAGGACACTCATGGCATGCAAATATTAACTTGAAACCAAAAGTACTTCAAGGACATACCAAAAAAAAATTGGGCAACTTCTGGGAAGAATTGTGCAATATTGGCTCTCAGAGGTGGCTGACTACTAGCTAGTTTTGTACATTGCATAGTCCTAGCTTCCATTGGGGAGGTCTTGCCGATTAGAACTACGCAGTGCACATTTTAGTCCGTCTTAGGTTGGTTGAGACTGTGCATTGTGAAATCCCAGTGGCTAAGGCTAAGGACTGGCTCCTGGAACTATGCAGTGCATAGTTGGAGCGAGGTCTTAGAAGCCTCTGAACAATTCTTGGAGCCAAGGTAGAGCCTTGAAATCCATAAATGTGTAGTGCATGCTAGGGAGGAGTGAGATTCAGGCCAGGGAATCCCATATCTACCTAAGGATATCATGAAAACGAGTGGATCTAAAGGTGGAAGTGATGGTGGGTGTAGATCTGAGTGAATGATGACACATGAAAATAAAATGAGTGTAGGAACCAATCAAACTAAATAACAATGAAGCATGTGGAGAGAGTCATTGCAATGATGACCATTAGTGCAAAAACTGGGTCATGAATGTGACACTTGGGAAAGGAAACGAAAAACTTTAAAAAAACTTCTACAAGCTAAAACAAATTAAAATGCCAGTGGTCATTCAATAAAACAGTTAAAACAACACTCTCACAAGCCAAGAAACTAAAAGCGATAGAAAAAGCAAAAAATACTAGAAAAGAAAGACATACCTAGAGAAGTTGCGACCACTGTACTGAAGGTTCCTAGATCTCCTCAGGAATTCCATAGCTCCGAGATGGAATGTGCTAATGAGCTCTGGCTACATCCATTAAATAGATTTGGTTGATTTATGGTTTATGACACGAGGGCCAAAAATCTAGGAAAAAGCGACACTTGGCAGAAGTTTCCAAAAATAACTCAAGTGCCACCTCCAACTGCTAAAAATAGATCCCTAGTTTTTAGTGATGCTTTTCACTTTTTTATTTTTTATTTTTTGGGAAAAGTTGTCATGCATGCCCAGAGAGATTGTTCAGTTCCAGGGAGAACTCGACAACTTACTCGATCATGCATCGGGCAACTATTGTGGGAAAGCTTCTGCACAATTTCTGGTCTGAGTGGCCTAGCCTACCTCTCATGCTCTACGCAGTTTCTAAGCTGAAGGTTGGTTGTCAAATGGCTCTGCATAGTTTTGAAGTTGAAGGCTCATTGTTGGCTTGGACTGTGCAATTCCCGAGAGCAAGGCTAGTTGCCCTCGAGGATTGCGTAGTTCACTTAAGCAAGCCGGAAACTGGGTTGCAACCAAGTGAATAGATCAACTTGCGGGTTAGACAGTAAGACATGTAACACAAGCCAAAACACAAATATAGAGATCAATCAAAGCACAAGTAAATGGATCAGTGTAAGATGAGCTTATGTGATTTTAGGAGGGAGGCTCCAAAATGAACCATATGAAAAATTTTGGAGGGTGGTTGTAGCTGCTACAAAATTGGTGACACACTAGTAGAACTCTAGCTCTCTGTATGGACATTTTCTTGTGTAAAGTGAGTCTAACTCTTATGGAAGTCTTGTTCGATTCTTTAATCATCATGTCTCCTTCACTAGCTTGAGTTAAATATATAGTCCCTACCATTATCTTTATCGACAACACACATACATAGCCAATTCAGCTTATTTGTTTTGATTGGAGATGAGGGGTAGATTGATGCACAAGTAATATAGACTATCAGAGTTTTAGTTTCATCTCTGGTGTTTCTCCACTGCTAGCAAGCCTGGATAGTACCTAATCGAATTCACTTTAGGAACACAAGAATTGCTTCGCTGTTAGCGAGCCTAGACAGTACCCCGATAGAATTACTTGCTTCACCTCTCTGTGTAGGAAGCCTTTCTCTTTTTTCGAATTTATTTTATTTATTTTATTTTTCATTTTTCAAAGCACTGTGCATAGGCACTTATTTATTTCATGAGGTGGAAGAGGATCCTAACTTATTGAGAGAAGAAGAGGTTTTCCCTTCAAAGAAGTATGTTAATATATACCTCTGAAATACTTGTTAAGGTTTCCCCCCTTCACCTTGCTCTACTTGACTGACTTGAGAAGGGTTAAATGAATGTAGAAATCTTATTAGAGTAAGTGGTACTAGTTAAGAGTGCAAGTGTCATGATTTCACCAAGACTCACTCCGAAAGGAACACATTTTCCATCAGGGTATCATTGACTAAAAGAAATGAAAGATCTTCATAAGGAGAGGGAATAGACATATAACCAAATGTTGATAGTTGTACAAGTCCTCTTGTATTTCACCCTACTTGTCCCAAAAAGCCAAACAAGGTTGTATTGGGAAGCTAATCCTAAGGGTTCATAAAACAAACAAACAAGCAAAGGAAAGAAACAAAACAAAGTAAGAAAACAAAATAGAAAGAAAAAACTACTCCTACTCCTAAGGTAAGTAGACTATGGGCCAACTCACGTGAAGTGATATTTCCAATTCAGCCACCGAAGCATTGGTTGACCCATGTAAGGGATGGCATGGATAACAAGAAATATATTCAAGCAAACCAATAAATAAGAAATATAAATCAATGCAAACCAAAATGTTCAAAGTTTGAATGCATCTACAAAAAAGAAATGATTGAAAGCACATGAAAGGAACCCTACATATGTATCATGGTCTTGTGTCACATTACACGTGGACAAAAAGGATGTACACTCTTTCCAATGTGACAAAAGAGCAAACATGAAGAAGGTATAAAATTTTCATTTCGCAACAGCGCTTGCTACATATGACTCCTCCAATACATGAGTGACAGGATCGTGTGATTCTGGTGGAGGATGTGAAAATTGTAAACCAGATTGATTTTCAATGTGAAGAAGAGAGTGATGAGGAGCCTGGGGTGATTCAATATATTTTTGATCAGAAGTGGAATTGGACTCAAGGCTACGAGAACCTGACATAAGCATTAGCTCGGGTGGAAGTGCCTTGATAGCTTGGGGAGTTTCCACTTCATTGGAAGATGGATGATCAAAGAGGAGTGGCTTAGAAAGATCAATAGTAGGTGAATTAGAATCGTGATCAAATGAATAAGTAAAAACATCATGGCAACCATGATCATAAACTTCAATATGGACATCAACATCCTCACGATCTAACGAATCATATAGAGGGGTTAATGGAAAACAAAATTCCTCCCCCTCTAAATTTCCAGAAATGAAAGATGAGAGGTCAAGTGGATTCAGGAAGAAATATTTGTCCTCTTCACAATGAAATGATAGACTTACATCTTATGCGTTCTGTGAAAAATCGGAAGTGGAAACATCCGGGGATAAATTTTCACAAGAAAAATAAAAAATGGAAGAATCGTAGAAGATGTCAAGATAAAGTGGATGAGTTGTTAACAGAAGGAGATCATCCTTCACCGCAACTTATTGTTTAGATTCCCACACATACTCATCAAAAATGATAACGCGGGTTGGCTACCCAACACCAATCTCATCTGTAACTTGATCCTCATGAACATCGCATGTGGAATCCAGAACAGATGAACACAGCACACCAAAATATATAGGACCAAAGGATCTAGTTGATAAAGGTCGAGGGGATGAGACCACGCGACAACCATTAGGCTTCCAGTCCAAATTTGCACAAAAATCCAGAGCAAGTGGGGTAGGAGGAGGTGACAGTTCAATAGGTAGGTTCGCAACTTCTCCCACATCGTCTTGCGGAGCTAGAGCTATTTGATGATAAGGGGACAGAGGGACACTTGTGACAACAACCTTATCCATCTCAGATTTAAAATCTCTAACACCAAGGCATGCTGGGAGGGGCTTGAAAGATTCCAACGCGTGTGGATTTTTCGAGATGTGAAGAAGATAATGAAATATTTCCGTCAGAAATTTAAAATTAAATTCATCTTCTAGAAATTCAAAGCAGTAATGACGGATGCATTCATAAAAGTGCGCAATAGATTTTTCCAGTGCTTTTCGTAATTTTAAAATTATGGTATTAAGTACTTTACAATCATAAAAGAAGAAAGCATGGCTTAACTCTCTGAACATGTTATTGAAAGAGTGTATAGAGGCCGTGGGAAATGTGAGACACCATTGCTTAATGCTCCCTTCGAATGTGTAAGCGAACAACCCACATGAAATTTCATCTAAGGGGACTTCATTCCTATCACAAAAACCCAAAAAGGAAATTCCATGAGTTAATAGGGATGCTCTGATTTCACCATCATATTTAAATCATGACAAGGGATCTATAACATCTACTGATACATTGAAAGTTGGGTTGTGTTATACTCTTTCCATGACCCCCCAACAGGGGGTTTTGAGGGGGGCGATGGCCCCCCTCTACGGGGTACAAGGCAGCGTCTCGAGGATTTTTCTTTTTTGGACCCTATATTAGGTGGGCAGACCTACCTATGGTTTTATGCATGGATTTCAAACATGGTTTTGGGCATGATGGTTTTCAGTCCATGGTATTTTGTAGATCCGGTCAAGGGAACTATGGCTATGTTCTAATCCAGGGTTAATGGATTGGGGTTTATGGATGCTTCAGCATGTATATATATGTATTGTAACATTGAAAGGAACATAATGAAAAATCAATCTGGTAGTCCTAGTTTTGGGATCCAGGGGAAAATCTCTATGTATTTTTGTTTTATGTGTTATGCTCTTGCCATTGTTTATTTTTTGTTTTTAGAATTGTTATGCAGGTAATTTCTGTATGGGGTTAAAACCTACATCGAAATCATGAGTGTGAGAAAAATATGCTAGGTTTAGATTGTGAGGTAATTCATGAGTTATGTGCAAAGATTCAAAATAAACTTTGAGAGATCAACTTGTCATCTGCACCTCCTTCTAATACCAGAAATGTTGATGGTGCTAGACCCGTCAACATTCAAGGGGATCTCCCTGGTAAGAAGTCCCAACTAGACCTCAGACGATTTGGAGTAGGAGTGCCAACAATGGGTGGTAACACCTTGACCGCGATAGCGCACAAAGATAAGTATGAAAACTTTGGTCGGAAGCAAGTGTGTGATCTTGCAGCGAGTCAAGTGAGATGCATGGGGTTTCTGACACACAGAGGGTAAAAGGAAGTGTGCCCCTTAGAATCCTATAATAGTACACAACCTGAAAGGAACACACGAGCGGAATGAGATCACAATATGGAAAGCAGAATAGTCCATAAACCAAAGTGGCAGGTTAATCCAACAACATGCCTTCAACCAAATTCATACAATTGCATACAAATTAGTTCATAAGAAAATGCATAATTTAAACAACATACATTGCTAAAGAAACCAGAATAGTCCAACTACAACAACAACATTGCATGAAAATGTGTTGGCTCAGTCATTATTATTATAACTGAAAGTTTCATACATACATACATCATTGACATCCACTAGCCCTAATAGTGGAACATTACAGTCATGAAAAAATGCTCCTCCAAAGAAGTATACTCACTCTATGATGTAGAGAGGCCAAGGTTCATCACAATACTCCCAAGCCTTCTCTAAGCCTAAGCCTAGCCAAAATATTACCTTTCAAAATCCCCTTCTATGTGTTATGAGGTCCTATTTATAACAAAGGGTGGGGTGACCCTTTACATTCCCCTTTGACTCTTTGACTACCCTCATGACTCTTCAAGTTCTTTACAAATAACTCATTACATTACATAGTGACTATTCACATTCCATTAATGACACTTGGAAATTAACTTACAACATATTTACAAATAATATACATTTTGCACATGTACCCATGTGAGACAAAATAGCCTAGAGACAACCTTATGACTAAGAAGTTTGGGGAAAGACCAACTCAGCAACATCCACTTGATGAATCGCAGTGACATACTCATAACAAGTTTGGTACTATGCTATGGTCTCCCCATACTGCTTGATAGTGTCTTTCTGATAGTGGACTCTTGCCTCCATAGCTTGTGGGTATATGGTCTTGGAACCCTTTTCAAACTCATCTTGAAGCATGTGCAACATGGACTTGACTACAACATGACCACCAATGTACTACTGCATGTTTTATTCGATCAACTAGAATTCATCATTGGTGGCCTCTTGCCTAAGCTTCTCCATGTACATGTCTATCACTAATCGGACTTGGTTCTTCTCCTTAGCTGTGGTGAGGGAACCGATTAACTGGATCCTATGCGTTCTCACCATGGATTATAAACTCTTAAACAACCTTGCATATGAAGCCTATATGATACTGTCGAATAGGCTAAATTTCTCATAGTTCTAGATTTTCATCTGGATCTTTGCTTTGTCTAGCTTTGCATGTGGCTTCATCTTCTTGGGTAAGTGAAGTGGGAATCCTTTGTATCTCAATGTCCATTCTTGCACATGGGCAATAGAAGTGTGTATGTCTTTGAGAGTTTAGACAATATTTATACTCCACCACTTGAAACCAAATAGATGGACAACTGCCTTATGCATGGTGACAAATATGTCATACAGTTTCCGCAATGTGGCCTCAGGAGTTGATATTTCAACAAGTATCACTTTCCTCATTTCTACAATTGTGTATCTTGTAGATTGTTCCACCTTCTGCCTAGCCGCTTGCAATTTCTTTGCCATCTATTCATTCTCTTCTAACAAGAACTTGAAATTTGAGCTCATGGCTCCTACATAAGCCATAGTGGCATTGGCCATGGTGACTCGATGCTTCTTACATATGGTGCTATCACCCTTTCATTAATAAATGTAGGTGACGTGTGATCATTCAGGAAGTCCTTTCTCTGAGCCTGCACAATATTCTGCTGCAACTCATCAAATGATAGATTATACACATCCATCACTGGATCATCATCAAGGAGAAGAACCTCTCCTTGCTCACTCGAGACTGGTTCTGATACTGGAGGTCGTGGAGATTGAGGGGCAACCTTGGATGCTCTCGACATGAGGTCGGTATCTTGGTCCTATGGCTCCTATCCCAACTCCATTACCGTTGCTTCGCCCATTTGCTCAATTTGCTGAGAAAGCTCTTGATCTTGCATCTACTCAGCCTCTTCTTCATCTACTGGTTGTTATGGCTCCTCAACCTGTATGGGTGTAGTTTTCTCTTTAATCACGACTTTCCCTTTTTCTTGTTCTTGTTTCTTCTTCTCTTCCCTCTCTCTCCTTCCTAGCTCATTTTCTTCTTTCAACTTCTTCTCCATTTCTTGCAACTTCCTTTCTACTTCCTCCAACCTTTTTTTCCTCTCATCCTTCGCTCTGCTCTCTTTATGCATAATTGCCTCTTTTCCTCTATTTCCAAAGTGTCTTTCTCATTGAGAGGATTTTCTTTGAACTTGTAGCTTTTCTCATCCTCTCGATTCTTGACAACCTTCCTCTTACCCTTGTCTTGCGCTGATTTGCTACTTATTGTTGCTATTGTTGATGCTTCTTATGGTGTTTCTTCCTGTAGAGAATATTTCCATGCTATACACTGACTAGTTCATTGAGCTTGGAGCAGTTGTAACAATACATCCAAGGTACCTCCTTTGCCCAATGACATGTCGCATGAATCCATGGATAATACAACTTCACAGAGTGGTTCTTGCAAATATCATGGGGATCATACGGATGATAATCTATGTTGCCAAACTCAAACTTCACCATCTCCTTAGCTTCAACATCCACATATTTCAAGCTCTTAATCTTGTACAACCCGATCTACAAAGGAAGAGTGGGCCATGGTACCTTCTTCCTCCTACGTAGCCCTGTTGATAACCCTATGGAGATGTGATATGAGACCTCTTACATGACCAAATTTTCCATGGCATACCTTGGTAGAACACGCAAAGGATTTTCTCCACCAAATATCCTGATGAAGTTGCCACTGGGTGAGCCATACCAATCTGCAATGTTAATTATTGCCTCCATCACTTCTTGGGACATGTAAGGTGGATCCTGCTCAAAGATTAACTTGTACACCAGGTTGATGAAATGGTCAGCTATCCTTTCCGTAACTCCTCATTAGATGCACTCTAAAAGAAACTTGCAATAAATAATGACAACATTCTCCTATGGTGTCCATGTCCAACCCATGCCAAGAAACTGATGTTGGGCACACATTGCATCAAGCAAATACACATACATGTATAATATCTCTTTCTCATCCTTGGGAAGATACTGGGTGTTATTCACATGGAATTTCAATTGATGGGCCAACAGATTCGATTAATTGAATGGCCTTCCATCATTCGCCAACTGGTCCAACGCAACCACCCAATTCTCTGGAAAGGTCTCCGTGTTGTCTTGACCATATAATCGACATGAAAATATGATCAAGAACTAGCAAGCTTTCTTGAGTGACTTCATCTTATAAACATGATTGGGTGTTGATTTGAACTTTGATGGCTCCTTCACCCAGTGCTTTATGATACCTCTGGTGTTCTCATAGATGTGGGTGGCATAGAAAAGTCTATCAATGTGGTTTACTGATTGAGGTAAGTGATACATATGATGATAGTTCTCCATCCTAAAGGTAGCAAGTTGTGTCCCATTGGTTCTATGGATCTATGTGTGAGACAATCCAATGGATGATTTCCTGCCATGTTAACTTCATGCCCTTCTTAATGAACAACTGAGTGTATGCATAAACTAGAATATTCACTGACAACTTCCCAACTGGTTCCCCAATGCTACTTGCAATAGTATCCCTTGATGCAACTCTCTTGGAAGCCATGTTACATGTAACTGTTGGAGAGTTGTTGTTGGCTTAATGGATCCTGACCCAGGTTCAGAGTTAGTTGTGCCAAAAAAACCTACACCGTTGGCCCTTTCAGCATCAACCCATGTAGTGTGGCCTGAAGTCTCACTTGAAGCAGTATGGGAGGGATGCTGAAACTAGGTTTCTGCATCTAGAGATTAGTGTGATGTCATTTTTGCCTTAGATCCGCCTCCGCACACATCTATAAGCCCTTAGGGCTTAATACTGTAACTCCCTTCGGATGGTCCCTAGACCTCTGCAAAGGTTGATGATCAGCTTTTGCAGACCTTGAATAGATGAATTACCTACTTACGTGCACCATAAATTATCCTTATATCAGAATCTACTAAGATCTACTTAAGTTCTTAATAAATGTAACATAATGTATTAAGATTTTCGCGTAAATACTTAACATGTATTGCGTTCAGTTAATAAGACTTATCCAATAGATTCGCGCATCAATACATCATTATTTCATAAAGACATCATTTCATCACAACATATATCACAAACATAAACAACAGAGGTAAACAAATAAAACACATGAATTTCTCCAACAGTCTCCTTTATTGATCTTTAGTATTAGGTTACAAATTCAAAACTTCCTTGCACATTCAGCTGCAAGGGTCCACGCACTCAGCTTTGGACAATACTCTAGGCCTCTGTGCACTCAACTATAGAGCCTTTCTCCCCTCTAAGGCTTACTTCTTTGCGCAATCTCTCTAAGACTCCATCCGTTCGTACCCATTACATTTTCATAGATCTCTAAGACACACCTATTTATATCCTTTTAAATACAATCCCATGGTCTGCGGACCATGGGTGGATCTCAAAACTGACTCAAATTTACATAAAAAAGGGTAAAAACCCTTTTTGACTCCTAGCTACCTACGTGCTCTGCATCCACAATTTGCAGAGACTTTACATATTTTCATCAAAATTACAACAAAACTTGGGTTTTTAACCCCAAAATTGGCCTAGGGGACCCCATCCCAACAATTGCTCAATAGCTATTGTACCTGGGGACAAAGAGGACACTCATGGCATGCAAATATTATCCTGAGACCAAAAGAACTTCAAGAATAGAGCAAACAACAAATAGGGCAAGTGCTGGGAAAAATTGCACAATACTAGCTCTTAGAGGTAACTGACTACCAACTGATTCTAGGCATTGCGCAGTTCTAGCTACCATAAGGAGATCTTGCTAACTAGAACTGTGAAATGCGTAGTTCACTCTGGCTTAGGCTAGTTGGGACTTTGCATTGCGCAATCCCAGTGGCCAAGGCTCGAGACTGGCTCCTGGAACTACATAGTGCGCAACTGGAGCCAGACTTTGATAACCTCTGCACAATTCCTAGAGACAAGGCAGAGCCTTGAGATCCCGAAATGCATAGTGCATGCCAGGGAGGAGAAAAAATTGGGCCAAGGAATCCCAGATCTTCCTAAGGGTATCATGAAAATGAGCAGATCTGAAGGTGGAAGTGATGGTGGGTGTAGATATGAGTGTATGATGATGGATACAAATAAAACAAGTGCAATAATCAATCAAATTGAATAATGAAGCATGTGGAGAGAGTCTTCGCAACAACAACTGTTAGTGAAAAAACGAGGTCATGCATGCAACACTTGGGAAAGGCAACACAAAACTTAAAACAACACTTCTACAAGCTAAAAAAAATAAAAACGTCAACTGTCATTCAATAAAATAGGTAAAAAAGCACTCTCACAAGCCATGAAAATAAAAGCAACAAAAAAAACAGTAAAAGACTAGAAAAGCAAGACTTACCCGGAAAAGCTGCGACGAATATGTCAAAGATTACTAGATCTCCTCGAGAATGCCATAGCTCCATGATCAAATGTGCTAATGTGCTTTGGTAGTGTCCATTAAATAGATTTGGTCAATTTAGGGTTTATGATGCGAAGGCCAAAAATGTAGGAAAAAGTGACACTTGGCGGTAGTTTCCAAAAATAACTCAAGTGCCACCTCTGACTGCTAAAAATAGATCCCTATTTTTTAGATACGTTTTTTCACTTTTTACTTGTTTATTTTTTGGTAAAAGTTGTCATGCATGCCCAAAGAGATTGCGTAGTTTTGGAGAGAACTCAACAATTCACTCGATCATGCATCGGGCAATCGCTAAGGGAAAGCTTCTGCACAATTTTTGGGTTGAGTGGCCCAGGTTGCCTCTCATTCTCTATGCAGTTTCCCAGCCAAAGGCTAGCTTTCAGTTGGCTATGTGTAGTTTTGGAGAAATAGGTTCATTGCTGGCTTGGACTATGAAATTCCTGAGAGCAAGGTTGGTTGCCCTCAAGGATTGATTAGTTCACTAAGGCAAGCCTAGATCCGGGTTGCAACCAAGTGAAGAGATCGGCTTGCAGGTTAGACAGTAAGACATGTAAGAAAACACAAGACAAAACACAAAGATAGAGCTCAATTGAAGCACAAGTACTTGGATTAGTGTAAGATGAGTTGTTGTGATTTTAGGAGGGAGGCTCCAAAATGAAGCATATGCAAAATTTTGGAGGGTGTTTGTATCCGCTACAACATATCTTCAACTATCTTGTCATCTACTTCTAACAAAAAAAAAGGAAAAATATTTTTCCTAGCCATACACTAGGGAGTTATTTGGATTCCCTTCTTTGGTAATGGTTTTGACAAACCTTGATTCTATGTATAGCCTTCGTTCTTCTCCTCCAAATATTAGAATTGTTGCATATTTGAGATCCAACCTAATGGATCCTCCAAGCATCATTCCCCAGGATATTGAAATAAAAATACCAAACCTCGCTAGAATGTCAACAACGACCACATCCATCACTATACTCCTAACTGAAATTTCTGCCAAAGAGACCACCAAATATTAATTAAACAAATAAATTTCACTCTTTTTGAATCAAAAGAGTGCAAATCCTTGTATGGTTTATTAATTTGTAAACCAAGTTGCTCCATGAAATTTAGAGGCATGATATTATGAGATGCCCCTAGCTCCATAATACAATTATGTAGCATCAAATCATGAAATAAGAGTGATATAAAAAGGAGGATTGGTTGAGTCTTATTCTTCTAAATGTGGCCCAAACATCACAACTTGTCTCTCCTCTTGTAAATTCACATTATCTTGAGTGGCAATTGCCTGTGTTAAATTTAGAAAATTAGCAATTTTATTTTAGTAAGCATGTTGTTTTGCTAATTCTACCAATAGAATAGGAATATTCACTTTTTCTAACTTCCTTTCCATGCTAAAAGTATGCATGATTTTCTCCACCTTTGTTTGTTCATCTGCCTCCCTATTGTCCTTATTTTTTTTTCTTTAACTGTTGAAGCTACATTGCTTGATTTGTTTAGATTGGCTCGGATTTTTGGGACTGTGGTGTTTCCGCTCTAGTTATTGGAATGGTCTGAATGGCATCCTTCCCTTTATCATTAATATTTTGTGCACTCTACTAGACCTGATCATCACTCGATCATGATTTTTGGATCTTTTCCTAGATCTAATATCATATCTATTATGTAATTTAGCCTACATCAAGTATGCAAACTTCCTACAATAAGCATCAATGTCTTCTTCATCTAAAGGAGTTTGGGGATCCAAATTGATACCTTCTTCCTGCACCTCTACTTCTTCTTCTTATTAGAACATGAATATTGATTCTCCTGAAATTTACGTGATTCCTACAAACTTTTTTCTGGTTCATCAAGGTGGTTGTACTTGATCTTGTTGATATTCCTCTCCTCATATAAAATTTGTAGAGGGGGACTCCTAAACTAGGGATTGAAATTCCTATTTTCTCCTTGTTGGATTTGTCTCGAAGGATTTTTATTTTCCAACTCTAACTTCACCAACTTATTTGAAAGGTTCCTGATTACTTTGGTCATTTCATCCAACTTCTAATCCTTCATTTCCTTTTGATTCCCTGAAGGCCCGACTTCTTCTTTCCCCTTTCTTTTATCAACATGCTCTATTATTTCTTTTAACATTCCTATTGTTTCTATATTTGCTTCCACCTCCAAAGCATCATTTTGAATTTGATTAAGAGTAGGTGATTTTCTTTCCCTTAGGGTAAAGCCAAGATCCAAATCAATATCTTGTGTAAAAAATACTTTGGTGGTTGCTAGTGGAGGCTTGATTTCTACTGGTAAACTATTATATAGTTTGTTGAAGCTTTTTGTAAACTTAGCAACATCATTATTTTTTTTCTTTATGCCATTAGATTATTTTAAAACATAGCCATGATCTTTCTTTTCTCCCCATTTCCACATAAAAACATTTTCTATTTCTTCCAATGTATTAATTGAATTAGCAGGTAGGGTTTTGAAACACTTTCTTTCCTCCATATCAATAAGCTGTATGAACAACCTATTAACAAAATCAAGAAATTCTACATTAAGATTTTCAATAAATGCAGAGAATGTTGCCACAGGATTTTTTGTTGTCACTTCACCTTCTCCAGTAAAATGAGGCAAGAGTGTCAAATAGTCTTGTGGCATGGAATTCATTGGTTGTGGGAGATTTAGAGGAGCATATCTATTAAGTAAAAGCCCTCATTTTTCCATATTTTGAGGCAGGGGTGGAAGAAGATTTATTGTTTGTGATGCAGATGAAATAGGAGGGATTGTAGTTATTGGAACTAGTTGTGAGATGGCTAGAAGGGCTTGATATGTGATTTATGTAACAAAATATTTAATCTCTTCAACTTCTCGGAAAACTGGGAAAGAGAAAGAAATTGATTCAAAATATTCCTCTTCTAATTTGGGCTCAAGAAAGGAAAGTTAGGAGGGGGGAACTCTCCTTCTTAAATGTCTAAAGTCTTTGGAGAAACTTGAGGGGTATTTACTTTAGCCTTTTTTGAAATAGAACTTGAAGCCCTAGGAGAAGATATGGTAGGGCTAGGGGTTATTAGAGACTATTTTTCTTTCCAAACTTTATTTGAAATAAGTCTTTTAGGGTCAGATAAAACTAGAGTTTTCTGCTGAGAGGTATTATTAATTTTTGCAACTGCAATAAAATTGCACATTGGACAGTGTAGATGACCAAGATGATTCTTGCATTAAATTCCTCTTTTCGAGAGGATCAAAATGGACCTAAATATTGCTTGATTTCATTAAGCGGAAGTTAAGCTTTAAATTATTTTCTTAATCATTCATTATGGAATGGGTCGGCCCTAACCACTTGGGTCACTGCTTGGGTCATTCTTAACCCCAAGTAAACCCTCAAGAAGCCTATAAAAGGAAGTGACATCGAGCTCATTTCGACACACACTCAAGTTATGTTTTTATTTCTTCTACTTTGGCTTGGATCACACAGTTTCATTGATGGAAGTACTTATTGGGTTTGAGATCACATGCGAAAGGTTCGCTCTGAGTTAGGGTATTCTGGATCTCGGTCGCTGGCACAGATCTGAAGTTTTTTGTCTATAGTCAATGACATAGAGTGGGTAAGAGAGCGACTTTGGCTCTCTGGTTGCTAGGAGGTAGTTTAGAGGGAGCGAATTTTCCTTCTAAAAGTTCTAGTCTTTGGGGGAAACTTTTCCTTCTGAAGGTTTCAGTCTTTTTTCATTGGCTCCAACTAGCCCAAGTAGAGAATTTTCTTTGTCGATCACTCAGATAGCACTGCATGAGTGTGACTTTGCCTTGATCTGTCACTTAGACAACCCGACAAGGGAGATACTTTGGATAATCGTTGTTCAGATCCATAGTCGCAGGAACAGAGACCTCCTAGGAGTGACTTTGTTGTTACAGTCACCCACATATTGTCTTCGTGACTGTGAACCTGAATTTTTCCGTCGCACACAGACAATGTTGATGATAATAACCCAGTTCAGACCTGGGGTTTGGACATCTCGACATTAGTGATCTATGGATCCAGGTTTCTCTACAGTAGATCGGTATATCTAAGTATCTCTACTATTATAACAAATATGTAGATATATAGATTTGGTTTATTGTTACCTATTTCTTATTATATGTATTGGCCTCATTGTACTTACTGTTGTAACTTTTTATGACGATCTACTAAAGAAGAAGAAGATTTGAAAGGGTTTCCCACTTGTGGAGTTTTTCCTTGGTCTTGGACCAATCTGTTGTCTATTATGGTTGTGTGCTATTGTCTTCTCTATCACCGTTCCTAATGTTCATTCTTAAGTTACGTTTATGATTGATTATACTGCTAATAATTGGATGCAAGATTCATAAAAAGGATAAATTGTTGAAATGTGGCAACACGAATATTACAATTTTAATTTGTCTTTGAATTAAAATTCGAATTTAGTCTCATCGGCTGCTTGAAAAATAATTAATTAATTCATATTGTGTTAATTAGTTTGATAAATTTAAGCTAGAAGTTTTTGTGAAGTCATGCAACAATTATCCCTTGAATTAAGTAAGTTATCCCTTAATTAAGGAGATAAGGATGAGTTGTATTTGAGTTGTAATTAGTTGGCTCAATTAACTGAGTTAAGTCCAGTTAAATTAGTTCCAAACAGTTTGGGGAACTAGTTGTGAGTTCAATCAGTTAATGCATGCATGCATGAAACTAGTGTACTCCAGATAACTGAATATTCTATCATAAATAAATCATGCATGTCAGTTCAAGAAAAGACCTAGTTGAGATTAAAGGCATGGACAATGTAATATTAGTTGCAAGAATTTTCCTATAAGAAAATATCTTTCACGCAAAAGGAATTTATTCCTTGAGATTTGCGCAGTTTTACAGTGTGTTGGAGCAGTGTGTGAGATCAGTGTCACACAAAGTTATAGTTGGAGCACCCAGGGAAAATTGCGCAAGGAAATAGGAGGCTTGGAGGATAGAGGAGAAGGCATATGAGTTGTCTATTCTGTCTATGAGCAGTAGTGGGGGATTGTACTGAGAGCTGGATAGCTGTGAGAGCTAAAGCTTTGTGTAATCCTAAGATATTTCCACTTGTATGATAATACAGATAGCAAGGTTTTTAGATGAGGCTTTCCCCAGAGTATTCTTCTATGTTTCATGTGTATTGATTCTCCTTCTCTGTTATGTGTTCTGTTTGATCTTGCTCAAATTGATTAAGCTTCGGCAAGTTTGATTGTAGAAGTAGATTAAGTATTTTTCTTTAGTCTATTGCATAATTAGGTTAAACTACAGTGAGAATTTCTACACGGTATCGGAGCAAAGGTGATCAGAGCTGTGAACAGTATATGGAGAAGGGAAATTCGAAGTTTTAAAGTTCTTGGTTGCAGGTACAAAATCGAATTCTTATCACACCTCAAAGTTCACCAATGGCGTTCAATGGCTTGAGACTGAAGTATGCTCTGGATGGTAGCTCGAATTACATAGCATGGAAGGATCACATGGAAGCGGTATTAGAAGACAATGGTTTGAAGGATTTCATTGATCAAGAAACCCCCAAGCGAGCTGCAGCTAATGCACAAGAATTGGCTGAATCGAAGAAGTGTGTGGCGAAGGCGAGGAGGATTCTTCTAGAGGGAAGGAGACTCCATTTTCAATGTGGAAGACATTGAAGGACCTTTATTAGAACAGTAGTGACCAGAGGAAACTGGCACTCAAGGATAAGCTTCGGAAAAATCAAGTGTGAAAAGGGTGACATTATTTCTACATATTTGAACAAGCTTACCACCTACAGATATGAGCTTGGTAGTGTGGGAATAATGACAGCCGATGATGATATGGTGAGCCTTTCTCTCCTCTATCTTCCAAAGAGCTAGAATAGATACCAGGAGTCAGTCAATGGAAGAGAGAAACTGATGGATTGGGAACGACTGTGGTCGGATCTGATGTAGGAGGAGATCAGAAGGAGCACTAGAGATGGTTCTTCATTGAAGCATGACGATGAAGAAAATATAACCTTAGAAAGTAAGGTAAGGAAAGGGAAAGGGAAGGCTTCCCATTCCAAATCGAATTCTTCCCATGGAGGGAAGAAGATTGACAAATCTAAAGTGAGATGCTTTAATTGTCATGACATGGGCCATTATGCAACTAATTGTCCATTGAAGAAATCCAAGAAGGGATCCTCGAAAGGGTCAGAAGGTGAGGCACTGGTCTCTCAGTTCGAATTGGATTTTACCCTCATCACATGTATGGCTTCATCGACGGTGGGTTGCGTTTGGTATCTCGACAGTGGAACCTCATTCCACATGACTGACGATAAAAGTTTATTCAGTACCTTGGAGGAGAAAGACCTTAAGATGTGCATAGAGATGGGCGATGATGGAATGTACTGTGTTTGAGGAGAAGGAACAATTGCTTTTCAGAGGGAGCATGGAGCTCCTCTCACCTTGACTGATGTAAAGTATGTGCCTGGACTGAATAAGAACTTGGTATCAGTTTGTTATGTCCCTATATTATTAGTGATCCCCCATTACTATTGTCATTGTATCCCTTATTGTTATGATTGTGCCCCTATTGTCCCCATATTTTTATTATTGTGCCCCATAGAATCCCTTTATTGCTATTTTTGTGCCTTTATATTATTATTGTTTGGTCGACTTGGTTATATTGTGACCTCATAGACTCCTATATATAGAAAGGAGGTTTTGTCATTTGAATCATCCAAGAATTGTTCATTTGTGTAATGTAAAGGAGGTTTCCCCCTCGAAGCGGCTTATTCCTAAGGCGTTGATCTATATTTTCTATCTTTTTGTGAGCTGGTTTCATAACATTTGGTATCAGAGCTTTGGATTCTAGGGTTTCACTGCTCCAAATAGGTCATCAAGGCATTTTCACTATAACTTTTTTCGGCAATGTTTCAGAAGCTAAAAGAAAAACCCATTTGAGAAGAAATCTTACTGAAGCTCGGGTCCAAATTTTAGATCTTGTCTCGCTTTATTTTCGGAGATATGATCTAAGGAAGTTAGGGTTTTTGCAAACTCTAGAATTTCATCTAAAACAGGTCACCATGGAAGTTTCGCTATAACTTGTTCGCTACGAAGTTTCAGAAGCTAAAAAAAAATCCATTTGAGAAGAAGGTGGTCTGAACCTTGGGTCCGAATTACAAATATTTTCGTGCTGAATTTTTGGATATATAATCTGAGACATTTAGGGTTTCTACAGGATCCAAAATTACATCCTAACCAGGTAACCTTGGGAAAATCATCATAACTTTCTCTCTAAGCATCAAATTGAAATTTTGTAGGTTGTAGAATGAGGACGGACTGTAGTTTTCTGTGTATCAGTTTCGGGTCCTAAGGTTGAAATAGTGACACGTGGCACATCGTACAAGTTTGCTCTATTGAACTAGTCCATAATTAGGTCACCGGCGGTGATTTGGCATAACTTTTCCTTGGAGAATCCAATTTCGATCATACTAGTGGCATTGGAAAGAGGACGCAGAGGAATACTGTAGGTCAAAATTTCAGAACTAGGAGATGCAAAATTACAGATGTACATTAGATTCAATATTGAGCTCCTACAAAGAAAAAAAAAGGTGTGTATTTTTTTTTAAATTTTTGCATAAGCTTGGTTTGAAAAATTAGTTTGAAGGAATTCAAGGGGCATAGTGAAGCATTATTATCGGTAATTGATGCCCTGAAGAAAGAAAATGGAAACACCTAGTAAGCAACCTGAAAGCTCTATCATGACTCATGAAGAAGAGGAAGAAATGCAACATGATATATCAATATTACGAAACCAAGTGCAACAAATTTCATCGCACAAAAGGTAACAGAAAATAAGATGGATGGTTTAAAGAAAGATGTAGAAGCTAAGATGGATGGTTTAAAGAAAGGTGTAGAAGCTAAGATGGATGGTGAGGATGCTAAGATGGACGGTGTGGAGGCTAAGATGGATGGCGTGGAAACTAGATGGACGGCGTGGAAGCTAAGATGGATGGCATGGAAGATTTGTAGACAAATTTGAAGACAGATTTGACAAAGTTTCTACAATGAATTCTTACTAATGGTGAAAGGGTAGTAAAGGAAACTCAAGATGAGAACAAAATAAATGTTAATCATGATTTCATAGACTCTAATGTTGGATCAAAGAACCACCATGTTCCAAAGATCGATATGAGGAAGTTTGATGGCAAGGATCCCGGAACATGGATACTATAGATGGAGAAATTTTTCGATCTCCATAATGTGCAAAACACGTAAAAGTTATGCATTGCAACTTTATATTTGGAACCAAATCAGTTTGTATGGTATCTATGGCTTTGCTCTCGTAAACAAATTGTCACTTGGGCTATTTTTATGGATGAAATGATAGCACATTATGAGGATACAGAAAGAAAAACTTTTTTTAGCCAATTGATAAATCTCAAACAAAAGGGTTCAATGATGGAGCACATTGAGGACTTCGAAAAATTGAATATAAGGGTAAAAGATATTCCAGAGGAGCATAGGATTGATGTGTTCATAGGGACTTTAAAAGATAACATCCAACATGAGGTTCGCCTTTAGGAACTAGATTCATTGGAGAAGGCATTCAGGTTGGAAAGAAAAAAGGAAAGCAAAATTATGGCAACAAGGAAGCCTACCACTCACAATCATAAATATGGAAGTGTTACTTCCCATAGCCATCCATAACCTACAAGGTTGACACCACAACAATTGGAATAAAAAAGAGCAAAAGGGATTTCTTACAATTGTGATAGAAAATACACTAAAGGTCATAAGTGTGCCGAGAAGAAATTATTTTACATAGATTGTGAAGAGGAGGAAGAAAAGGAACAAGAAATGTCAAAAGAAGAGTATATACACCAGGAAAAAACCCTAGAAAAAGAAGAAATGAATCTGACCATATCTTGTAATGCATTGGCTTGAATTACCACTCCTCAAACTATCAAGATAGATGGGCATATCAAGAAGAAAAAGGTAATAGTGTTGATTGATTCGGGAAATACCCATAATTTTATTCATTATAGGATAGCCAAGGAATTAAATTGCTTCCTATATCCAGCACCAAAGTTTCAAGTGATGGTTGCAAGTGGAGGAACCATAAATTGCTCAGGAAAGTGCCATAATATAAAGCTATCCATGGGAGAATATGTATTGAATAGCCCAATGCTTTCCATTCCAATGGGTGGTGTTGATGTTGTACTAGGAGTCCAATGGCTACAATCCTTGGGTACAATAGCTTTTAATTTTCAAGAACTTTTCATTAAATTCTCTTCAGAAGGAAAGGAAGTTGAGTTAAGGGGCATCGTAGGGAAACCGGGAAAGATAATCAGCTCTAACGGAATGACAAAGCTTCTAAAGAAAGGACAATGAGGCATAATTGCACAATTATGTTCACTGGAGGTTCCCAAATTGAAATCATCCATTTCTCCAGATCTCCAAAATGTCTTGGATAATCATTCCAAGGTATTTGAGACTCCCAAGGGCCTCCCACCTATTCATGATCATGATCATGCTATTAATTTAATTCCTGGAAGTGTTCCTCCAAACATCTGGCCATACAGATATCCCTATGCCCAAAAGAGTGAAATTGAACATATGGTTGCAGAAATGCTAGAGGTTGGTATAATTGAACCTAGTCAAAGTTCTTTCTCTACTCCAATAGTATTAGTTCACAAGAAGGATGGATCATGGCACATGTGTCCAGATTATAGGGAGCTAAACAAGCTCACTATTAAAGATAAATTTCCCATTCCTGTCATTGATGAATTATTGGATCGATTACATGGATAAATTTATTTCACCAAGTTGGATCTTCATTCAGGATATTATCAAATCAGAATGAAGAATTAAGACATTCCAAAAACAACATTTAGAACTCATGAGGGTCATTATGAATTTTTGGTCATGCCTTTTGGCCTTACTAATGCACCTTCTACATTTAAAGATTTGATGAATTCCATTTTCAAACCCTTCCTTAGAAAAGTTGTGTTAGTATTTTTTGATGATATACTAATCTACAAAAAGCCTTGCAAGGATCATGCCCAACATGTTGGCATGGTGCTCAAACTATTGGAGGAGAAATAATTATATGAAAAAATCTCCAAATGTTTCTTTGGAGTTCAAGAGGTGGAATATATGGGTCATATTGTATCTCACGAAGGTGTTAAGGTAAACCCTAGCAAAATTAAAACCATTAAGGAATGGAAAATCCCCACATCCATAAAGCATCTACAAGGATTTCTCAGGTTGACAGGGTATTATCGCAAGTTTGTTAAGAATTATGGGACAATAGCAGCACCTCTAACAACATTATTGAAGAAAGATGCATTTTCATGGCAACAAAGGCCTTTGAACATCTTAAAGAGGTAATGTGCCAAGCACTAGTCTTAGCTACACTGGACATCACAAAATCCTTTATTGTGGATTGTGATGCTGGGAAAATGGAATTGGTGTTGTTTTAATGCAAGAAGAAAGAAGCATTTCTTTCAAAATTCCTCCAATCAAAGGAAAGTATTTACACAAAGCTATTTATGAGAAGGAAATGTTGGCAATACTACATGCACCTAAGAAATGGTGACCCTACCTAATGGGAAGACACTTCAAGTTAAAAAAAGATCATGATAGTCTTAAATACTTTTTAGAAAAAAGATTATCTTCAGAAGAGCAACAAAAATGGGTCACAAAGATGTTGGGTTATGACTCTGAAATCATCTTCAAAAAAGGGAAGAAAAATGTTGTGGCAGATGCACTCTCAAGAAAGGATGAGGATGTGGAAGCATTTCTTTGCACCATTTATATTATCCAACTAGATTGGATAAACGAAGCAAGGGATGAATGGAAGAATGACGAGGAAGTGTGGGCACTCATTCAAAAGACACAACAAGATCCTAGTACATCTGATACATTTATCTAGAAAAATGATTCGTTATGGTACAAGGATTGGTTATACCTATGTAAGAATTCCCAACTCAAACAAAAGATTCTTAGGGAATTGCACACCTCTCCCTTAGGAGGGCACTTAGGATTTCTAAAAACCTACCACAGGGTTAAGAAGGATCATTTTTGGGATGGCCTTAAATCGGATATTCAAAATTTTGTGGTGGAATGTTTGGTTTGCCAACAAAATAAAGTTGAAACAATTAAGACTCCAGGACTATTACAACCTTTATCCATTCCAAGCCAATGTTGGGAGGAGGTTTCAATGGATTTTATCACAAGTTTACCCAAGTCTGAAGGAAAGAGTGTTATCATGTTCATAGTGGAATAACTTACCATGTATGCACACTCTTGTGCATTATCTCATCCATTTAAATCTAGTACAGTTTCTACTGCATTTATGGAAACAATTCAAAAGCTACATGGAAATCCAAAGATTATTGTAAGTGACAGAGATCCCATTTTCACTGGAAATTTTTGGACAAAATTATTTTCTTGTCTTGGTACTCAGTTAGCTCATAGCTCATCTTATCATCCTCAATCTGATGGGAAAACTAAGATAGTAAACAAATGTTTGGAAGGATATCTTCGTTGCTTTGTATCTGATAAACAGATACAATGGGTCAAATGGTTGCCTCTGGCTGAATGGTGGTATAACACTTCCTTCCATACTGCAAAAAAATGACCCCATTTATGGCACTTTATGGATATCATCCACCATACATCACATCATATTTAAGAGAGAATCCTAAGTTTCAAGAAGTGGAAGATGACATCGAGCATCAACAAGAAGTTCTCCAACTCTTAAAGGATAACCTCACCTTGGCACAAAATAGAATGAAACAATAGGCAGATCGACATCACAGTGAAAGAAGTTTTGAGGTAGGTGATTGGGTATTCCTACATCTATAGTCATATAAACAAATGTCCCTAAATCAAGCTGAGAAGGATAAAAAATTATCACCAAAGTATTATGGTCCATACAAAGTGTTCCAAAAGATAGGTACTATGGCATACAAATTGGAGCTTCATGCAACTTCTCAAGTGCACCCAGTTTTCCATGTTTCATACTTAAAAAAGGTTATAGGTGACAAGCTTCCAATTCAGACAATATTTCCAGAACTTGATGAGGAAGGAAAAATCATATTGGAACCTAAAGCAGTCAAAGAAACAAGAACTCAACAGCTATGAAATCAATCAATTTCAGAGTATCTCATCAAGTGGAAGAACTTACGCATTGAAGATTCCACATGGGAGGATGAAAATTTTATACAGAAGCATCTAGAACTACTCAAGCGTTGAGGACAACACTTTTTTGAAGGAGAGGGGCATGCTAGGTCCCTATAATATTAGTGATCCCCCCATCACTATTGTCGTTGTATCCCTTATTGTTATTATTTTGCCCCATAGAATCCCTCTATTGTTATTTTTGTGCCTTTATATTATTATTGTTAGGTCAGCTTGGTTATATTGTGACCTCGTAGACTCCTATATATAGAAATGAGGTTTTTTCATTTGAATCATCAAAGAATTGTTCATTTGTGTAATGTAAATGAGGTTGCCCCCTTGAAGAGGCTTATTCCTAAGGCATTGATCTATCTTTTCTATCTTTTTGTGAGTTGGTTTCATAACACGATCGCGATGTTGGAGGACAAAGGCTACGATGTTGTCTTTAGTAAAGGAAAGGCATTCCTGAGACACATAGCCATGGGTTAGACCAAGAGGATTGGGATTGGATTGAAGAATCCCTATAAGATGGAGGTAGATGACTGTGTTGCATTGAGTTCGAAAGTAGAATTGGTGCAAAGCCAAGACATTGGTGAGTTATGGCATAGGCAGTTGGGCCACTTGCATCATGGGGCCTTGAAGATAATGCAACAAATTTCTACCGGACTTCCCGAAGGTAAACTTGAGCAAGTGGACACATGAAAAGGTTGTACCTTGGGAAAGTATGCCAAGTATTCCTTTCATGATCGAGACAATTGAGCTGAAGCAATCTTGGAGTGAGTTCATACTGATGTGTGTGGACCATTCTCGATAGCATCCATCGTGAAAGAAAGGTATTATGTGATTTTCATTGATGATTTTTCTCATAAATGCTAGATCTATTTCATGCAAAAGAAGGATCAAACCTTCTCAAAGTTTTGTGAGTTCAAAGCTTTGGTTGAGAAAGAATCAGGGAAGAAGATCAAGGCCTTGAGAAGCGACAATGGTGGAGAGTATGTCTCTCAAGAGTTTAAGGACTTATGTGCAACAGAAGGAATTAAATGGGAGTTGATGACACCTCATAACCCACAATAGAATGGGGTGGTCGAGAGGAAGAACAGAACGATTGTGGGGGAAACTTGGGCGATGCTGCATGACCAAGGCCTACCACTTCATTTGTGGGCTGAGGCATGCAACACAATAGTCTATTTGTAGAATAGAAGCCTGCATCGCATTCTTGGGATGAAGACACCAGAGGAAGCTTTCTCCAGGAAGAGACCAAATTTGGGTCACTTCATGATCTTTGCCTCATCGGTATATTGCCATGTGACCAAGGATGCTCGGAAGAAACTTGAGCCAACAAATGAGTTGGGAATACTTTTGGGGTACATTGATACACCTCACAACTATCGGATGTACTTGCCTACCAGTCGGAGGACAGTGATTCGTAGAGATCTCAAGTTTGATGAGTAGAAGGCCATGCGAGTTTCCCTTGAGAGGGAGCTCCAACTACAGGCTATGGAGGAACTTTTGGTTCCTAAGGAGGAGGAGTCTTAGATTGATGTAGAGCAGCCACATGCAAAGGTTCCAAGAGTGGAGACATCCACTCAAGCAGAGTCTTCCAGAGATGGATGGAAGCGCATGAGAGAAGCTGACAGATTGTTATCGAATGTGAGAGAGAATGTGGTAGAACCATCTTCTCAACGCAGACAGAGGAGGTCACCTCATAGGTACACTGGATATATGGCCCTTGTTGGGGAATGTGTTGAGACCGAGCCATATTCCTTTGAGGAAGTAGTGCAGCAGCCAATTTGGGTTGATGCTATGGTGGAGGAGTATGACTCCATAGTTCAGAATAGTGTTTGGGATGTGGTTCCAAGACCAGAGAACAAGTCAGTTGTGAGTTCCTGTTGGATTTACAAGGAAAAGAAAGTTGTTGATGGTAGTGTGGAGAAACATAAGGCAAGGTTTTTTTCCCGTGGTTTCTCACAGGTTGAGGGGATCGACTATGATGAGACTTTTGCTCCTGTAGCAAGGTACTCATCTATTAGATCGATGTTGGCACTATCAACACATATGGGTTGGAGGATTCATCAGATGGATCTGAAGACTGCATTCCTCAATGGAAAGATTGAGGAAGAGGTGTACATAGAGCAGCCGAAAGGTTTTGAGACCTTTGATCATGAGTCGCATGTGTGCCGACTCAAGAGAGCTTTGTATGGGCTGAAGCAAGCACCTCATGCTTGGTACACTAGGATCGGCAACTACTTCACAAGATTGGGCTTCACAAAGAGTGAAGCAGATGCTAACCTGTACCACATCATGGTAGAAGGTAAGCAGTTGACTATTGTTCTTTATGTTGATGATCTCATATTGACAGGTGATGATCATTTGATCATGTCTTGCAAGGAGGTTCTTGCAAGAGAATTCGAGATGAAAGACATGGGTCTCATGCACTACTTCCTTGGCATGGAAGTGTGGCAGAAGGATGGGGAGTTGTTTGTGTCTCAAGGCAAGTATGCCAATGAGATACTCAGGAGATTCCACATGGAGAAGTGCAAGCCCATGCAGACTTTTCTAGCAGGTAACTAGAGTAAGGAGGATGCTACTTCAGCAGAAGTAGTAGAAGCTACTGTGTATCAGTAACTTGTGGGTTCACTGATGTACTTAGTGAACACACGACCAGATTTGTGCTATGCAGTGAACCAGATGAGTCAAGCTATGGCTCAACCTACCAAGATGTTTTGGAAGGAAGCTAAGCATGTTTTGAGATATCTCAGAGGCACATCTCAATATGGATTATGGTACATAGAATAGAGGGAGTGAAGCTACAGGGCTTCATAGATGCAGATTGGGTAGGGAGTCCATCAGATTGGAAGAGCACATCAGGAGGAATTTTCAACCTTGGGTTAGTTGTAGTTTCTTGGTACAATAGGAAACATAGTTCGATTGCACTCATCTTAGTAGAGGTTGAATACATGGTTGCAAGTTAGGCGGCATGTGAGGCCATTTGGATGCTGAAAATTCTAGTTGGTTTTTTGATAAGAGGATGGATCCAACTATAATCTATTGTGATAATCAGAGTTGTATCAAACTCTCTGAGAATCCAGTATTTCATGACAGGTCCAAGCACATCGACATTCGGTATCATAATCTCAGAGACTGTGTGGCGAGGAGGATCATGTTGTTGCAGTATATTTCGACCAAGGAGGAAGATGCTGACATTTTGACTAAGGCATTGTCAAAGTGTAAATTCGAGTTCCATAGAGACAGGATCAGGGTGGCAGATAATCCCTTTCTTGTTGAGAGGGAGTGTTGAAATGCGGCAACAAGAATATTCCAATTTTAATTTGTCCTTGAATTAAAATTGAGAATTAGAATTAGAATTTAGTCTCACCAGCTGCTTGAAAAATAATTAATTAATTCATCTTGAGTTAATTAGTTGGAGAAATTCAAGCTAGAAGATTTTGTGAAGTCATGCAACAGTTATCCCTTAAATTAAGGAAGTTATCCCTTAATTAAGGAGATAAGGATGTGTTGTATTTGAGTTGTAATTAGTTATCTTAGTTAACCGAGTTAAGTCCAGTTAAATTATTTCCAAACAGTTTGAGGACCTAATTGTGAGTTCAGTCAGTTAATGCATGTGTGCATGAAACTAGTGTACTCCAGATAACTAAATATTCTCTCATAAACAACTCATGCATGTCAGTTTAGACAAAGATCTAGTTGAGATTAAAGGAAAGGATAGTGTACTATCAGCTGCAAGAATTTTCCTATAAGAAAATCTCTTGCATGCAGAAGGAATTTATTCCTTGAGATTTGCACAGTTTTACAGTGTGTTGGAGCAGTGTGTGAGATCAGTGTCACACAAGGTTACAACTGGAGCACCCAGGGAAAACTGCGCAAGGAAATAGGAGGCTTGGAGGACAAAGGAGAAGGCATATGAGTTGTCTATTCTGTCTATGAGCAGTAGTGAGGGATTGTACTGAGAGCTGGATAGCTGTGAGAGCTAAAGCTTTGTGTAATCCTAAGATATTTCCACTTGTATGATAATACAGATAGCATGGTTTTTAGTTGAGGCTTTCCCCAGAGTATTCTTCTACATTTCATGTGTATTGATTATTCTTCTCTATTATATGTGTTCTGTTTGATCTTGCTCAAATCGATTAAGCTTCCGCAAGTTTGATTGTAGAAGTAGATGAAGTATTTTTCTTTATTCTATTGCATAATCAGGTTAATCTACAGTGAGAATTTATACATAAATTGGGCTAAAGTAATTGATACAACATTGAACATTCTGAAAATTTAATAGGTATCAAAGCGAGTGTGAGGTCTTATTTGAGCTAGGATTAATGCTTATTAAATCCCGTTTAATGAGTGGCCTTATCCCACACTTTCTTTGCTCACCAGTGAAAGAAATATTCAAAAATATACCTAGGGAAAAATATTCAGATCCATTCCCCAAAAATGACACCAAAAGATGTTGTAACCCTAGAGACAACCGCTGACAGAAGGGAGGTCAGTGTCTAGGACATCCATTTTGTTCAAATAAAGATATTTTCATTATTTTTTATCTTTGCCTAGAGACAACCCTTGAAGGGTAATGGGATTCTACTCTTCGAAGAATAAATAAAACCTTTTCAAGATGGTGTATATATCTGTGGCTACAGTCTTTTCTGAAGTTGTAGTATGGTAGGAGGAATTTCTAAGAGTAAAGATTTGATGCATAGGGATAAACAAAATCCCATACATAGAATCTTAGAAGAAAATGTGAAATGTAAGAAAATGGAATGATGAAATTTTGGAGCACTTCATTAATGTTTTTGTACTTAAGATTAACAAGAATCTTTTGTTATTCCCAAAGCATTGATAAATATGTTTATAAATAAAGAAACCAACAACTTCATACATAAATTTCAAAATAAGTACAAACACAATGCATGAGTTTCAAAGAAAAGAAACACATACTGTAGCTAACAAACATCTTGAACCAGTTGAAATTTTTATTGATCTTCCAAAAGGGTTTTTAACATCACATAGAAAAGTCTTACAAAAAGTCTCTGAGACTAAAAAAAATCTGAACCCTTCACATTGGTTTGATTAAATATTCTAAGGAAAATTACATTGAAAATAGTTATAAGTAAATGTCAAACTATCTAACTGCTTAAATATGTTTTAACTAAAACTCATGTATTGTTACAAAATTAAAGTCTTCATTTTTTAATGCTCGAATGAGAATTGGAACTTTGCTCTTGGGACTGGGTACATGGTCCCACAATTTTGACTGTAGCTTGTTGGAATAATTCTTCACATCTTTTCCAAAGCATTTTATCTAGAATTGGATATTGATTCATCTTGTGGAGATAAACTTGTAAATATGATAATTTAGTGTAATCAAGTGTTGATTCAAATAGGGTCTTCATCAACCATAACTGTTGAAAATCCCTCTGCAAAAAATTAATCGCAGTCTTATTGTTGAACACCAAAATTTTCTCTAAAGATGAACCAATTATACACTTTGTAGCTATCAATTATTTTTCATAGACTTCCCAAGGAAATAATCTCCCATCCATACCCCAACATCTTGGAAACCCAACTCTTTGTTTTTGATCAAATCTAGAATCAAAAGTAGCAACAAAATTCTTGACTATTTCCAATTTACTCTTAGTTTGAATGTGCAGGTGGTTCTTCTCAATGAATTTGTTGATCTCCGTAATGATTGCAACCCTATCAACAATATGCATTTTTTTAACTCTGTTATATATTTTTCGTTTAGAAATTTAATGATTTTCCTAGCTTCCCGCACTTTTTTCTGCATCTCCTTCTTACATGAAGTTACAAGTTTAGTGATACTAGTGATTGCAATCCTTTCTTTAGCAACAATTTAAAAGAAGCCCGAAGTAGAGTGCACCTGTTGAATTATGTCATCCCAAATTACCTACCTAGCATCAATCAAGGACACTTTTCCTTTCAATAGGCTCTTTAGATCTTTTATCTTTTCTTGTGTTGACTTCTATTTTTTAGAGATTTGTTCATTTTCTAATTTTGTATACCTCAATTATTTCTCCTTAACACTCATTTACGATTGAGATGGTGTTAACTTATAATAGAGGTTTTTCATTTCTATCTCTGAAAGTGTGAATTTAGTCATTACCTTTGTTAATTTATCCGAGGGATCTTCTAACTCACTAGAGATCACAACTGTAAAAACATGGCTCTTGGTAGTTTGCTCCAAGTCTTTAACTTTTTATTTTAAGACTACTATATCCTTATTCCTATCTATCAGGTAAATCATCAATTTTCCCTTTTCTTTTTCTACAAAGCTAACTCAATAGTTTGAACATGTTTTGTCATAGGAATTTTCAACTTTTATCTCAATGATTGCATTTCAGATTTTTTTCCTTGTATCAGGAATTTTCTTGCCTCTCTGTCATTTGGATCAACACCAAGCTTGATGATTAAGTCCTTAAAGCCTTCATTATGCAAAATTTAATCTCTATAATTGGCCTTCTCTTGTTTGATTATGTTTGAGGCTTTTTCTAAGAGCTTATATGTTTTGTTGATTGTTAATGAAGCTCTTCTTAAGTCACTATATAACATCTTACCTACTTGTTTGTGAAAATTAACATTCATGTAAAGGAAAATCAACAATGTTAAGAGATAATATCACTATCTTAAACTCAACACCTGAAGGGAATGACTAGAAAATAGGATGCAAAAGTGAAATTTTTAGTTGATTTCTTTCTATGTCCATTGATAAGAGTAATCTAGTCTGTAAAGAAGAATATGCCTGCATGGCCAGTTGAGACATCATTTCACCTTTCACCATCTGACTTTTCTCTTCAATTACCTGATAATTATTTAAGATCGTACCTATCCCAAAAGAAAGTCCTTGAGCTATGGGCACTGTCAAATATGTAGAACTGGAGGGCACAATAAGCTCAGGTTTTCCCAGATTCATCTAGAAACCTAGTTGACCAGAGGTCTCTTCTATTAACTACACTTGTGTTTCCTTTTCACCCTAAATTTGTATATTAGTCCTCTTTCATGATTGTACATCATCCATGTCCACATCTATTGTCTTAGCAATATTTCTTTTCAAAGACTTTTCTTTAATTCCAGTAGTTTCAACCTCAAATTTTGAATTGATGGGTCAAATATCTTGATTTTCTTCCATTATATTTCTCGCCTGCTTTCATGGGAATATAGTATTGAATTACTATTTTTTCCTTCTATTATAAATCACTTGGTGAGGATCATATTTCTATTCCCCTCCCCCCTTCGCTTCAAAATGAAACTCTTTAATCATTTCCTCTACCTAAGTAAGAGCTTGTCTAGAATTTAATATGAAATGACCAACAACATTTTCCAACTTAAGCATATATCCTCTACACCTGGGAAGAAAATAAACTTGATCTACATGTAAAATTTGTCTTATAAATTCTAGAGAGAATATTCTCATAGGTCGGAAAATTTGAATCCAATATGGTTTCACCTCACATCCATATAGCCTTATCTTTATAAATTCTTGAAAAAGGTACCAATCCCTAACCCTATCATCCTTATTGAGTTGCAACAACTACTTTTGCTATGGTAGAATTCTTGGGGGTGGTGCATGATTCAAAATAGTGTAAGTAGTTGCCATGTTTGTAGACAAAAAATAAGAGAATCCTTCATTATCATGATTTATTTTGACTACATTAGTCCACTCAACTACTAAATTCCTTTTTTTCTTGGAATCAAAGAGGCTCAGACCTAAATATTAAATGTTTTCTATATGAACGTACAAAAAAAGGTAAACTAGAATGGAAGGATCTCTGAAGGAATTAGCAATATGGAGTTCTTGAATTGAAAGTTGATAAATTGAGCTAAATATGAAGGTATATCCAAAACCATATCTAGTTGCAACATTTGAATTAAAAATCCTAGGGTTGGTTTGGTCACTTTCCCTATATCATCTTCACCCAGTAATAATAAAATTGTGGCCAGGTTTTTCTGTGCATCTTGAGAGATGAAATACACAAGGTAGGTTTCAACTATTGGAGGAATTTGTGTTCTTGGAGGAAAAATCAATTTAAACAAAGATTGTTTGTTTTATTCTGAGAGCCGAGTGAAACTCAAGATCAATGAAGTACCAGTTAATGGCCGAGAATTTTCTAAATCAAGGAAACAAAATTATTTATGGATAAGGTTAATTATAACCTCAAGGATGTTCTCTCCTTTAGAAGAAGCAACATAATTACTTTGGGGGACACATGGAGAGACTAGCCAGGTTAAAAATTCAGGGAGCTGGTAAGTAGTCGAGGCTATAATATAATACAGACTAGAGGGTACAACCCTACATGCATCCTCTTTATCTATGAAATGATCAAAACATTCAAATCAAAATTATTCAAAGTTTAGAGGACAAAAGAAAATAATGGATTTCAACCTTGGTTTCCATCAAAGGTTGTTTAGTGGTAGGATTAGGAGTTACAGGTTTTGGGGCTGATTTTAGGGCTCCTTTTGGTTTAATAATTGTGAATAATTTGGGTCTGATGTAGAAAATAATAACTGGAAATGGCACGAAAATGAGAGATACTGAGGTGAGTATATTGGTTATTGACTTGGATGTTGATTTGCATAGCTTTCTGAGCATGAAAAATATGAGAAAATGACGGGAAGGAACCACTGAATGAGCCCTTTAATCCTTCTTCATGTGCGGGAAAACAAATTTAAGGATAATTATGAATGACAGGTGAATGATATGACAAATGGGTGACATGGAAGGTGATGTGGGAGGATGAGGTGGAAGGGTGAGATGGCAGGCAAGCTCACTTGACTCGCTTGCTTAGCAAGCTCACCTAGCCGATGTAATGGCCACATTCTATTAGCTGGAAGTAATTTCAACAAATTGTTAACCCTTTTACGTCACTCCTTATTGATAGTTTTGGAAAAAATGAGGCAGGAGTGGCACAATAAATCCTGACCATTGATTGCATGATCAGAGGTTTTCCAATTGAACTTCGCGCCACCCCTACCAATTTTTAAAACTCTTGCACTTTACCCCTTTGCAATCCCATGTGATTTGAATAATTGTGGACGCAGTGTGATCCACTCTCAAAGTTGCATGGTGTTGAACCCTTCGATTTTATTATCATGGGCCCACACATACATTAATATTTGTTGAGCTTGAAATGTTAGAACTTATAATAACAACAATACAATTTTGTTCTAATTTTTCTACAAAATCTCTTTTATATATATCTATCTATCTATCTATCTATTTATATATATATATATATATATATATATATATATATATATATATATATATATATATATAGATATATATCTCTATGTGTGTGTGTGTGTGTGTGGAAAAACCAAATCTTGAGCTACAACAACTCAAAAGCAAAAGGATGTTTGAAGTTTCTTAGGCCTTGTGGGATATTGTTAAAGATTCATAAAATATTTTAGTAAGGTTGATTCTCCCTTATTTTCATTACTAAAAAAAATGTTGAATTTTGTTGTAAAGATCCATGTAAAGAATAATTTTAGGTTATCAAAGAAAAATAATGATAACACCTATCCTCAGATGCCCAAATTGGACCTTGCACTTTCATATTCCTACAAATGCATCAAAGAGAGAAACTTGGGTAGATCTAGGATAAATTGAAGATAAAATACCCTATGCAATTCACTTCATTAGAAAAAATATGCTCAAGGCTAAATTAAACTATACAATAATTGAAAAAGAGTGCCTTGCCATTGTACATTCTTTAAAAAAAATTAGACATTATACCAATGGTTACCAAGTCTTTGTGCATGTTGACCATGTAGCAATCAAGTAATTAATGAATAAACCAGATATGAATGCTCGCATCATTAGGTGGTTATTTTTGCTGCAACAATCTAAATTAACTATTATTGACAAACCTGGAAAAGGGAATGTTGTTTTAGATTTTCGATCAAGACTAACCTTGTCTATAGATGAAGAAGTGATAGATGACCAACTCCCAAATGAAAATGTTTTCGCCATATCACTTATGTATCCATGGTTCCTTGACATTGCAAATTTCCCAGCTACTGGAAAATCCCCTCCTCACCTATGTTATAAGGAGAAAAGTAATATTTTGAAAAACACTTCCTCTTACATTTGGATTGGGGAAAATCTCTTCAAATTGGATCCTGATAAGATTCTTAGAAGATGTGTGAGGAATGATGAATTTTATGACATTCTCTTAGCTTTCCATGATGGACCATGTGGAGGGAATTATGTTGCAAAGAGGAAAACTTAAAAAATATTGCAAGCAGGATACTTTTGACAAACCTTTCACAAGGATGCCCAAAGATATACTTCACAATGTGATGAGCGCCAAAGGATGGGAAAACCTACTCGAAAGGAGGAAATTCCTCTCCTCAAGTTTATTTTGATACATTTGAGAATTGGGGCATGGAATTCATTGGTCCTATTGATCCCCCATTTGGGGAAAATAAGTACATCATTGTATGCATTGACTACTTAACCAAGTGGGATGAAGTGAAGGTAGTGAGGTAGAAACAGAACAAAAAGTGGTTGAATTCTTGAGGGAGAACATCTTCTACAAATTTTACTTTCCATAAGAATTTATGACCAACTAAGGGTCCCAGTTCACCTCCAATATGGTCCAAGGGATAATGAAGAAACACCACATTTGACATAGAAATTCCACTCCATACTACCCCTAAGAAAATGGGTAAGTAGAAGTCACTAACATTACATTAGATAGAAGCCTTACCAAATTGATTAGTGGTAGAAAAAAGGACTAGGTAGAAATAAATGTTGAGGTCGATGGCACCTACAACATCACTTGGAAAGCTACCATAGGGTTCACCCCCTATGAGTTAGTCTACGTGAGGATGACTTTATTGTCAATTTAATTTTAGTACAACACACTAAGGATGGTAACCCAGCTTCACATTGATTTAACTAAAGCTCAGGATGATAGGTTACAATAATTAAATGCAATATATGAGTATACAATGCATGCCTTATTACACACTGAAGTAATTTAGCTGCAAAGAGAAGTATGGCATGATAAGCATATTAAAATTTTAGCCTTCAAGGAGGGTGATTAGGCACTCTTATATGAATCTAGGTTCATAGATTTCAAGGGAAAAATCATGACCATATGGCTAGTGCCTTATCTGGTTGAGAAGTGTTATGGTAATGGCTCAATCAAAATCAAGACTATAAATGAGGAACAAAATCCACTTCTAGTGAATGGATGTTGGTTGAACATTTACAAGAAGCCCCTCTCTAGGGTTGACTTTAAAAATTCAATAAGTAAGGAAGTAAGTATTATTGAGAGCATCAATGCTCCTAATCCATTTAGTCCCTGAACAACAAAGAAAAATGAAAAAGAGAGAAAAAATAGCCTCAACCGAAAACCTCCTTTGAGGCACTTGGGGAAGAATCACTAATTAAAAACCTTTATGAGGATGTTTTTAAGTCTGAATAAAAAAAGAAGAAAAATTTAGAACTCCATGGGAATATATTTTTCAAGGAACTTGGAGCATGCTCACTGGTTGAAAACCTCCATGAGGCAGCTAGTATGCCCCAAAAAAATGAATGAAAAAAAGGGGGAAAATGGAAAAGAAAAAGAGAAAGAAAAAAAACATTTTTTGTCTCACATTAATTAATGTGTAGGTACTACATGATACTACAAAGAATATTGAACATTCCATCCTATATCATCGATCCAAGTCATCAATCCAAGCACTCCTAGAGGGCCAAGGTGGAATCCCTACACAATCTACCATTTACCTTCATCATCCACTACATCAAACATTAATCACCATGTCCTTACCATATGTTTTTTCCAATTTTCCTTGAAGTACTACGGGAAAGTCCTGTATTGCTACAAGAAATATAGTTTTGAGAAAAATCTACATATCGAGAAAATTTTTAGCATACGGGTTAGAGAATGACACTAGGGGCATCCTAGAACTTAGTTTCTTCATCATCATGCATCATATCTAATTTTCTTCCTTGCCATTCGCCATATTTCACCACACAAAAACTCATTCCCTCCATTTTATCTACCACAGTCACAACAAGATCCCTCTCCATCAACATCATCTGCTTCGTCATTATTTACCAAGTCACCTTATGACTTCAGAATAATTTTTCAATAAGAATGAGTAATCTATGTGCCTACTAAAGGAGATTACATGGTCATGTAGCAGACTACAAAAAAATTGCAAGCTCAGTTGTAAAAAATAATAAAATTTATCCTGAATAATACCACATCCTTTAGCAAGGTCAGCAACTCGAAATACTCACTCCAACTTAGATGAAAGAGGCATGAGTAGCTATAGAATCCCATGTAGGCTGCTACATAATTTCCTGTTCACGACACATCACATTGAAGGCATCTGCAAATGGACAAAAAAGCATCCCCCAACACCATGAAAGGTAAGTATAAGGTATGAAATCTCTAATAATCACCTTATTAATTCATTCGATCATAGGAGAAAATGTCATTTGTGCAAAAGAGATAGTCTAAATAGCTAACCTCACTAGCAACAATCTCGACCAATTTAGTAGTCAACTCCACTTTATTTGAAAATTTGTTCACACACATGGGAAAAGTGAATGAGATAAATTGTATGTCCTTCAAAAAGGTGTTTTTTTTCATTAATGATGATCGACTAAGGTGGAAATATGGGAAACACAAGGATTTATGAGGGTAGGCATTCCGACTTAGTTTTGTAACTTAATCCCTCCTTCTCCACCACCCCAATACATCTCTACTTAAATTGAGAGTTAACTTGAGCTCACCACATATCCTCCATTCAATGTTTTTCATGTAAACAAACCATAAAGATCCCATGACAATAGTGCCCATCACTACAGGAAGAGAAGATACAAGTTGCAGAGATGCAATACTTTGACTGTAGAGCTACAAGAAATAGGTTACAAAATTCTACTAGAGACAAAGGGTTTGCTACAAGAATGTAGTTTTCTATTGAAATCATTTACAAAGACCCTCAAATGGGTTACAAGATGTTGGTACTCTAAAAAAAACTATATTGGAATTATTTTAATCACCTTATCTTGCATTTCGCATTGGCTTATTTGATTTTTGTTGAAAATTATCAGTCAACTTTTAAGGATTCTTGTGCTATAACTATGAAATAAGGGAAAGGGGAGAGAGCCCATCAATTTTTTTTTATCAGTTTTCATACATTTATGCCTGATATGATAGTGAAGAAATAAGGTTAAGCTGTGTTTCTTTTACAGTAGTAGTTAGGTTGGGTTTTTGTTACAGTTTCAGAGAAAAATAGAGCACCCTGCTGCCATAGGAAACTCTATATCATATAGTATAACAAGAGAAACACCTTTTTCTTCCTAAAAACCTGTTAAAATTTGTTCAAATTCGTGAAATCAAACCCCAAACCTTTCAAAGTGTTGGGAAAAATGTTTTGATTAATGTCAAAGGTGGTGGTTCTATGGAGAATAGCTTTGAAGGAATGTATGCCTTAGGATATAAGCTTAGATGATAATATAAATGACATAGTTGGATAATGTTCGGAAAGAGCTTTCCAACAATGTATGGAACTCTGAAGAAGACCCCCGAGATCGAAAGTTATGAAGGTTCATAGTTGGACGGTTGAAGGGGAAAGGTTCCAATTTGGTGGCAAGTTTTTTGTTTTGCATACAACCAAATAATAGACCCCCCCTTTTGTTAACTTTCAAGCACACATGGGGTTCTGTGTTTTAATCACAACCATCCATTATGTTAATGAATGACTAGTCCATAGCATTTAAGGCCACTAAATGACAAATAGGAAATCACCTATAGAAATTAGGTTGTATATTTGCAATTGCTCATGAAGTTTTAATCAAAATCACAAGAAATGAACCTACACTATTGCTTTGTAGACATTAATTCAAAATTTAGAGCAAAAATCTCAAACATGCAAGAATAAATAACACACATGCAACAAGTATTTTTATCTAGGGAAAGCAATTTGCTAAAAACCCCAATGCCTACTTTCATTAATCAAATGAATAGAGATGCATTACATTTTCTTTTCTCAATTGAACACACCATGCAAGTGCATAACCTATCTCTCTTCTTGTTGAAGGCCTCTGACACAAAATTAGTCAAATTTTTCCTTGGCTTGAGCTCCTATTTCCCTGTGTTGTTCCTTGAGGAATTAAGCCCTATTATTTAGGAAATTCCTCTAATTGAATTGTGCAATTCCTTAGGTTGATCATATGACTGCATGTAACACATGTACACTCAAGACTAGTCTATAACTGATGCTACAATACCTTAGAATATCCACCTCAACTGGGTAACTCGAATTTTATGCCTGCAATAGCTATTTTAGACTAATTAATTAGTTAACTGGATGATCACTGAGTTTGACTGAAGTCCCACTGCTTAACTGACCTTCCACTAGTTCCTTCGAAAATTGGAACTAATTTAACTGAAAACAACTTGAGATAACTGACCTTGATTTCTACAAATAAGAAATCACACATGCAGAACTAAACTCTAAATCCTCCAACTCTAATTTACTGATTAAAATGGGTGACACAAGCCGTGTCACACAAGTTAACATCATCCAAGTTGTCTGATAATGTGTAAATTCGATTTTTCTCCATTTAGTCAAGGCAAAATCAAATTGATAATTTATTGTTGCATTTTTCAACACCCCCTCTCAAAAAGAAAGAGATTATCAACCACCCCTATCATGTACCTGTGTAACTCAAACTTCCCTCTTGACAAGGCCTTTGTAAAAATGCCAACATCTTGTTCCCTTGTCGGAATGTACTGCAACAACATTTTCTGCCTCAGCACACAGTTTGTAAATGGTGATACCAAATACCTATATGCTTGGATCGATCGTGAAAAACAAGATTTTCAAAGAGCTTGATGCAACTCTAATTATCATAGTAGATCTTAGTTGGATCCATCAGCTAACCAAACAATCCAATAAGTATATTTATCATCTAGATCGCTTCACATGCTACTTGACTAGCATTCATGTATTCTTTTTCTACCGAGTTGAGTTCCATAGATCTTTGCTTCCTGTTGTACCAAGAAGCTGTTGTGGACCCAATAATAAAAATTCCACCTAATGTACTCTTTCGGTCTAATGGACTGCCTAACCAATCTGCATGTGTGAAGCCAAATAACTTCACTCCCTTTGTCTACCTATACCATAGTCCAAACTGGGTAGTGCTTATGAGGTACCATAAAACATGCTTAGTTTTTATCCAAAATAATTTGTTTTTACTATCCATAGCTTGGCTCAACTAGTTGACTGCATAGTACATATTTGTTTGTGTGTTCGTAAGATACATTAGTGAACCCACCAACTACTGGTAAACAATAGAATTCACTTCCTCACTTGAAGTGGAATCCTCTTTCCTTCAGTTAGTTGATAGAGGTGTCTCCATGGGTTTGCAATTTTCCATGCAAAACCTTTGAAGTATCTTGTTGGCATACTTTCCTTGAGAGAAAAACAATTCCCCATCGCTTTGCCATACTTCCAATCCAAGGAAGTAGTGCATGAGCCCAATGTCATTCGTTTCAAACTCTCTTGCAAGGTCCTCCTTGCAAGATCTGATTAGCTACTCATCACCAATTAAAATCAAATCATCAATATATAAGACAATAATCAACAATTTACCTTCTACCAAAATATGATAGAGGTTTGCATCCTCTTCACTTTTGGTGAAGTCCAAACCAGTGAGATAGCTATCAATCCTGGTGTACCAAGCACGAGGTGCTTGCTTGAGACCGTACAATGATTTCTTGAGTCTGCACACATGAGACTCTCGATAAAATGTCTCAAATCCTTATGTTTGCTTGATATACACCTCATGCTCAATAACTCCATTGAGGAATGCTATTTTCACATCCATCTAGTCGATATTCCACCCCATCTATGCAACTAGAGAAATAATTGATCTGATGGATGAGCACCTTGCTATAGGAGAAAATATATCCTCATAGTAAATCCCCTCAACTTGGTAGTACCCTTTGGCCACAAATATGGCCTTGTACTTTTCTATGCTTTTGTCTACTACATTGTTTACCTTGAAGATCCATATAGAACCCTCAACTGATTTGTTTGCTGATCTTGGGACCACTTCTCGAACATTTTTATTTACAATGGATTTGTATTCCTCCACTATTGCATTAACCCATATAGGTTTCTCTACTGCTTCCTTGAAAGAGGATGGCTCAGTCTCTACAAGCTCAGTGATTATATCAATGTATCTAGTGTATCGATCCGGTGACCTTCTCTACCTGCGTTGATTTTAGGGGGCACCCACATTATCCCTTGCATCATGTACAAGTCCCTAAGATTTCGTGGTCCTTTTTCTTCCTTCTCTTGATGGTTTTGCTTAAGTCATTGTTTCCACTCTCTGCTCCTCAACTTGTGGCTACTCCACAACTTCTTGAGGTTCCTCCTTTAGAGCTAAAATCTCCTCATTTTTTGGGATCTAAGGCTCCCTCTCAAGAGAGAACCACATGGCTTTATCTTTGTCAAATTTGACATCCCTTCACACAACTGTCATTCTTAGGGATGGAAAGTACACATAGTAGTTTTGGGGATTTTTTGTGTAACCCACAAACACCCCCAATTATGGTGTCGTCTCTAGCTTCTTCCTTGATTTTTTTGAGACATGGTAGTAAATAGAGGCTTCAAAAATCCTAAAGTGTGACACATCCAACTTTCTCCCTGAGAAAGCCTCCTTCGGTGTAATCATGTCGAGAATATGATGAGGACTCTGGTTCTGCAAATAAACTATTGTGTTGCATGCCTCAACCCATAATGCAAAGGTGGGCCTTGATCATGTGACATCATCCTTATTTCTCCCATAATGCTACGGTTCTTTCTCTCAGCTACCCATTCTATAATAGGTTATGGGGTGTTGTCAAATCTCATCGAATGCCTTTTTTGCGCAAATTTTTGTAAATTCATTCAACACGTACTCGCCTCCATTATCACTCTTAGAGTCTTCACCTTCTTTCCATTTCTTTCTCAACCAGTGCCTTGAATTCTAAGAACTTGGATAATGTATCATCCTTCTTCTGCATGAATAAGATCTAGCACTTCCGTGAGAAGTCATCAATAAAAATGAAAAAATACTTTTGCATAGCAGTGGAGGCTATTGAGAAAGGTCGACAGACATTAGAGTGGATCCTTTCCAAGACTGCATGTGCTTTGTTGTCCCGATCATGGAATGTGGATTTTGTGCACTTCACCAAGGTACATCCTTTTCATACATCCTGCTACTCAAATGCTCCTTTGGGGAGGCTTGTGGTTATCTATTGCATGATCTTAAGAGCATCATGATGCAAATGACCAAGTATTCTATGCAAAATCTCATAAACATCATGACTCTACATCTTCTTTGCCTTTATGCTCAATGCAACACAATCCTCCATATCTAGCTTGCAAAATTTCTTCACATGAACACCGATCTGCTTCACTTGTCTCATGGCTATGTGTCTTAGGAATTCTTTTCCTTTGTTGAAGATCACATCATAACCACATTCTTCCAAAACTGCAATAGAGATAAGATTTTTCTTTAGGCCCATAATGAACATGACATCCTTAAGCCTGAGGGGGGAGCCTCAGTCCCTCTGAAAGGTGACTATACCAATCTTGGTCATACTATACCTTTCATTGTCCCCCATTTCGATGTGCATCTACAAATATTTTTATTCTAGGTCACTGAAAGAGTCTCTACACCCAATCATGTGGAATGATGCACCCGAGTCCAAGAAACACACGCTCCCCATCACTATTTTGGACATGCAGCAGTGAGGGTAAAGTCAAGTTCAAATTGTGAATCCAAATATTCACCTACTACTCCTCCTGAGGTATTCTTGCCTGCCTTCTTTTATGGACACTTCATGCCATAGTGCCCAAATTATTGACAAATATTCCTTCTTTCCTTCTTGACTAGATTCTGGTTTAGATTGGGATTTATTTCCTTTTCCCTTCTTTGAATTTCTTGCCAATGCAAATTTTTCTTCATCCTTGCCCTTCGATGAAGTCCCATGTATGTTATTCCACCTTATTTCCTCTTGTTCCAAATTAGACCATAAGAACTCCAGATTCCATAGTTTCTCCCTCCCATTCACCGAATCTTGATAGTTATGCCAACTCTTGGGAAGGCCTAGAAGGGCTAGGCTTACCAAGTAATCTTCAAGGATAGTAACACTGACCCCCTCCCCACCCCAGTTCATCATGAAATTGTGTGAACCTGATCAGGTATTGTGGTATAATGTCTTTCTTCTGCATCTTGATACTTCAATTTTTTTCCTTAAGCGCCAGCTTCCTGTGGTCGCTACTATTCTTGAACAATTTTGTCAGTTCTTTCCACATCACAAACATAGTTACTTTTCCATGGAGTTTCGATACAATATGATCTCATACTCCCTCTGAGATTATTCTCCTCGCCTTGGTTATATCTCTCTTCCATTGTGTAAGGTCTTGTACATCAAATGATAGTTCTCTTGGAATATTTGTCTTGACATATTCAAGCAATCCATTTTCATCTAATGTTGCCTCCATGTGGTCCTTCCATGCAACAAAATTTGAGGTGCCTTCCAAGGCATAATCTAGCCTTACTCCATTGAAGGCCATCTGTAGAAATTCCCATTGTAAATCACCTGATAATGCAATATACTACAACAAAATACTAGATCTACTTCTACAATCAAACTTTGTGGAAGCTTAATCAATTTGAGCTAGATCATTCAGAACACATATAATAGAAAAGAAGAAATCATACACATGAAACATAGAAGAATACTTTGGGGAAAGCCTCAGCTAAAAACGACGATCTTTGTATTATCATATAAGTGGAAATATTTCTAGATTACACAAAGCTTTAGCTCACAAGCTATCCAGCTCTCAATACAATCCCTCAGCTGCTCATAGACAGTCAAAGTCTTCTCACAAACCTTCTTATCTGCCCTCCAAGCCTCCTATTTCCTTGTGTAGTTTTTCTTGGGGTCTAGTGCTTCCACTTGTGTGAATTCCCACCTCACACTACTTGCTTGGCTCAGTAGTGACTGCGCAATCCTGAAGGAGATAATTCCTTAAGCACGGATGAGGTTCCCATATAGGAAAAATCCTCCAACTGATAATACATTGTCCCTTCCTTTGATCTCAATTGTGTCTCTGTCTGAACTGACATGCATGAGTTATTTATGAGAGAATATTCAGTTATCTGAAGTGCAACAGTTACATGCATGCATGCATTAACTAACTGAACTCACAATTAGTTCAACAAACTATTTGAACTAATCTAACTGGACTTAACTCAGTTAATTGAGCTAACTAATTACACCTCAAATTACAACTAATCCTTATGTCTTTAACTAAGGGATAAATTCCTCAATTAATGGGATAACTGTTACATGTCTTCACATAGACTTCATGTTTGATTTTCAACAACTAATTAACTCAATATGAATTCATTAATTATTTTACAAATAGCTACTAAGATCAAATTCGAATTTTACTTCTCAATTTTAGTTCAGGGACTAACTAAAATTGGAATCTATCCCAAAATTCGATGTATAGCAATGTTATTTTTAGCACTTCCATTTTTCATTCCTTGTTGCTATGTCCAACACTAGTACCTGAAATGCTATTTATAGCATTTCTTTTTTTAGCATTTCTTGTTGCCATCTTCAACACTCCCTCTCAACAAGAAATGCATTCAACTCGAACCTGATCCTGAACCTTTGGAATGTTCTGCATGTAACACTTCTTCCAAGTTTTGTTACTCTAGCAACTCTAGAAACAAAAAAAACTCCCAACTGACCTCCTTGTTGGGCTAGAAACATCCTCTAAAGCTGAAGCTCCATCTGTCACTGACAGTGCTCCCTCTCTGACCTCTGAGCTATTGCAACACTCCATGCATCTCACACTGTTGCACACCTCTCTGTGCCATCCTACACTGGTGCAACACTCCTGTGCCTCTTGCATTGTTGCAGTCTGCTAGCTCTGCACTGTCTTGGGATTCTCGCACTGTATCTCTCTCTGTCGCTCCATCTGCATCTATCCCTACCCACTCATCCAGTCTTTCTACTCCTCGTTAGGGCTCTTGTAGCAAGGTCTAATCAAAGAGGTTGGGTACCTCATTGATCCTGCCCCTATTCCAGCCTTATTGGGACTGTAACTCCACATTGCCCCACCTCTGACCTGGAGGTATGGATGCATGTGATCCCTCTACCAACTTGGCTCAAAATTTCCCCCTATTGGAGGTCTCTGCAAGAGTGGATGCCTCCACTCGGTGTCCTCTCGGATTCTCTATTTGTTGCTGCTCCACAACCTCTTGAAGCTACTTCACCAATTGTGGCTCCTCCACAATTGTATGAGACTTATTCTGGCACTTCATGTGTAATCTCCCTCTCAACCACCAAGTCTCCATCAGTTGCCTTGCTCCTTAAGGCTTTTCATGCATCTTGAACCTCAAGAGCATACAGGTTCTTGACTCGTGAACTGATCTGCTTCACCTGTCTAGTGGTGATGTGTCGAAGGAAAACCTTTCCCTTACTGAAGACTACATCATAACCTTTGTCTTCCAGCATTGCGATTGACACCAAATTTTTCATCAGTCCTGGTACATACTTGAAATCGGTCAAGGTAATGCGAAATCCATGCTCCCTTTGAAAAACAATCGTGCCTACACCTGAGACACTATACTCTTCATCATTACCCATTGCTATGAGTATCCGAAGATCTTTCTCCTCCAAGGTACTGAACAAACTCTTGTCATCGGTCATGTGGAAAGAAGCTCCACTATCAAGAAACCAACCACATCCCACCATGGATGAAACCATGCATGCGAAGAGGGTGAAATCCAACTCGAACTGTGAGGCCAATGCCTCACCTTCAGATCCTTCCTTGGATCCCATCTTGGATTTCATTAGTGGACAATTTGTAGCAAAATGGCCCACCTCATGACAATGAAAGCATCACAATTTTGATTTGTCAAACTTCTTCCCACCATGGGAAGAACTCAATTTGGGATTAGAATCCTTCTCCTTCCCTTTCTTCGCCTTACTCGCTAGGGAAAAATTTTCTTCATCCTCCTTGGATGAAGAACCATCTCTGGTGCTTCTTCTTATCTCCTTCTGCACCAGATCTAACCAAAGTCGTTCCCAATCTGGCAGTTTCTATCTTCCATTTACCGAGCCTTGGTAGTTATGCCAACTCTTAGGAATAGCGAGGAGAGCAAGACTCACCATGTCATCATCAGATGTCACGATCCCTACACTTCCAAGCTCATCCTTGCAGGTAGTGAGCTTGTTCAGATATGTAGAGATCATGTCACCCTTTTCACACTTTATTTTTCGAAGCTTTTCTTTCAGCGCCAACTTCCTCTGATCGCTTCTGTTCTAATATAGGTCTTTCAATGTTTTCCACATCAAAAACAGTGTCTCCTTCCCTTGGAGGCTCGAGACAATGTGGGCTTGAACTCCCTCCAGGAGGATTCTCCTTTCTCTAGCCACACATTTCTTCCATTCCACCAATTCTATAGCATTAGCCGCTGCCGGCTTGGAGACTTCTTTATCAATGAAGTCCTTTAGACTGTTATCCTCTAATATTGCTTCGATACGATCCTTCCAGGCAATATAATTTGAACTACCATCAAGAACACATTCGATTCTTAAACTGTTGAATGCCATTGGTGAAATTGGGATGTGATAAGAACTCGATTTCTATATTTAGGAACCTCAAACTTCAAACTTCTCCCTTCTTGTATACCGTTCTCTCCTTTGATCACCTTTGCTTTGATACCATGTAGAATTTCCCACTGTAGATCACTTGATAATGCAATATACTACATCAAAATACTAGATCTACTTATACAATTAAACTTTGCGGAAGCTTAATCAATTTGAGCTAGATCAATCAGAACACATATAACAGAGAAGAAGAAATCATACACATGAAACACAGAAGAATACTCTGGGGAAAGCCTCAGCTAAAAACCTCAATCTCTATATTATCATACAAGTGGAAATATGTCTGGATTACACAAAGCTTTAGCTCACAAGCTATCTAGCTCCCAGTACAATCCCTCTATTGCTCATAGACAGTCAAAGGCTTCTCACAAACCTTCTCCTCTGCCCTCCAAGCCTCCTATTTCCTTGTGTAGTTTTCCCTGGGGTCCAGTGCTTCCACTTGTGTGAATTCCCACCTCACACTGCTCACTTGGCTCAGTAGTAACTATGCAATCCTGAAGGAGATAATTCCTTCTGCATGGATGAGTTTCCCATATAGGAAAAATCCTCCAACTGATAGTACAATGTCCCTTCCTCTGATCTCAACTGGGTCTTTGTCTGAACTGACATGCATGAGTTATTTATGAGAGAATATTCAGTTATCTGAAGTGTAGCAATTACATGCATGCATGCATTAACTAACTGAACTCACAATTAGTTCAACAAACTATTTGAACTAATCTAACTAGACTTAATTCAGTTAACTGAGCTAACTAATTACAACTCATCCTTACCTCTCTAACTAAGGGATAAATTCCTCAATTAATGGGATAACTATTGCATGTCCTCACATAGACTTAATGTTTGATTTTATACAACTAATTAACTCAATATGAATTAATTAATTATTTTACAAATAACTACTAAGATCAAATTCGAATTTTACTTCTCAATTTTAGTTCAGGGACTAACTAAAATTGGAATCTATCCCGAAAAACTATTTATAGCAATGCTATTTTTAGCACTTCCATTTTTCATTCCTTGTTTCTATGTCCAACAATGGTTCTTAAAATGCTATTTATAGCAATGCTATTTTTAGCATTTCTATTTTTTATCATTTCTTGTTTCCATTTTCAACATCATCTTCTCAGCTCTAAATAAATCCTACTACACTGATCTTCAAAGTCGAACCTCTGAGAAACAACTTTGAATTCCCTGCTCTAATGTGAATCTAGTTTCGATAGCATGTACAAATTAGGTGTATATTTGCAATTTCTCATGAAGTTTTAATCAAAATCACAAGGCACAAACCTACACTACTACTTTGCGGACATTAATTCACAATTTAGAACAAAAAAATCATACATGCAATAAGAAATAACACACATGGAACAAGTATTTTTATCTGGGGAAAGAAATCTGCTATAAATCCCAATGCCTTCTTGCATTAATCAAATGAATAAAGATGCATTACAATTGATTTTCTCTATTGAGCACACCCTGAAAGTGCATAACCTATCTCTCTGCTCACAAAAGGCCTCTGACCCATACTTATTCAAAATTTTCCTCGGCTTGAGCTCCTATTTTCTTTCATTGTTCCTTGAGGAATTAGCCCCTATTATTTAGGAAATTCATCTAATTGGATTGCACAATTCCTTAGGTTGATCATCTGACTACATGCAACACCTATACATTCATGACTAGTCTACAACTAATGTTACACTTCCTTGGAATCTCCACCTCAACTAGGTAACTTGAATTATCTGCATGCACTAGCTATTTCCAGTTGATTGATCACTTAACTCAATGATCACCGAGTTTGAATGAATTCCCACTGCTTAACTAACCTTCCATTAGTTCCTCCAAAAGTTGGAACTAGTTTAACTGAAAACAACCTGACATAACTGACCTTGGTTGCTACAAATTAACAATCACACATGTAGAACTGAACTCTAACTCCTCCAACATGAATATATTGAGTAAACTGGGTGACACAAGCTATGTCACACAAGTTAAGATCATCAAAGTTTTCTTCTGATGTGAAATTCAAATTTTCTCAATTTAATCAAGGAAAAATCAAATTGAGAATTTCTTGCTACATGTTTCAACACCCCACTTCATTAATGTTCGAGCACATAGGGGGGTCAACATTTTAATCTAAGCTACTCATTGAACTAGTGAAAATTCATCAACAACCTTGATCATATTGTCTGTATAGACAAACACAAACTAAAGCGGTGTACAGGTGGAAGTCTTTGCGTGGAGCTCATAAGAGATAGATATTTGGCTGGCAAATGGAGTAGTGGCACTTAACATAAATATCACACCCAGGAAAAATCAAATAATAAAGAAATTCAATGAAAAACACAAAGCATGGGACATCTCTTCCATACAATTGACATGGATATAGGACAATGTAGACCAATGATAGTATGGCACATGGTAGACTCGCATAAGGAAATGATTATGAGCAAGATGATGACATGGTAGCCATGCTGGCATGGTGACATCAGCAGTGGCAGGGTGGCAGGATGACATCAACATAGAGTGGTAGGGCACCCTAGGCATGGGACATTTGACATGTAGTTTTAGAATTTTCAGGTACTCAAATGGGTTATTTTTGGGTGACACATGGCACGCCCAAAGGTGGCCACGTGGATAGGATGACATCACCTTGATGCTAACATCACCTTAACAGTTTAAGGATGAGGACAATGAGGAACTCCCACGGTATTTACATCCCAGGGAATAAATAAATTCCCAACAAATGACAACAAAAGATTGTATCTCGTGACATTTAAAAGATGACATCAGCATGACATCATCCCTACGCTAGCATGATTCCATTTGTTTCGAAAAGGGGAACTCTCAAGATATTTATGTCCTAGGGAACAAAGAAATTTCCCAACAATTGATAATAAAATATTTCTATCCTAGGAAATTTACCACGAGTACCATTAGTACTTGTTCACGAGCCCTAGTCAATTGGAGAAGAGGTGCCAAAAAATTTAAAGGCGCTAGATCTTATTAAGGGCATGGAATTAGGCACCTCTTCTATTCGTTCAAAGGTTACAACACTTGGTCAATCAGGCAAAGGATTTAAGTTAGATGGAACAACATTGGTTGAATGCAATAGATCAAAGTTAATGTAGTTGGTGGATTCATTGTTTCAGTGATGGGACTCCTCATCAAGATTGTACAAATGATAATGGGTTTCCAGCCTTAGAAAAATCAGACCATATTGAAGTAATCCCCATGCCATAAAGAATTTAATGAGAAAAATCTTCTCATACAATTTTAGATTAAGAATGGAGGCTCTGTCAAAAATCATGAGTATGTGTTGTGATGAAGTAATCGGCAAGGGGAGGAATATTTAAGAAATTAAGATCTATGGTATCGTGCTAGAATTTTTTTCCTCTACAAGTTCTGAGACATTTATTGTATGTCCTCAAACAATGATAGAAAGTGCATTTTACTCTCTGTATAGTTTTTGTTGGAATTGAAGTGTGAAGGAGAGTGTTTTGTGTGTGTTGCTTGTGACAAGGAGTGTGATATGGGAAAGAGTAAATTCTATGAAAAAATAGTGTGGGTAGTGAAAAATTGGAATGGTTGTATTCCTATACTAAGGAGGAGGAGAGAGAAAACGTAACAACTAGTGAAGGGTGCAACACAACAAAGAGAGTAGTGAAGTGTAGAGAGTGAAATAGAACATGTTCAACAAAGGTAAAGGTGACTAAGTGTGTGTATGTGTGTTTGTGTTGACGAAAGATGAGGGAGCTATAGAGAGACAATAGACTAAGTTTATAGGTTATTTTTATGTTGTAGAGGTAGGCCATAGTTATTAGTTTAAAAATTGTATGAAAAGTAGAACTCTTGGTTGTAGTAGGTGTGGGCCTGCAATTATAAGAGGTTAGTACCTATAGGAAAGTTTGAGCTTGCTAATTTTAAGGAGTTTAGGGACTCTTATGATTAGGTTCTTACAAAAAAGTGATGTAATTTGAGTAGATTCCTTAGATTCACATCATTAAAAAAAAAAAAAATAATAAAATAAAAAAATAAAAAATAAATAAAAAAAACTTTGGTGGTTTTTCAACCAAAAACGTTTCCATGTTAAATCATTGTGTTCAATGTGATTTTATTATTGTTGATCTCTCATATTGTATGACTATTGACCTCTCGTATGTTGATTGAATGTCTCACAACTAAATGTTTAAGTTCTTAATCTAAAAGGAAATAAAATTGTAAATTACTGATTCACCCCTCCCCTCTCAGTAATTCTTGATTTCTGAAAATTGATATCAAATCTTAGTTCCATCAAGAACAACTTAACCACTGGAAGGTAGATCGATAGGGAATCATGGCCAAACAAGAAAATCAATATGCTTATTCAAGTAAGATATCATTCTTTTGATGGTACGAATTATGTATTCTAGAAGATCGGGATGGAAGCCTACCTCACGTCCCTAGGTGTAGATGTTTAGATCTTAGTGTTAGTTGAATATAAAGCCCCAATAACCCCTCCAATAGATCCAGATGGTATAAAAAATTATGAGAACAATGAAAATGCCAAGAATTCCATTGCCTTTGGCCTCAATCAAACTAAACTAGTAAAAGTAATGCATTGTCAATCAGCCAAGGAAGTGTGGGACAAGCTCAAGAATAGTTATGAAGGAGATGAGAAAGTCAATAAAAACAAGGTTCAAGCTTTTATAATGAGATTCAAGAGCTTAAGAATGAATGAAGAAGAGAAAATAACATAATATTTCCTAAGAGTTAATGAGATAGAAAATATGATTATAGGACTTGGTGAAGACCTTAAGAATCAAGTAGCTGTCTACAAGATATTGAGATCTTTTCCTATGAGATTCAATGCTAATATTTCAGCAATAGAAGATATGTCAGATTTAAAATCCCTCACAGAGGAGTAGCTACATGGAACCCTTACATGATGACAATAATATAAGAGAAGGCTAAGCCAAAGGAGGCAACACTTAAAGTCTTGAAGAAGACTAAGGAACATAAATATCACCAAGATTGTTCCAGTTGTGAATCAAATTATGAGTTGGCTCAATTTTCCAAAAAATTAAAGCATGGCTTAGGTAAGTATAAGGGAAAGTTACCCTTTAAGTGCTTTGTTTTTGCTAGAGTTTGGAAATTTTCCTCCAATTTTTACTATACAAAATCTAAGAATCCGTAGAAGGAAAAGGATCGAAATCCTCGAGAAAAAATAAAAGATATCAAAAGAAGAAATCCTTTAAGAAAAATGGGCTCTACTCCAAAGAGGACCAATGTTCATCATAAGCAAGCAGTGAAGAATCCTCTAGGGATGAACATCATGAATGTGTGATTATGTAATTTGACTTAAAATCTAAATCCAAATAAGAATTATACTTTCGGGAGGAAGAAGAAGGTGTAGTGGATCTCAAAGGGGAGCTCATCAACACTCTTGATGAATTAAATAAAGTTAGAAAGAAGAAAAAATAATTGAAAGAGAATCTATGTGAGTTGAAGAAGGCATGTATGGATTTGATCATGAAGAATTTAGTTATCAAAAATAAATACTTGAAGAAGTTTTTAAAATCAAAGGCATCTCAACTCGACAGTCGGAAGAGAAACGACATATTTTTATTAAGTTAGAGAAGGAAAATAAGCTCTTAAAACATGAACTAAATAAGAAACAAGAAAAATGATTTGGAAGCATACAAGGAAGAAATTATGTAAAGGAGATCAAAGCTCTATAAAGGCACTTCAAAATGGGTCCAATGAGGATAAGAGAAAGACAAATTAGAGAAGCGGTCAACAATCGAGTAGGCCCATTAGAAACTCAAAGATTCCTCCACAAAGATTTGTAAGCCATCCATAAAGACAACTGAGGTATAATCAATCTATTCAAGATTATTGATTCTCAAATTTCATATACCCAAGTTTATTCTATGGACAATTTTATGTGTGTCATAAGTTTGGGCATAAAGCCTTGTTGTAGCAGCGACAATCACCCTCCAAAATTTTTCCTTAGATTCATTTTGGAGCCTCCCTACCAACCTTCATAGCAGCATGTCTTGCTTCATTAAGTACACAAGCTGTAGTGATTTTCTTGCAGAAAGACAGCCTGTTGAGCAAACCTTGATGCATTACCCTCACAAGATGTTCATCTGGACTTGGTCCAATAGCAGGTTGAGTAGCTTCTTCAAGAATTTACACAAATATGGAGGGAAACTAGCCTTCCCTCCAGAAATTGGACAATCCTAGTTGCTAGCTTGCTGGGCCCTAAAATTGCTCAATTCTGCTGAGCATGCTTCACCCAGAAAATTGTGCAATCCTTCCCAGATGGGCTGCTCAGCCTAGAATTTGTGCAAATATGGGCAGAAATCAGCTTCTCTGCTCAGAAATTGCACACATCTTTTGAGTAGCCAGGCCATCTCCCAACCAGAAATGCACATTTTCTCTAAGCAAATTGAAAAACCTCTTCCATGTGCACCTAAGTTGACTGGTTCCCTCCAAGACCGAGGAAAACAGACTTTGATGCATGGGTTGCTTCTCCCAAGGTAGCATGCAAAGGCATCCCTTGTTTCAGGGATCTATTTTGGCAGTTGGAGGTTACATGAAAGGATCATTTCAAAACCTCCCACATGGCATGCACCTCACAACATCGATTTGATCAAAACTCATCAACCGGACACTGTAGATCTCATTCCTCACATCTGTCTTGCAGCTCTAACATCCAACATTACATCTAGGATTTGTCGGCACATTCAACTTAGTTGTTTTGGGGTAAGCCTACTTTCCATGTCTTGTGTTGCATTTCTGGTGCTTTTTGTGTTTTGCGTCATATGAACGATCTCTGTTTGATTTCAGCAGAGCACTTGTTGTTGTTTTCATACATACTAGCTTGTACAAGCACTGTTTCAATTTTCATTAACATATCACTGCTGTCGCATGCATGAAACTATTTTTCACGAAGAGTCATTGATTCGGTGACTCGCCTCACCCACATGCATGTTGTTCCATTTTCTGAATCTGTCATTGACCGTTTTCATGCACGATCATTCTCTTATGCTTACACTCAGTATCGCCATGCATTCGCTTTCACATTCGTGTTCAATTGCCCGTTGGCGAGTCTGGGCAGCCTCGGCCTGGACTCTGCCTCACTAAGACAACATTGTGCAATCCTAGGAGGAAAGGATCTATCTTCCTCTCTAGAAATGTGGATTTCTGCCCACGAGCTATTCTCCAGGCTTTCTTTACGCAAATTTGAGGGACAGTGACTGTTGGCCCAGAGAATTGCTCAATGCAGTCACTGAGCCTACAACCATTGCCAGCTGAGATTGTGCATTGCGTAATTCCAATAGTCAACAGCCAGACTAGACTATGCATTGCACAGTTCCAGTAGTCAGTAAGCCTCCTAGTAGCCTTGACTATTCCTTGCATAGTTTTGGTAGTCAGTCTCCTGACCTCCCGGCGGAAATTGTGAGACCTTCATGATCAGTCACACAGGTATGTTACAAGTCAGTTCTCAAGTTCATTTTGGTTTTCGACTGATATATTGCGTGCCATGAGTGTTTCCATGTCTCCAGGTATCATAGGTGTTCATCATCCTCTCAGCATCACATGTACAATGGTTTCCAAGAGAGGAGAGTCGAAGACATCATTCATAACACACTTGGGGATGTAGTTGATCAAGTGTCTATGAGCTTGCCTACTCATGTAGACATCAAGTTGTTCGTAGACAAGGAAATCAAGCGATGATGACAATAGCATCACAACGAGCAACATCATGAATAACAGCTGAAGGCAACATACCGGATGCAGCGAATGCAAGAGGAAGGTTGTTGAAAACACGGAGACAGAGCAAAGCTAGAAGCTCAAGCAGATCCACTGATGTTGAAAGCCACTTTGGAGACTCAGGCTATGAGGTGACGATGTGATCGCGTGAAGACAGAGAATGGAACAAAGAAGGAGTTACATGTGCTGAAGTAGAAACTCAAGGAAGAACATGAGCTACACAGACAAGTGAATGAGTTGCAGCAGGAACATGAACAGCAGGGGGCACAACATGCACTCACAGATGCAACTGCACTTGTAAAAGTTAAAGATCCATCCCAACAGCCGGCACAGAGTAGACTTGGTGAGTAGTGTTGTTGATCTCATGCCAGGGATTCATTAGCATGCATGTCATTATGCGCACACATGTAATCCAACCCTTTCAGCACACTCACCAAGGGGAAGACAAGAAGAAAGTCCAGCTGGAGTTGAACATGTAGTTGACAGTTTATGCGCATGACCACCAACACACGCTGGAATATCAACACGGCCACTATGAATTAGTGTGTTGCCAATTTTTCCGCACCCAAGAATACCATGCGCGTGCTAGAAGATAATTTGGATGGAGGAGCCATACCAATGCACCCAGATGCAATGAAGGCAAGGGTTCACTTAAGCAAGATGTCACCATGGAGCTCATGCACACCATCACGGAAGACCAAACTTGGCATTAGCTCACCACCTCCACCATCACAAGCATGTTAAAGAGTTAGTCTCACCACAACAGAGCGAGTGTCAGTGATGTCTTGCATGGCTTTCTCAAGCCATTGTGTCTCACATGGGCGCATGTGCATTGTGATGTAACGACTTGTCAAGTTGAAGTTCAAGTGTCGATATTTGGATGTAACAACCATAGAGTTGATGAAGAGTCATGAGGGTAGATGAACTGTCATAAAGGGGAATGTCAAGGGTCATCCCACCCTTTGCTATAAATAGAACCTCATAACTCCTTGTAAAGGCTTTTGGTCAGCCAAGCTTCTGATAAGACTATCTTGGAGAGAGCTTGGAAAATATCCACTATGCAGAGCCAGTATATCTCTTTGGAGGAGCAAGCGTTTGTGGTTGTAACATTCCATTGTCGGAACTAGTGGCTATACATGGATGTATTGTATGACTAGACATTACACTTAATATAACAGGGCCAACATGTTTCATGCATATGTTGTATTTTATTCTATGCTATCTGGTTTACTCTAAACGATATATGTAATTGTTTTCTTACGCATGGATGTATGGAATATTCTGTATAAGTATGTATGAATCTTTCTAAAATGTGTTGTTGGTTTAACCATCACTTTGGATTGCTTACTAACTTGCTTTCCAGATTGTGATACATCTTCACTCGTGTGTTCCCTTCCAAGCCGTGTACTATTATAGGTTTCAAAGGGACACACTCACCTCACCCTCGGTGTGTTAGAACCTCTCATGCACCTTCCTTGGCTTGCTGTAGCTGTCACACCCTTACTACTAATAAAGACATCTTACTTGCCTCTGTGCGTAATTGCGGTCAAGGAATTACCGTACGACCCACTACTGGGACTCCTACACCAAATGGTCTGAGGTCTAATTTGGACTTCTTACTGGGGAGATCCCCTTACATGTTGCAGGTCCAGAACCATCAACATTTTGATGCTAGAAGGAGGGCTAGATGACAAGCTGAGTCCTCACATCTGTTTTGAATCTCTACATATCAATCATGACTAACTACCGAGTTGCTCTTTCGGAGTTCATGTCTTATGGAAACGACTTCATTATCTCGGAATAGGTCTCGGATAACTTGTCTCATAAAACATATGATGGTTGAGGCCACATATCCTTGGTTAGGCACACGATCGGTGTTGTAGGCTCATGTGAAAGACATGGATTCTTTGAAGAATACATGAGTTGTGCATTATTCGTCTACACGCTTTGTAGGCACCCAATGCACTGGTGTGCCACATTTCCTGAAAAATATATTCATTCTCTTGCTCATCTGGTCACAGAGATAGACCATGCTTTCAATCACTTTGACTATAAAGCACTCAACAAAGAAATTATGAAATTACAAAAAGCACCCGATGAATCCATTGAATAGTTTCACACACGCTTTTGTAATCTTGCATACCGATTCCCCGAAGATGATATTGATTGGGAATTTCTCGATGGGAGATTTGAGTATCTTCTTTACATATCTAAAAATCCACAATTCTTGAAATCACTCGAATCCTTCTCATACTCCGATGATGGAACTGCGCAATCACAAGAATGCACATTCATTGTCACAAGTGACTGTCTGCCTTCACCTCATCAAACAGCTCCACCACTGTAGAGTGATGTGAGAGATCATGCACATACCTTTGTTGAAATGTCACATCCTACCACCCCAAATACTCTTGATATTTGTGCAGATTTGGCTTGCAAGCCTATTGGTTGTCACGTGGATTCATTCCCTCAACCTCCATCCTCGCGTGTTGTTGGTCCTCTAGATTGTACCATCTTGTGTTCTTCCATTCCGGACTCCTCACCTATTGTGAACAAGGATCAAGTTATCGACGGAGTTGGTGTTATGCAGCCAACCTACGCCATCATTCATGATGAGTGTGTGCAGGAATCTAAAGAAGAAACTGCGGTGAAGGATGTCTCCCTTCTAGTTGCGCCTCATCTGATTCTTCCTAACATCTCATGTGTATCTGCCACTGTTGATTTCCCCTATGAAAATCCATTTTCAGATGTTTCTAATTCCAATCATTCACAGGACATGTCGGATGTTAGTCTATCATCACAGCGCGGAGAGGACACATCTTTCTCCAGAAATCTGTTTGATCTATCAATTTTAATTTCAGAAGACACAACGGGTGAACATCTTTGCATCACATATAATCCTATGACCGATTCATCAAATCATGAGGATGCCGAAAAGCATCCTAAATTTTATGATCTTGGTTGCTGCAATCTCTCTACTTTATCTAATCATGATGTTGATTCAATAATTGTTAATCTATCTAAGACACTAGTCTACAATCATTTATCTGTCAACAAAGTCAAAACCCCACAGACTGTCAAGGTGCTTCAGCCTGAGATGATGGTTATGTCAAGCCCATGCTGTCCTGAGGTTGGTTTCACTTCTGGTCAAGAAATTATTGAAACACTCAAAGCTCCTCATCACTCTCTGCTTTGCATTGAAGATCAACCAAACACCTAGATTTCGTTTCCTCCACTCGAACTACATGATCCCATCGCTCATGCGTTGGAGGAATATTACATAGAAAGCATACATCCACAACATAAGTGGTATCCCTTTCTCACATTTTCTTGCATGTCATAGTCAAGAGAATGCACACACTCAACATCTGCATGCAGTGTAGCACAACACCATGGCAGCTCCATAGAGTGCATGTCATGCACTTTCACTCATCTCTGTTCTGTGGTCACTTGTAAACTCAGAGTGTGTTTGTCTTCACTATTATATCTTTCTTGTTTGTTGGTTCACATAGTTGTCTTGTTCGCGAACCATGCCTTCACCAACATGGGTCAACCAATGCGCCGGTGGCTGCATTGGAAGTATCACTTCACGTGAGATGGCCCATGCACCGTTAGCTTAGGAGTAGGAGTAGTGTTTGCTTTCAGTCTATTTTCTTTCATGTTTGTTTGCTTACTTGCTTTGTTGGTTTATTCACTTTCTTACTTGTTTTCTTACTTGCTTTTCTTTCACTTTTTCTTCTGCTTCTGCTTTTCTTTGTTGTTGGTTTGCTTGTTTTGTTTGTAGGTTAGTTTCACATGAAACCATGTATGACTCTTGAAACAAGCTGGGTAAAGTATGAGAGGACTTGTACAACTATAAACATTTGGTTATTTTTTTCTGCTCTCTTATTTAAGAACTTGTTGTATTTATTCCATGATACATCAGTGAAAAATACGTAGTGTTCAAACTGAACCTTGGTGAAAACATAATGCTTGTGTGCTCACTAGTATCACCTACTCTAGTCGGTTGTTTTTGGGTTAATCCTTGTCATCTCAGTCAAGTAGAGTAAGGTGAGGGGGAGAACCTTAACATGCACGTTAGAGGTATAATAAACTACTTCTATGAAGGAACAACCTCTTCTGCTCTCAATAATTCAGGATCCATTTTCCACCTCCGAAATGAATAAGTGTATGCACAGTTATGAAGATGAAAAATGAAAAAATGAAAAAGTAAAAAAAGTTTGAAAAAATGAAAAATGAATAAGGCGAAAGAAGAGAAAGGCTTCCTGCATAGAGAGGTGATGCAAGTAACTCTGCTAAGGTACTGACCAGGCTTGCTGGCAGCAGAGCCATGCTTATGTTCCTAAGTGACTCTGTCGGGGTACTGTCTAGGCCTCCTGGCAATAGAGCAACACCGGAGATGAAACCAAGACTCTGACGATTATACTGCTTGCACACCAATATACCCCTCAACCCAAATCAAAAAAATTGTGTTATCTTGGCTTCGAATGTGTTTTAATCGACCAAGATCTTGGCAGATGCTACATCTTACAATCAATCTAGTGTGAAAATCAAGAGGAGCTGAGAACTGAACAATACTTTTGGAGGTGTTAGACTTTCTTTTCACGAACAAGGTCCATTCAAAGAGTTTGAGTTCTACTAGTGTGTCACCAAGTGTTGTAGCAGCTACAACCACCCTCCAAAATTTTTCCTTATCTTCATTTTGGAGCCTCCCTACCAACCTTCATAGCAGCATGTCTTGCTTCATCAAGTACACAAGCTCCAATGATTTTCTTGTAGAAAGACAACCTATCGATCAAACCTTGATGCATTACCCTCACAGGATGTTCATTCGGACTTGGTCTAGTAGCAGGATGAGCAACTCCTTCAAGAATTTGCACAAATCTAGAGGGAAACTAGCCTTCCCTCCATAAATTGTGCAATCCTAGCTGGTAGCCTGTTGGGCCCAAGAATTGCACAATTCTGTTGAGCAAGCTTCACCCAGAAAATTGTAAAATCCTTCCTAGCTGGGCTGCTCAACCCAGAATTTGCGCAAATCTTGGTAGTAGTCAGTTGCTCTACCCAAAAATTACGCAAATCTTCTAAGTAGCCAGCCTAGCTCCCAGCTATAAATGCGCATTTTCTCCCAGCAGATTGAGCAACCTCTTTCATGTGCAGTTGAGTTGACTAGTTCCCTCTGGGACTGAGGAAAACAGACTTGCATGCATGGGCTGCTTCTCCTAAGGCAGCATACAAAGGCATCTCTTGTTTCAGGGATCTATTTTTGGCAGTTGGAGGTTATATGCAAGGATCATTTCAGAAACCTCCCACCAAGTGTCGCTTTCCTTAGATTTGTGGCATGCGCGTCACAACCTCGATTTTATAAAAATTCATCAAATGGATGCTGCAGAGCTCATTCCTTACATCAGTCTTGTAGCTCTAACATCCCACATTGCATCTAGGAGATGTCGGCACATTCAACTCAGTTGTTTTGGAGTAAGCCTGCTTTCCATGTCTTGTGTTGCATTTCTAGCGCTTTTTGTGTTTCACTTCTATGAACGTTGTCCTCTTGATTTCAGTGGGCATTTGTTGTCATTTTGATACAGATTAGCTCATACAAAAACCATTTCAGTTTTAATTAACATCTCACTACTATCACATGCATGAAACTATTTTTCACGAATGATCGCTGATTCGGCGACTCGCCTAACCCATATGCATGTTGTTCCATTTTCTGAATATGTCATTCACCATTTTCATGCATGATCATTCTCTTATGCTTACACTCTGTATCGCCATGCATTCTCTTTCACATTTGTGTTTAGTTGCCCATCGGCGAGTCTGGGCAGCCTCAACCCAAACTCTACCTCACCAAGAGAACATTACACAATCCTGGGAGGGAAGGCTCTATCTTCCTCTCCATAAATGTGTATTTCTACCCAGGAGCTATTCTCCAGGCTTTCTTTGTGAAAATCTGAGGGACAGTGACTACTGGCCCAGAGAATTACACAATGTAGTCACTGAGCCTACAACCATTTATAGCCAAGATTGCGCATTGCGTAATTCGAGCAGTCAGTAGCCAGATTGGACTATGCATTGTGCAATTCCAGTAGTCAGTTACCCTCCCAATAGCTGTGATTGTGCCTTGCATAGTTTTGGTAGTCGATCTCCCGACCTCCCGTCGAAAATTGCGTGACCTTCATGATCAGTCACACAAGTATGTTGCAAGTCAGTTCTCAAGTTCATTTTGGTTTTCAACTAACAGATTTCTTTCCATGAGTGTTACCATGTCTCCAAGTATCACAGGTGTTCATCTGCCTCTCAGCAAGATAGGTACAATGGTTTCTAGGAGAGGAGATCCAAAGACACCGTTCATAATGCACATGGGGATGTAGTTGATCAAGTGTCTGCCTACTCACGAAGACATCAAGTTGTTCATAGACAAGGACATCGAGATATGACGAAAGTAGCATCATAGGGAGAAGCATCATGAAAAATAGCTGAAGGCAACATGCTGGATGCAATGAATGCAAGAGGAAGGCTATTGACAACATGGAGGTGGAACAAAGTTGTAAGCTATTGGCTTGTTGTGGCCTGACCCAGGTTCAAAGGTGATTTAGCCAAACAAATCCGAAACTATCGGCCCTTTTGGCAATAGCCCGCGGTGGGCGGACTGAGGTCTCACCCGAGGTAGTAAGGGAGGGTGCTGGAACCAGGTTTCCACACCCTAGGGATGTCTTGATCAGGTCTACGAAGTTCGCAAACCTAGCCTGCATGCTTGCGCTACTCCGCGCAGTCGTCTAACCTTCGCAACTTGTGTGATTGTTTCTTGCGCAACTTTGTAAAGAGCATGAAGAGGTGCTAGCTAGATCCTTTATCCTTACTATGCTATTATTATAGATCTTGACTTAATTATGTGTACCCAATATTCTTATTAACCATTCAACATTCATAACAAATGCGCACAATCATGAAACTGTAAAGAGATGCATAAATACAACAGAAGCATAAACACACAGATCTACGAGATGCCCAATATTTTAGAACAAACTTATCTTTTATTAATCTTCTGTTCAAGTACAATCCCAACTCCACCCTACGCACTCAGATGCAAGGTTCTATGCACACAGCTGCAGACTCTTCCAGGCCTCTGCACACACAGCTGTAGAGCCTCTTCCTACTACTACAACCCAACACTCGAACTTACAGAATCAGAGCGAATTCCTCATTCAAAACCCATATTACTTCTGAAAGCTAAGACGTCCTTTTACACTTAGAGCCTCAATCTATTTATACAATCCCATGGTCCACGAACCATGTGTAGGCCGACACCTTCTATATTAAATTACATTATTTTAGGGTGGACAACCCTAGAATCTCGCGCTCTGTGCCCACATTTTGTGCAGTATTTACATTAAAATGGCCAAAACGTAGGCTTTAAGCCCCAAAACCATGCTATGGGGGGATCCGCTACACAACAGGCCCCCAACTCAATCATCGTGACTCGTCCCGAGTCACTCGACTGGTGCGGTGGTCTTCGCGCGAAGTCCATCTAGTAACCTCTGCGCTTCGCTTACTCTGCAGCACATTCTTTACTGTTCGCTGTACTAGTTGTGTGCATATCTCCGATGCATTATTGTCAAGTACAAGTCCTTACCTGAGTGCATATATGCCCTACATTTTCCCCAGCTTCCCCTCGATCTTGGCGGTGACCGTGAATGCTTCCTCGAGCCAAGGCTGGATGAGTGCTTTAAGCACTCTTTCTTTCTTACATGCAACATCCACTTGTTCCTTTAGAGCCTGGGCCTCCCTAATCTTGGCCAGTCACTGAGTAAGGGCGACTGTCTGCACGATCCCCCAAACACTGTCATAGGTCTTCTGCAACTCCCGCACTTCTGTTTCTACACTCTGTAGCGTTGGGTCTTCCTGTAATGAAGTGAGGGTAAAGAGTGATTGATCTAAGAAGCCCGTGTAATCCTGTATGGCGCGCTCTATTGCTTCCAACCCCGATTGGATGGTGCAGTGGCACTGCTCTCTAACTTTCGGGGGTGTAGAGGGTTGTGCCTTTAACCACAGTTACGCGATCTATAGGTTGAGGTCTAGTTGGATCCTCATTGCTTCCTCCTTTTGCCTCACAGAATCCACTGGACAATTTGTGGATCCGTATACCTACTGGTAAGTCGGTTGCAATCTCTAGCTTGGGGATGCGACGACATGCTTCCTCGACAATTTGCTCCAACTGCTGAGTCTGCACTATTGCTTCTTCGCGTTGGAGGCCCAGCTTTTCGATGTTGTTTCTCTATTCACTGAGCATCTGTATTGTGCATCCTTCTCTAGCACGAAGTTCTGTCATCGCTCCATCCTGCAGCTGGTATAATATCTCGCGCGGAAGGGAAGCCAAGTTTAGGCCAAGTCCCTTGAGCTGGCCTACCACGACTCTGGCCTCTGTGTTGTCCATTGTCAATGCTCCTTCTAGCAGCGTGACGGTATTAGCCATTTTGGCCTGCAACAACTACTCTGTTGCTGATGTACCCATAACCTCATAGATGGCTACCATTCCCTGTTGTGGGGGTCGCACCTGAAGTTCCTAGAGTTGTGCCTTGAGTGCCCCCAACACATTCTACTGCTCCGTCATTGCTTCCTGGAGCGCCTCCCTGGTGACCTCGTGAACTATGTTGCCAATGTCGTATAGGTCACCCTCGGTCAGTGTAATAGGTTCCCCATCTAATTTGGAAGCCTTGGTCTTTTTCCTGGGCCCTGTCCGTTCCGTACTGTGTGGCCGCTTTAGCTGTGTTGATGATGTGTGTGGGTTTGCACCTGCCATTGTGTCATCTTTCCCTTGTCATATGGTCAGGTCTAAGCTTCTTCTTCCCTTTGTCGTGGTTGCCTCAGATGCTGGTGCTGTTGTTGCCTTTTCCGTGGCGACCTTAGCTACCTCACAGGAAGCCCGTACTTCTGTAGCTAGCTTCTCATTCCACTTCTGTTGTGCTAGCAGCTTGGCAGCATCCTTCTGTTTTTGAATTGATTTCTCATCACGCGCCGCCAAATCTGGTGCATTCCAGTGGCCATGAGTCGAGCACCACGAAAATAGTGTCATCAATTGCAATGAAGGGAAGTGTGGTCCATTTCTACTCTGGATCCTTCTGCGACCTGATATACACATTCTGCATATCGGCTTTAAAGTTTACAAAGCTCTGCAGATTGTCATATACCGTGGGGGATAGGTGTGGTCGTTTGTTGATCCCCATCTGTATGCTCTCCTCCATGAGTATCCAGAAGATCTTAATCTTGCGGATGCACGTGGCATGCCTTGTCACCCAGAGTGACGTGTATTTTGTTGCCTCTGGCAAGTCTTGGTCAAGGGGAAGAAACTGACTATCCTCAGGGAATTATCCTACCACCAACAGGATGGATAAGAGTAACCACACGTAGTGGAAGGTCTTATGCTGCTCCTGGGCCTCCCTGCAATTCATTAAGAACTCCTCGTAGAGGAACTGCACCCCTTCTGCACATTTCTTGACCAACGATGACCGTTGCTGGTACCCCGTTGCCACTACATTTTCTCATCAGTTTTCCTACGAGCAACTGGGTAGCAACTCAGACTCCTTTGTTTTGAATGCTAGTAATAACGTAACCCTTTTCTTTTTCTCCAACTTATATTTCTTTTTCATGGCCTCTGCAATTGCCAAGTCCCCACTTGTGCCAACTATTTCCGTGGGGTCCCTCCCCACACAAGGAAGCCAGGAAATCCTATGAATAAGCTCCGCTGTGATAGGAATGGGCTCCTACAGCCACAAGTACCCATCGTGCACTAGGCAAAGTAGTTGCCTGATGAAAAATATCGTGATTGGTGCCCAATGAAAGTGTGGAATCCATAGGAGGTGGAGTAGCCCGGTCTCCTCCACCCTGCGCAACCATTTCCGTGGTTGTAGCTCTGTAACTACCCCCTCCTTGCTTTGTTTCATCAGTTGGATAGTTTCCAAATGAGGGAACTTTTTTCTATCCGCGAGGTCCCAGTCTTCAAACTTCATCGTGGGTATGCAGCCCACAACTAAACCTTCAAACAGAATTCCCTCGGGGAGGAATGGGGTTTTGAGTGCACTTTTAATGACATCCAAATATTTAGGTACTTTTACCCTCCCTTTTCGCTGAGGGACATACTTGGGCAAATTTTATATGGCATGTACTGGCTAGATTTCTTCCTCCATTTCTACCTCTAGTTCAATCTCTTCTACGAATGCCTAGAAATCCTCCTCCTCATCATCGCTCTCAATATTAACCGTTTTTCCCTTCTCCTCCATAGACAACTTACCAAACCACGGGTTGCACGGAGACATACAGACCGGTCCTGCTCCCTGTGGGTCCTTTTTAGTCCTCGGCGTTTGGGGCGATTTTGGAATTTCCAGTGCATCCCCCATCGGTGACATAGGGCTCGGTGCGGCTTCCTTGGCGATCGACATTGCTCTACTCAGAAGGTCCTGTGTCTCTTTTGGCAATGCTTCAAACACTGAACTTGCTTTCAAAGCCTCTAAAGCCATAAAGTCCATACTCAATAACTAAATTCTCAAGATGCCAAGGGTTGTTCGGTGGAGGACCATCTAGGATTTATAGGCCTGCCGAAATTCAAATTCGACTGTTCCCCCCTCCTTTGGCTCATTAATGCCATATTGGCAGCAGATCGTTTCAAATCGAGTTCTGACGCCGTGTCTTAATTGCCTACCGCCCGCTCCTTGTTGTCTTAAATGGGATATCTTATCATGAACAGTGACCCCAACGGTCACTTCCCAGTCTACCTACATGACAGCGTGGCCTCCCATGCACGGGCGTGACCTTTGGGATAGACTGGCCCTGTGTGCAGTCCTCCTATCATGCCGCTTCCATATAGACTCTTTTATAGTCCCGCACTCTCTTCCAACTACTTGGAGTGCTGAGATTGTGCTTTCTACGAATAGTCAGGTGGTTACTCCACCTACGTGAAGCTTCCCTACACCTTCCATCCTAGTCCGCGGGTACCCCGAAATTGCCCTAATGTCAGTTAGCACTTCACGTTCTTCTTTACATGGTGCACTCCTCTAGTTCCTTTGTCGAGTGAGGTGCGGCCACAGCGATGGTAGTAAAACCCCAAATCCTTCCAATGCAGTAGTGTGGCTGCCTACCTTTTGTATTGTCGGGCTTAGTTTCTTGGCACGGCCTGCCTGTGTAATTTCAATTTCTAGTTTGTTGATTTCTTCATCCAAGATCCTGATTTTCTTCCTCAGTTGTACTCAATCTTCTTCGAGTTCACAAATTTTTAGGTGCCCTTGTTGAATGGCTTCCTGAATCTGCACATGTTTGGCCCCGCACGACGGCATAATTCCTTTGTCCTGGTCCTTATGACTCGTTCCAATTATATGAGGATTCCTTCCTTTTAAACCTATGGCCTTGACTCTACCCATCATATTTAGGATCATTTCCACGCTCAAAGTCTTGTACATGGCCCTAAAGACGCATTGAACCGCTGGTATGCGCTGGTCCTAATCAGTCTGTCTGGCCTACTAAACCTTATTGGAGATCTCGCGTACCCTCCTGAATGCTTCTATGTGGAACTTTTGAGGTGTGAAGCGCTTTTCGTACTACTGTAGCTGGTTCTGAGTGTCAATCCTTAGTCTGGGATGTGCTTGCACAACACACGTCGACACCCATTGACACAGGTGGGTGTGCCAACTGCATCGTCCTGGCCACCTGGCTCTCATTCGATATTGGGGAGTTCCAATTTGTAAGCGCATCCATCTTCTACATTCACGCTAGTTTCCAATAGTCTTCTGATGTGTACTCCACCATTGTGTGGGTGTCGCGTGTGCAATGCCTATTCCAGCGCACCGTACCGCTACTATTTTGGTACTGCACTTTCAAATTTGTCTAAGAATTCATCCACCGTTGTTACCCCATCATATGTTGGCAGTTCCCTTGCTTATGTCATCACGCATCGTAGTGATCTAATCATCATGTTGCAATTCAACGTTGTCACTTTGTGCAACTGGTTCTGCCAGTGTTATACTTCTTCATTTGAATCTGAAGTACAGGAACTATCACGTTCCCACGAGATTCTCCCATCTGAAATCGGGTTCACCCAATCCTGGTCTTATGCCATTATTTGGTAAATTCAATATAGCTCATCGTCGTGCACAGGTTCAGTGTAGCGCACTCCTTCAGCTGGATCTAGTAGAACTACTACGCGTAGGGACTCCATTCATATCAATGGCCCAGTCTATTTCTAGCAACACGGGATAAGGATTGTTGTCATTAACAATCTCTATCACTTCAAAGTTCATCTGCGTGCTCGCGCCTTTGATATCAATTGTTACCCCTTGCAACCTCCCATGGGAAAAATATTCTGTTGGTTCACCATTTGTAATTGAATAGGGGACCACTGTAACGCGGGCCTACCCATATGTTTCCATGTTTGTTTTCGTAATACATTCGTGTCTGAACCCAGGTCTAGGATTACCTGTTCCATTTCATATCTACCAATCTGCACCATCAATCTCATTTCCCTCCTGTTGTGCAATGCATGCTTTCCCAATTTCTAGACTACACGTGGCTCTCTTGATCCTGCGCACCTGGTGATCAGATCCTGTAATCCCTTAACTACCTTATTGTCGCATAGCAGTTTCATGCATGTCTCTAAAAAGGTAGTAAGCATAGACGGATCCATTCCTGGCTCTAGTTGATCCTTACTACTTGAAGTTGAGGCCTCCGCGAAGCTCTTCTTAGCTTCCATAAATGTCTCTTTTGTGTGTTCTGGGTCAAACTCAGGTTCCTTTGTAGGAGCCTTGCGAACCCATGTATCTTCCTCGGGCTACTTCCCCTTATCCTCCCCTATGGTTGCACTGCTTCTGAGCACCATATTCACATTTACGTCTTCTTTGCATGGTTCAGATCTCATCATCTGGATATTTTGAGTCGTAGTAGGCTAGAGTACCCTTTTCTCGCGCATCTGTGCAATCAACGTAGGACAATCTACTGCTTCATGATCAAACTGAGCACAGTATGAACAAGATACTCTCGTTGGGTTGGTACAATTACAGGCATAGTGCCCTGGTCCTCCATAATTGTAACAGATTAACTGTCTGCGGCCCCTTCCTGGCCCCATTCTTCCTCGTCCTCGACCTCACCCCTGAAATACAGCGCACACCATCCCCATGGCTAGGTCGAGGCCTCATGTTTTTGTATGCATTCTCTAAGCTAGGGTCTAATCCATCATTAACTCATAGCTGCAAAATGTACGTTCGTTGTGGCCTACTGACCTGCAAAAATTACAAAACAGTTGTTGGGGAGTCCATGTATACTTTTGTAAAAAATGAAAGTTGTCTGTCGTGTGCTTTCCCCCTATTTGAAAAATCGTGCACCATAGCGCGGGTATCGCACTTAGCCCTGTCTATGCCTCTGGTCTCAATGGCATTGGTCCCCCTCCTGCCAAGTAATTCACAAATACTGGAAAATGATCCTTGTCATGGCCTTGGCCTTTCCACTTTATGCACCACAATTCCTCACATGCCTCTGGCCATGGTGCCATATCCTGCTTCAAGCTCTGCATTTCTAGGTAGAGATTTTGTAGTTGCACATGAATTTGTTGAACTCTCAACCCCAGATCTTGCATCGGCATCTTGTGCAACCTCATCGCCATTTCCAATGCTTTGACCTGGGCTGAAAGCTTATGCTGTGACAACGTCGTCCTCAAGTGTGGTGTCAAATATGCCACAAACCATGAGCGTTGTTGCGCATCCATTAGCATCATATTAGCCTTGCGGATCGTACTCTTCAGTCATTGATCCAGATCCCAGGGGGTATCACCTGGAAGCATCGTGATCTCTTTAAATCCGATGATTGACTACATCTCTGATTTTGGCTGGCTAAATTCTCTGTTCAGCGTATTCTGGATCTCCGCTATTCCTGCATTCGGGTGATCATTCAAGTGCTTGATATACCATGTCAACGTGTGATCCTACAGTGCACTCACCAATGTAGCCTTCTTGATGTTGTCATTTGTGACCCCTTGTGCTTCCCACACTGCTCTTACCACGAACCAGAACTGATCCAGATCCTCATTCCCTACTCCTCTGAATACGGGTAGCTTGATCGCACTCACCATACTAAACTGTTGTTTTGGTGGAGGTGGGGTGGGTGAAGATGTAGGTGAAGGTGGTGAAACGGGTGGTGGCGTAAGTGAAGGTGGTAACTGCGGAATGCACTACCTTATCAAACTGACCACACTTATTAGAGAGACCTGAGTGAGCTCTTCCTCGCTCTCTTGCAAAGGTGAAATCAAGGGACTATTCCCTAATTCCTCACTACCTTTGTAGATTCTTCCACTCTACTTTATTCCAACCATTAATGAATTCACATCACCCGTTTCTCACATAACAGCATCTTAATCTAGGTATTTAGGGATTTAACGTACCTACCTCACCGTCCCTTGAGAAAACATCGCTCTGCTTCAATGTAGCTCATAGTTGTGTCTATCGCAAAATCAGTGATAAACCCCCCTATTATCCGGTCGAGCTAATGGTCCATAGCTCGCGTGATTTTATCTTCTGATGTCTCTAGTCTACGCACTAATTCTGGAGTCCACACTATCGGTTGATCAAGCTTGTACCTCCCTTGGCTGTCGGCTAACCTCGTGATCCACTCATATATTTCAAAAGGGAAGGATGTGAAGAAGATCTCATGGATTTCTGTATATAAGTAGCGATCTAGCCACCTCTTCTTAGATATCTACGGAGTTCTGTTTTCCTGTGTCACAAACACGTGAAGCTTCTTGTCCAACCACTCTTCAATTTCCTCCTTTGTAGGGTTCTAATGGCATGACATCAGACATCCCTTAGGCAAATCCCAGTCTGAGCAACGGAACTATTTGTTGGCTTGTTGGTGCCTGACCCAGGTTCAGAAGTGATTTAGCCAAACAAATCTCGAAACTACTAGCACTTTCGGCAATAGCCCGTGGTGCACGAACTGAGGTCTCACTCGACGTAGTATGGGAGGGTGCTCAAACCAGGTTTCCACACCCTAGGGATGTCTTGATGAGTTCTAAGAAGTTCGCAAACCCAACGTGTGCGCTTGCACTACTCTGTGCAACCGTCTAACCTTCACAACTTGTGTGATTGTTTCTTGCATAGCTCTGTAAAGAGAACGAAGAGGTGCTATATAGATCCTTTATCCTTACTATGCTATTATTACAGATCTTGACTTAATTGTGTGTACCCAATATTCTTATTAACCATTCAACATTCATAAAAAGTGCGCGCAACCATGAAACTGTAAAGAGATGCATAAATACAACAGAAGCATAAACACATAGATCTACGAGTAGATGCCCAATATTTCAGAATCAACTTATCTTTTATTAATCCTCTGTTCAAGTACAATCCCAACTCCTCCCTGCACACTCAGCTGCAGGGGTCCACGCACGCAACTGCAGACTCTTCTGGGCCAATACACACACAGCTGTAGAGCCTCTTCCTACTACTACAACCCAACACTCGGACTTACAGAATCAGAGCGAATTCCTCATTCAAAGCCCATATTACTTCTCAAAGCTAAGATGTCCTTTTACACTTGGAGCCTCACTCTATTTATACAATCCCATGGTCCGTGGACCATGTGTAGGCTGACACCTTCTATATTAAATTACATTATTTTAGGGTGGACAACCCTAGAATCTCACGCTCCGCGCCCGCTTTTTGTGGGGTATTTACATTACAATGGCCAAAACTTCGGCTTTAAGCCCCAAAACCATGCTATGGGGGGATCCGCTGCCCAACACCAGCTCAAGCAGATCCACTGATGATGAAAGAAACTTTGGAGACTTAGGCTATGAGGTAATGACGCAATCATGTGAAGACAGAAAGTGGAACAAAGAAGGAGTTTCATGTGTTGAATCAAAAACTCAAGGAAGAACATGAGTTTCATAGACAAGCGAATGAGTTGCAGTAGGAAAAGGAATAGTAGGGGGCACAACATGCACTCACAGATGAAACTGCGCCCGTACAAGTTATAGATCCATCCCAATAGCTGGCACGAGGTAGACATGGTGAGCAGTGTTATTGATCGCATGCAAGGGATTCCGAAGCATGCATTTCATTGTGCGCACACATGCGATCCAACCCATTCAACAAACTCACCAAGGAAAAGAGAAGAAGCAAGTCCAACTAGAGATGAACATGTAGTTGAAATTTTATGCGCATGACCACTAGTACACACTAGAATATGCATCAGTGTGTTGCCAGTTTATCCACACCCAAGACCATGTGCATGCTAGTAGACGAGTTGGATGGAGGAGCCATACCAATGCACCTGAATGCACCGGAGGCAGGAGTTCACTTCAGTCACCATGGAGCTCATGCACACCATCACGAATGACAAAGTTTGGCATCATCTCACCACCTTCACCATCACATGCATGTCAAAGAGTTGGTGTCACCACAATGGACCGAGTGTCAGTGATGTCTCACATGGCTTTCTCAAGCCATTTTGTCTCACATGGGCACATGTGCATTGTAATGTAATGACTTGTTAGTGGAAGTTCAAGTGTCGATAGTTGGATGTAACAACCATAGAGTAGATGAAGAGTCATGAGGGTAAATGAACCATCACAAAGGGGAATTTCAAGGGTCACCCCACCCTTTGCTATAATAGAACCTCATAACTCATTGTAAAGGATTTTGGTCAGCAAAGTTTCCGATAAGACTATCTTGGAGAGAACTTGGATAGTATTGTAACGAGCCTTGGCTTCTCCACAGTGCAGAGCTAGTATATTTCTTTAGAGGAGCAGGCGGTTGTGGTTGTAATGTTCCGTTTTCGGAACTAGTGGTTAGACATGGATGTATTGTATGAATATAAATTACACTTAATATAACAGAGCCAGCACATTTCATGCATATGTTGTATTGTATTCTATGCTATCTGGTTTATTCTAAATGATATATGTATTTTTTTGCTTACGCATGCATGTATGGACTATTCTATATATGTATGAATATTTGTGAAATGTGTTGTTGGTTTAACCATCACTTTGGATTGCTCACTAACTTTCTTTCCAGCTTGTGATGCATCTTCACTCGTTTGTTCCCTTCCAAGCCGCGTACTATTACAGGTTTCCAAGGGGTTCACTCACCTCACCCTTAGTGTGTTAGAACCTCTCATGCACCTTCCTTGGCTTGCTACAGCAGTCACACCCTTGCTAACAATAGAGACATATTACTTTCCTCTGTTCAAAATCACGGTCAAAGCATTACCGTACGACCCACTACTAGGACTCCTACACTAAATGGTCTGAGGTATAATTGGGACTTCTTACTGGGGAGATCCCCTTACATGTTGGCAGGTCCAGCATTGTCAACAAGCCACTAATTGTAGAACTGCTAAAGTTGAAAGACATGAAATTTTCAGATCTAGATACTATCAAAATCATAGGTGTAGAAATTCATTTTTTGGAGTAGAAATCATTTCTCCCCTCTATTGAATGAAATTAAGTGTTTCAAATGTAATAACATTTTCCACAAGGCAAGTGAGTGTTGAAGCAAGTTTCACTAGCCATATAAACAATAGATATTTGAACAACAAGTACATCCAAGAAACATTAAGAGATGGAAGCAACAAATTGAAAAAACTGAGTGTGTACTTGATTTTTCTAGACATGATCAGCAAGGAAAATGGTATGTGGATACTGTTTTCTCTAAGCGCGTGACTGGAGATAAGAGTAAATTATTGTTTCTACAAGAAAAATTAAAGGAAATTTCACCTTCGAAAATAATGCCCCAACACAAATTAAAGGAAAGGGCATAGTTAGTTTGGATGAAAATACCAAGGCCTAATTTGTTTTGTATGTGGATGGTCTCAAGTACAACCTATTGAGTGTAAGAAAAATGTGTGACAATGGCTATGATGTAATTTTTATCTCTAAATACTTTGAGATACAAAAAACAGAGAATGGCAAGTTGGTAGGGAAGGAAATCAAGATTCACAACAATGTGTATGTGTTTGATGATTCCAAAATGAATTGCTAGTTGAGCAAAGCAAAACAAGCATGGTTGTGGTACAAAAGGTTTGGGCATGAAAATTATGACATCCTAGTGAAGTTCAATAAGTTAAGGGTAGTTAGAGGCTTACGAAGCTTATCAAAACCTGATAATTCAATTTGCAAGTCCTATCAATGTAGCAAGCATACAAGGGCTCAATTTAAAACAAAGGAGTTTTCATCTTCTAGGCCTTTGGATCTGATTCGCACTAACATCTGTGGTCCTATAGGAACAAATAAACCAAGAGGATAAAGGTACTTTATTTTATTTATTGATGATTACACTAGGATACTTGGATAATGTTATTGAAAGAAAAATCATAAGACCTAAGTAAGTTTTGAATACAGAAAGTTTTAAATATTTAAGGCTTAGGTTCAGAATGAGAAGGATCTTAAGATTAAATTCTTGAGATCTAACAAGGGAGGAGAATTAAACTCTAAATAATTTTAATATGTTTGTGAAAAACATGGCATAAGGATGCAATCCTCATTATCTAGAACACCTTAGTAGAATGGTGTGGTTAAAAGGAAGAAAATAACCATTTAGGAGATGTCTAGAGAAATGATGGATGAAGGGAAGGTTGCACACATATTTTGGGGAGAAGTAGCTCAAGTAATTATTTACTTTCTAAACAGAACACAAATTAGGACTAACAATGATAAATCCCCTTATGAGTTATGGAAAGGAAGACAAGCATTTGTAAAACATTTCAACGTTTTTGGTAGTGAATGCTGTATCAAGAGAAATGAAAAAAACCTTGGAAATTTTGACTCTCGAGATGATGAGGGTATATTCCTTGGATATTTAGTGAAGAGAAAAGGCTACAAATGCTTCAACAAGAGGAAAAAAAAGGGTTGAATATTGCATCAATGTCATAGTTGATGAAACACTACCTCATTTAGTGAAGTCTAAATAAAATGAGAGATCAAATGAAGAAGAAGATTATACTCTCAGATATGTACACCAAGAAAAAGAAGATGGTGAAGAAGAAGATATAACACAAAGGCATAATACCTCATCCAGGTATGTATAAAAAAACACAAAGAAAGTGAAATAATTAGTGATTGAATGCTTGGTGTCCGTAATATAAGGAAATTCATTGTTAGTCCTAGTCATGCAAATCTTTCCTTGTTGTCACAAATCGAGCCCAAAAATTTCATTCAAGCTAGTGAAGAAGGGTTTTGGGTGAAGGAAATGAGTTAAGAGTTGGACCAAATTAAGAAAAATGACAATTGGGAGCTTGTTCCTAGACCTAAGATCAAAAGTGTTATAGGAACCAAATGAGTTATTAAGAATAAGCTAAATAAGGAAGGGAAAGTGGTAAGAAACAAAGCAAGGCTAGTCTACAAAGGTTATGCAAAAATACAAGGGATAGACTTTGAAGAAACGTTTTCACCAATAACAAGACCGGAGGACATGAGAATGTTCTTGGCTTTTTCTAGCCATAAAAAATAAATAAATTATATCAAATTTCTATAAAATTAGCCTTCCTCAATGGAGATTTAAATGAAAAAGTGTATGTAGAACAACCAGAAGGTTTCTTTCTCTCAAAGAATGAAGATTATGTTTGTAGATTGAGAAAGTCTCTATATGGGCTAAAATAATATCCAAGAGCATTGTATGCCAGACTAGACAAGTATCTTCAACTGAAAGGCTTTAAAGAGGCACAATTTATAGAAATTTGTCTATTAAATATGAAGATGATCATTTCCTAATTATTGTGGTTTATGTAGATGATATTATCTTTGGCAATGTTTTGGGCAGATGGGACAAATGTTTTCTAAGATAAAGCAAAAAGAATTAGAAATGTCTATGATCCGGGACTTGTCTTTCTTCCTTGGACTGCAAATTAGCCAATATGAAAAGGGTATCTTCATCTCTCAATCCAAGTATCTATGGGAAAAATGGAGGAAAATTGGGAAGGAAGAGTGTAAGAATGTTTGTACCTCCATGGTGATTGGTTGTATGCTAAGTAAAGAGGATGAATCCCCTCTTATGAACGAAAAGACCTGAAAATCAATTATTAGAATCTTATTGTACCTAACTAATATAAGACTAGACATAATGTAAGAAGTGAGCTTGGTGGCCATACTTCAAGCAAGTCCCAAAGAAATCCATGTTAACGCAGTGAAGAGAATTTGCAAATATTTGCAAGGCATAATAAAATTTAGCTTGTGGTATGTAAGAGGCAAATATTTAAATTTAAAATATTATACTAATGTTGATTGGGCTGATAGAATTGATGATAGGAAAAGTACCTATGGAGAAACATTTTTCTTGGGGGACTACCTTGTGTCTTGGGTATGAAAAAAGAAATACTCAATATCTATATCTACAATAGAAACTGAGTATATGGCTACAACTACTTGCTGCACTCAAATTCTTAGACGAAGCATACTTTAAAAGACCTCAAGGTTGAGTTAAATGATCCAATCCCAATCTTGTGTTATAACAATAATGCTACCAACATCTCCAAGAGCCCAATTATGCATTCAAAGACAAAAGATATTCCAATAAAATATCATTTCTTCAAAGAATCGGGTATTTTTTATTTTTTTCACCTTGAATATGTGGCCACTAATGAGAAACTTGTATATATATTTAAAAATCCCCTACCGTGGCAGCCATTTGAATATCTTAGGAAAAAACTTGATGTATTCTCTCCTTTACTCAATTGACTCAGCTCAAGTAATGGCTCACAACTTATTATGTTGTTGATTAATTTAACAAGCAGGATATAGGAGAAGGGAATCAAATTTGGGCACTTTTTCAAGGGCATATGGCACTACCATTTACCATTTATGTCAAAGGGGGAGCATTGTCCCAGACATTGTGATTCACGAACATCCAAGGGGGAGCTATGGCCAAAGAACATCTATAATTATGATATTTTAGGGGGGAGTGTTCTCAAGGTGAGAAGAGTATGAAAAGTGTCAAGGGGAGTGTTACTATTTTTAAGGCCATCAATGTCATAACAATGTTTATCAATGCCAAAAGGGGATATTGTTGCGAAAAAAATTGTTATTGATGTCAAAGGTGGTGGTTCTATGGAGAATAGCTTTGAAGGAATTTATAGATCAATATATCAACTTGAATGCTCCAAGAAATGACACAGTTGGATAGTTCTTAAAAAAATATTTCCAACTATGTATCGCACTTTGAGAAATATCCCTAAGATAGAAAGTTATCGGGGTTCAAAGTTGGACTCTTGAAGGGACAAGGCTACAATTTGGTGGCCATATTTTGGTTCCACATACAACCAAATACTGGATCCCCATTGTTAAATTTTGAGCACACAAGGGGGTTCAGGTTTTAATCACAACCACCCATTCCATTAACTAACAATTGATCTACGACAATCATCAACACATGGTGCAAAAGTGGCATGGGGTTTAAAGACCACTAAATGAAAAATAGGGGACCCCCTGCCACTTGTTAATGTTCGAGCACACGTGGGGAGGGGTTCCATGTTTTAATCCAAGCTACTCATTGAATTTGTGAACAAATGATTGATGACCTTGATCATCTCACCCAACTATACAAGCAAAAAATCCTACAATGTATAGGTGGCAGCCTTCGGGTGGAGCTAAGGAGAGATAGAGATTTAACTGGAAAATGAAATAGTGGAACTTAACATAAATCTCACGCCTAGGAAAAATTCAAATAAAAAATTAATTTGGTAAAAAACATTAGGCCCAAAACCACTCCTTCATATAGTTAACATGGACACAAGACAATGCGGACAAACGAAAACAAGACACATGGCGCACTCATAATGGGCAATGATTATGAGTAGTATGATGATATTGAAACCATGGTGGCATGATGACATAAACAATGATAGGGTGGCAAGATAATTTCAGCATAAAGTGACGTGTCTTCTTAGGCATGGGACACATGGAATGTAGTTTTAGACTTTTTAGGTGCCCAAGTGGCTTATTTTTGGGTGACACGTGGACACTCGAAGGTGGCCATGTTGATAGGATGATGTCACCAAAATGCTAACATCACCCTAATGATGATGTCACCCTGGTGGTTTCAAGAGGAGGACAGTGAGGAACTCCCACGGTATTTATGTCCTAGGGAATCGATAAATTCCCAGCAAATGGCAGCAAAAGATTTTGTCTTGAGAGATTTAGATGATGATGTTAGCATGACATCACCCTAATGCTAAAATCACCTCGATAGTTTCAAAAATGGGATAGAGAGGAAATCTTGGGGTATTTATGTCCTAGTGAATAGAGAATTTTTCTAAAAATTGAAGGAAAAATATTTCTATCTTGAGAGATTTACTATGGCTATATTTGGTGCTCGGTCATGAGACCTGGTCGCTTGGAGAAGAGCCAGCAAAAAATTTAAAGGCATGGGAGCCTATTTAGGGCATGGAATTAAGCCACTCTACCTTTTGTTCAAAGGTCATGGTACTTGGTCACTCATGCAAACAAGTTAATTATGATGGTACAACACAAGTTGAATGTGGAAGATCACAATTAATGCAACTAGTTGGTTCTTTTTTTAGTTGCAGGCCTCCTCATTGGGATCATACTAATGATAATGGATTACCAGCCTTAGATAGATTAGACCATATTGAAGTACTCCCTATGCCATAACAAATTAAATCAAAAAAATATTCTCAGGTTGTTTTAGATTAAGAATGGAGACTCAATAAAAAATCCTCAATATGTATTGTGGTCAAGTAATAGGTAAGGGGATCCATACTAAAGAAATAAATATCTTTAGTATTGGGCTACAATTGTTTTCCTCTACAAGCTTTGAGACATTTATATATGTCCTCGTACTATGAAAGAAGTTGGAGTTTATTTTCTCTAGAGTTTTTGTGGAAATTGAAGTGTAAAGGAGAGAGTGATGTGTATGTTGTGTGTGATGAGAAGTGTGTTGTGGGAAAGAGTAATTTATTTGAAAGAATAGTGTGGGTAGAAAAAAAAATAGAATGGCCATGTACCAATGCTAAGGAGTAGGAGAGAGAAAATGCAATCGCTGGTGAAGGGTGAAACATAATAAAGAGAGTAGTGAAGTGTAGAGAATGCATCAGGACAAGAGCAACAAAGGTAAAAGAAACTAAGTGTGTGTGCTGAGGAAAGATGAGGGAGATATAGAGAGACAACAAATCAAGTTTACAAGTTATTTTTATGTTTCAGAGGTAGGACATGGCTCTCAGTTTGAAAATTTTATGAAAAGTAGAACTCTTGGTTGTAGCACGTGCGGGCTTGCAATTATAAGAGGTTGGTGCCTCTAGGAAAGTTGGAGATTACTTATTTGAAGGGGGTTGGGGCCTCCTATGATTAAGTTCTCACAAAAAAGTCATGTAATCTAAGTAGGTTCTTTATATCCACATCATAATATAAAAACAAGATTTGGTGGTTTTTCTCTAGGAGGGGTTTCCACATTAAATTATTGTGTTCTATGTGATTATATGATTGTTGATCTCTTATGTGTTGAATGAATGTTTCACAAATAAACGTTTAAGTGCTTAATGTAAAATAAAATAAAATTGTAAATTACTTATTAACCCCTACCCTCTTAGTAATCCCTAATTCGTAACATAAAACTTTGTCATAGAAAATGGGAGGTATGGATTTAACAAAAGGGAAGCAACTAATACAAATAGAATCCACTAGAATATTTAGGTTATTACTATCTTGGAAAATGGTCAATGGTTAGAAATTTTTTTAAAACCCACAAAATTTGATGATGAGGATGTTAATGAATTTGTAATGAATTTGCAAAACCCGAGGGTCAAGAACTAGTCACTGCAGTCAAGGGACTAGCAATATCTGTCAATGAAGATTCCATTAGTAGAGTCACCACTCTCCCTAGGGGCTTACATTACAATAAATAATAAATAAAATAATTCATAAATGCTAAAAGAGGATTCTTCTTACCCAATGAGCGGTCTGGTGAAGATAAAAATGGAATTAGGAGGGAAAGTCTACCTAGCCCTTAGGATAAGGTAACTTATCACATTCTCAAATATATTTCATATGAGGGTAGGTTGATCATAATATATGCCTATCAATTCAGACTTCTTTTTCAGCTAATCTTTTAGGTTCACCTTCCAATCCATGAGTTACTAAGTATGCCCTACTTCCTTCTTCAATCCAATAAGGAGATGAGCACTAAGGTTAAAGAAGGAAAGCATATGTACGTGACCCATCATGACTTGATTAAGTTGATAGTCATTGATGCATTGGAATCTCTTCAAAATAAAAAAGGGAAGAAAACTTAGAAGAAGAGGAGAAGGAGATTGTAGCCACCTTTCCTAAATCAAGTAGGCTTGTTTAGAAAAATGTGTATACGAAAATTAAAAGCACCAATATAAGATTTAATGGAAAATCAAAACTTCCTTCTGCTACTCACATTACCATTGAGGAAGCACCCATTCCATAAGGGGAAAGATAAAGGAGGGGGAAGAGAAATAATTTCAGGAACAAAAAGGTGGAATGAAAGCACTCCTAGAGGTCATAGAGCAGTAAGTACATCTACATGGGCAAGATGCCCATCTACAAGAGTATAATATCCTATTACAAGAGTAGTTTGTATAGCTACAAAATACTGAAAAGATATAAAATCAATCATCCGCAAGGAATCCCACTTCCATTTTATCTTGGCTATTGAATACTAGTCCCCCTACTGCAGGAACATCAAGAAAATTACTCCCTAGACACCTAGTGCCCCATTTGTTTCTTGCAATGGGTAACACAAAAGTATAAACTCACCAATGGAGGAGAGTGACAAAAGACAAGGGAGTGGTTTATATTGTTAAGATAGAGGATAAAATGAACAAAATGAGGGAAGATATGACCTTATTAAGGCTAGATGAGGAAAATAGTAAGGAATAATGTTAGGCCCCCATACTACTAGTGTAACCCCTTATTGTTATTAGTACAACCCACTTATTATATTGATGTACCCATGTAGTGCCCATATTGTTACTATTGTGCCCCATAGAAGCCCACTATTGTTATTATTGTGCCCTTACATTATTATTGTTATGTCGGCTCTGATTATGTTATGACCCCTTAGACTCCTATATATAGAAAGGAGGTCTTTTCATTTATATCATCCAAGAATTTTTCATTTATGTAATGTAAAGGAGGTTGCCCCCTCGAAGAGGCTGAATTTTAAGGCATTGATCTATCTTTTCTATCTTTTTCATGAGCTGGTTTCATAACATTTGGTATCAGAGCTTTGGATTCTAGGGTTTCGCTGCTCCAAACAGGTCATCGTGGCATTTTCGCTATAATTTTTTTTTTCTGCAACGTTTCAGAAGTTGAAAAAAAAAACCATTCGAGAAGAAATTGCGCTGAACCTCGGGTCTAAATTCCAAATCTTTTCGCGCTATATTTGCAGAGATATGATCTGAGGAAGTTGGTCTTTTTGCAAACTCCTGAATTACATTCCAAATAGGTGACCTGAGGAAAATCGTCATAACTTTCTCTCTGAGCATCAGATTGAAATTTCATAAGAAGGTATAGAAAGAGGACAGACTGTAGTTTCTTGTATGTATTTTTTAGAGCCAAAGGTCGAAACAGTGACACGTGGCACTTCATACAACTTTGCTCTTCTGGAAAGGTCTATATTCAGGTCATCTTGGGAGATTGTGCATAACTTTTTCTTGGAGAATTGTCACACGGAATCAGTCAAGAGTGCGGACAAAACCGACCTTCCTAGAAGTCTAAGACTCTCTAGTGACAAACAAGACAAACTAGAACTATCCTTCTCTAAACATGCATTATAATATGAGAAATCAAGTGTTTTGTTCTTACCTTTGTCCAAACGCTGTTGTAGAAGTCCAAGCTTTGTTGATCTGGATGAGCTCCTCCTTTTCTCCAAAACCTGCAATCACCAACAGTCAAACAATTAAATAGCACCTGATTATAACATAAAACAAAGCATATTCAACATATAGACCAAGGAGTACATGAAATAACTCATAAACAACAAGTTATTGAGAAGAATGGACCAATTTGCATTAAAGGTAATCAAAAGGAACCATTACAACCTGAGCCTTGGTGTTGTGCAAGCTCCTTCCAGGGTCCACAAGAGTCTTCCTCTACTTTGACAAAGCTCACCCACTTCCAAATAGAACAAGCAAAGATGGCAATCTCTCCTCACAAGCTTCTAAATGGGAGTCCTAATTCCTGCAGCATTTACCCTTAGAAATGTATAGCTTTCAACCTCCTCTCCTTCTGGCCCAATGCCTGTATTTATAGTGCTCAAGAGGAGGTTAATCAGGTCCACCATCAATGGGATAATCCCCTCTTTGGATGGGATAGCTCCCCTATTGATGGGATAAGTTCCTCTTTGGTAGGAGTGCATGAACCATCTGGAGGCACCTAATACACGTCGAACAACCTTCTAGAATGCTCTAGAAATGATCACAAGTAACTTTTTAAAGATGAAACTTGCGCATTCTAACCTTTACAGGGGGACGCACCTGTCCCTTTACATACAGAGCGTCTTTGGACGCAGCTTTTGTGAACATTGGGAGCGTCCCCGCAGGTAAGGTTGAGAGAACCTGCGTCCCCAGAGATAAATACATTTATACAAGACTTTCTCTTTTTTTGGAGTTTGACATGGAGAGCAGAGGCATAAGACTTGCCTAAGAGGGTAGCATGACTGTTGATTGAGCCATACTAACTGTAAATAGTCATGGTGACATTTTTTAGTGTAACAGATTGCCCCCTAAAGTGCGAAGCCTGGAATAGATTAGGGTTTGTAATATCTAGGAAGGGTGAAGCGCTTTATCATTTCAAGGATTATCCCGTGGAGAGCCTGGTCAGAACCTGCAATTTTCAACACAAAATACATGTATAAGATTATATCATCACTGAGGTAGGCATTCCCATACTCAGATCAAAACTTTAACTAACAGACTAACTACTCTGATACAGGAATGATCTTGCAGTACATCACAATCATAGACTTTTGTAGACACAGTATGGACGCAGCCATCTGTTTATGATTAGTCTACTTAGATAATGAATACAAAACTCCTCGCAGCCTGGATGGTGGAAACTAGATCCAGGGTCTTCATTTCTACTTCCCGAATTGGTACGATTCTAGCCATGCGAATAAATGAGTTGATGTCGAACATGGTAGAAACCACTTGATTACCAGTCGATGATGTAAACTGTTAACAAGCGTGAGAGAGACCACCAGTAATGTCAATGGTTCTCAAAGTACCCAGTACAATCCATGAGATGTGAATGAATGAGTTGATGTCGAACATTTCACGGAATCCTTCGATCGAAAGTCAATGATGTAAACTGACGTCAAAGGCGAGAAACCTGCCATTGATGCATGCAGACTTCAAGGTACTGATGATTTCTAAGTCATCTCTCTAGATAACGTGCTGATGTCGATAGAAAGTGACCCGTTGCAGGCAAGCCCGCAACACGAAATCATTGTTCAAGTTGAAGAAATGTTGCTGTAAGCACTGACTCAGGGATGGTCAAATGGATGACAAGTATTTTGCAGATGAAAGTTTTTCTTGCAGACCTCTTGAACACATAACGACATGACAGATGGCTTGGTGCCGAATAACTCAAAGTTAATCCCCGGAACCTGGCTGAAGACTTTCAAAGTGGTTTGATCAACTGTGAGGTAAAGGATTTCCCAACCCAGGTGAATGAAAAGTGTCGTGTTCAAGAGTGGTAATAAAGTTTCTTCTGAGACAAAAGGTAACAAATAGGCTCATTCTTCTCTCTTTTCCCCCACCATTTCTGGCAAGTACCTCTTTATTTTTAACAAGCTTGAGGAGGATAACATGTGCTTGATTATAAGCTCATCCTTCGGATGAGTCCAACCTAGTTTTGATTCGAACCCTAGGAAGGAGTGGTTCGTTCCTGTTTGTAATTGAACAGGTCCTTTACTGTGAAATGTTTAACGAGCCCAGTATAGGAGAAACTCGGTGTTTTTCAATTTTAGAGAGTCTGAAAAACTTAAGAAGACTCCAAGTTGAACTTTTTCGTAGATTTGTGTCCCTCAAGCCCGAAAAAGTATAAAATAATACCTGGGGGAACCGCTTGATCTTGCGACCAAGGAGTACTTTCATAATTAGTGCCACTGACCTGAAAAGTAAAAAGCGATCAAGGACACATCGTTTTATTTCCGTATCGAGTTTGAAACGACAAAAACCCGGCAATATTTTCCTGATTTTACGGTCAGAAAAGGGCTATAAGGGGATCGTCTTTTAATTCCGTTTTAACGAGTGTAAAAGAAACGCTCGGCAATCTTTTCATGTTTTAGGAGTCAGAAAAGGGCTTAAAAGATGACTCTGCGGTTTCACTTTTTCGTAAGTTTTAACGAGTTCGAAAAACGGATAAAAATGTACTCATGGTTTTCACTTTTTTGTAAATTTTAATGAGTTCGAAAAAGGGACAAAAATGTACTCATATGGCCGACTTTCAATTTAATTTACGAGCAGGAAAAAACGGAAAGAACTCGGCATTTTCATTTGTTTTACGAGAATGAAAGATAGCAAAATAATCTCGGTATTTTCATGAGTTTAACGAGTCTTGAAAATAACTGAAATTGACTCGAGATAGGTTTCATTTTTACAAAAGCTTGAAACAGATAAAAACTATGCTTCAAAGTAGTTTCATTTTTACACAAGCTTGAAACAGAGAGGAAACTGTGCTTGATGCCCCCTAAGCATAACTGCTAGAGCGCATGCCCCCCAGCTTCATTTCATTCAACCAGTTGGATGAAATGAAGGTTCATGAACGAGATTGTTTGAAAGACTCAACCTAAAACTGTAAGAAAATTATGCAAAAAATTGAAAACCTAACATCTACGAGATCTAGTCAATCTCTCGACTCAAGTAGAGGAGGATTTGTTTCATTTTTTAACGAGCTTGACACAGGAAAAGAACTATGCTCGGATTCGGTTTCATGTTTACGCAAGCTTGAAACGAAAAACTATGCTTGTTATAAGTTCACATGCCCCCAGCATAATGACGCAAAACGAGGTACATGCCCCCCAAGCTTCATTGCATTCAATGAGGTGGATGGAATGAAGCTTTACTTTCAAGATCTTGGAAAGACTTGTGGGAGTTGTTTCATTTTTTAGTGAGGTTGACACAGGAAAAGAACTATCCTCAAAACCCTTGTTTCATTTTTTAAACGAGCTTGACACAAGATAAGGAACTATGCTCAGAACTACTCTCTACAATCTACCTAACAAAAAACTTTACTCTAAAAACCTTGATTCATTTTTTAACGAGCTTGACACAAGACAAGGAACTGTGCTCTGAAATCCTTGATTCATTTTGTAAGGAGCTTGACACAAGACAAGGAACTATGCTCATAAAATCCTTGATTCATTTTTTAAGGAGCTTGACACAAGACAAGGAACTATGCTCATAACTACTCTACAATCTACCTACTTAACCTACCCTTGTTTCATTTTTTCACGAGCTTGACACAAGACAAGGAAATATGCTCAAGAAGTTCGCATGCCCCTAGCATAATGATGCAAAGCGAGGTACATGCCCCCCAGGCTTCATTGCATTCAACCAGATAGATGGAATGAAGGTTTACTTTCAATATTTAACTTGAAAAGGGAGTTGTTTCATTTTTAAGGAGGTTGACACAAGAAAAGAACTATCCTCATACCTGATTCATTTTTTAACGAGGTTGACTCAGGAACAGGAACTATCCTCATGCTAGCCTGTTTCATTTTTTAACGAGGTTGATTCAGGAAAAAACTATCCTCGCCCCTGATTCATTTTTTAATGAGGTTGACTCAGTAACAGGAACTATCCTCATACCTGATTCATTTTTTAATGAGGTTGACACAGTAAAAGGAACTTTCCTCGGTCTCACTGATCATGGCTTCTAACTGGAAGAAAGACATGTCAATGGACACACCTTGATCATGGCTTCCAAGAGGTCTTCATCAGAAGGAAGAATACTTCTCTGGAAGGAACACATGTCAAGGGACTCAAAAGGGATAAGAACATCGTGTTCAAGTAATCCCATAGAGTTTTCCATGTCAATTACCGGATCTAAATCAACAATGAGAGGCTCACTTACATCGATAACTGAAAACATGGGACCAGTTGCCACATAATTAACCCGTGGCAGGGTAGATACCACCTTAGAATTAGGAACATTTAGGGGTGTCATATTATTGGTAGTTGAAACAAGACTAGGGAACGAAAGCTGGTCTACAGTCACAATATTTCCATTGTGAGGGAAAGACATCACGCGAAAGAGTGTCGATACGACAGCTTTCATTGCATAAACATAGTCTCGCCCAAGGAGTAAATTGAAATCCAAGGGACCTCGAACTACCATAAGATCAACACAGACAGTTTTACCTTCCAAGGTAATAGGAAACTTAGGAAGGATCCCTAAAGGTTCACTAATGGTTCTGTTAAAAGCTTTCAGATTCTGCGTAATAGGCGCAAGCTGAGGGGAACCCAAAGCTTTCCAAATAGTTGAGGATAAAATACTAACAGAAGCACCTTCATCTACCTGTGTGCGATGTATATCCCTACCACCAGCCTTGACAATGATTTGGAAAGGGATGGAGGAAGGAAGGTGAGGTTCTGTCAATCTATTCCAATCAAAGGAAAAGACCTCAGTACTTGGAGGGGGTTCTGTAGAAACAGGTGAAATGCCCCTCGGCATAGAAGAATCTGATGTAACAAGAAGAACATCAGCGGTATGAAATTTACTCTCGAAAGGGAGAGTGTGATCGACTGAATGTGAAATTGAATCGACCACTTGATCAACTAATGGATCATCAACCTGAGTGACATGAGTTTCACTCTCCAATGGAAGAGTGTGATTGACTGACGGTGAAATTGAATCAATCACTCCGTCAGTTGACGGTAGGTTGGGAGAAAGTTTACGGTAACCAGTTGGAAATTCTTGCTGTGGAACAGTAAAGTTTTCCAACAATGTTGAGGCTTCATCCGTGTGAGGGAAAATGTGAGTTTGATGACTCCCTTTGCATAACTTACAAGGAAACCTAACTTTACCCTTTTTCCCAGGAACCTGACTATCACTGGTTGATGGATCAACGGAAAGTTGATGAGATTTTTCTGACCATACTTCCAAGACCTTTGGAATACCAGGACAATTGACAAGGAAGTGGTCACCCTTACAAAGCCTGCAAGGGTATTTTGGTTTACGTTGCATGTTGGAGTTTTCCTCAACACCACTAACATTTACAGCCACGGTTGGTTGGTTGACTTCTTTCTTATCTTGCTTCTTCTTCTTCTTCTTCTTCTTCCCTTTCTTCTTCTTCTTAGCCTCCTGGTTACTAGCATCAAGGCTTTTACCAGGCGAAGAGGAAGAAATGGAGGAAGAAAAATTAGGCGAAGAAGGTAAAGGGTCAACAGAAGGTTGGTGATGTTGAGATGGTGAACTCTGTTGAGGTGAAGCATCTGGTTGAGGTGGAACAATTTGAGTATTTTGGGCCAACGAAGTTGAAAATAACCATATCGGTAATCCTATTGTAAATCCAGGTAATGACAAAGTAGCCATATAAGGAGGACCAACATTTCCAAAGTAAGGAAAAGTACTAGGATTCTCATTGGGAGGGGTTCCTAGGTTGATAAATTCCGGAACATTTGCCATTATATTCAACTTCAGTGAATTTTATTAACAATTTAAAACTAAAATTAACAATTCACAATGCACACCTAACAATTAAAATTCACAATTCACACCTATGGTCTCTAAAAGTAAAAACAAACAAATTAACACGCGCTATCAAATCTAGGAGTCAAACCACACACAAACAGTAAGCTCTCCGGACCGAAAACACTAGTTGGTGATGAAGCCCAACCTCGCAGAATCCAGTACAGAAATAGTGGGTGGAACAGTTACCCCGGCAACCTGCTTAATGAATAGACTGGACCAAGTTCCTCCACTTTAACCGTCTCGAGTGAAGTGAACCCCCCAGAAAATCCAAGTGAGTATAACCGACGTCTGCTCCAGGTACAGTGGGATCTTCCCTCCATCGTCACCTTGGGTAGAATCCTAAGATAATGGTCACTAAGGTTACCAACAGCAACAAATGCACCTGGGGGAACAGTCTACACTCCGACAGCACGCAAGGGCAGAGTATCAAGCTCAATCCCCTTGCCGGCTCCTTGACAATAATCCAAGGTTTACCGACAAGTGACCCCTGGCTCCTCGACAATGGTTAATCCGACGTTTACCATTTGTAATACGTGCGTGTCTGGCGTCGTTCCCAACGAGGGAGGATTGATCCCCTCACTGGTTCGGACACGAGCTCGTGCTTCTCCTTTAAGAGGAGCTTTCCCAGAGTACAAATGAAACAGTTGGATTTATCCTACCACAAGATAAGCTACTTGTTTGGTTTTGCTGTCTTGGAGAGTTAATTACTCTCCTACTCCAAGACACTAGCCTAAGCTATGTTGGTTTTTCAGAGCCCTAGAAATGTAAAAATTACTAGATGAATTTTAATTAAGCGTTGTGTTATTAAGGCTGTTATTACTCAAATGCGTAAATGGATACGAAACCAATGGTGTTATGACCCGACTCAACTGAATGCAATCGAATATGATAATGTAATCTTTTCAATTCGATGAATCCTAACTAAAGTAAGGAGAGAGTTTCCATTCACTTCCAACAATGCAAATAACTGATCACTAAGAGAAAATATAACAAATTCTCTAATGCACTAATTTTATCAAGAAAAACTAATGCAAATCAATTCCAAACCATTTTTTAATTTTTATTTTTGTGTAAATTCAAATCAAAGAAAACTGATCTAAATCTACGATTGATTTTTCAGAACGTAAACTATGCAATTGCAATCTATGCACAATTCACTTGAAAAGTATGCAAATGTAATCTATGCACATTTTTCATTCATATTCTGAAAATGAGAATTCTAATTATGAAAATGTGATCTATGCAAGAGAATTCTCAAACACAAGACGATTCTAATGTGATCTAAGAACCAATCAAGTGCAAGTCGAGAAAATGGGGTGAGAGTTCCAAAGATCAAAAAATAAAAACACTCAAAGGCGATTAACACTCATACACAATTTAGCCCCCCCCGGCGAATGAGGGGGAATTTTTTTTTGCAAAAACACAAGCAAAAAGATGCAAAATTTTGAAAGGACTGATAGAAACCTCCAAATAATGACCAAAGGAAAATAAATCAAGAATTTCTCAAAAAAGAGACTCAAAACACCCAATTGATGAAAGCTTAAAGCAGGAATGCCAATGAAACAAGTTCAGGTGAAGATTCTCGGCAAGGGACTAATGAATCTGGGCAGAAAAAACTAAGAAAAAACAAAATCTAAGAGCAAAAAGTGTAAAAAATGGAATTTTCTCAAATTTTGGCAGGGGACGCAGGCAACCCGTTAGCACAGGTGCGGGCCCGCTCTGTGCACACAGCAAAAGTGCGTCCAGGGACGCACTGTGCAGCACTCAGAGGGTGCGTCCTACTGAAAAACTCAAGAAAAACTAAAAGGATTCTAACTCTAAGCTAACCCACCCAAAGACAAAGTCACAGAGCCAAAAACCAGAAAAATAAATCAATTTTCTCAGAGCAAAGTTCATACAAAGGAAAAGACTTTTCTCATCAATGGAATCCCCAGCGGAGTCGTCAATTTGTCACACGGAATCAGTCAAGAGTGCGGACACAACCGACCTTCCTAGAAGTCTAAGACTCTCTAGTGACAAACAAGACAAACTAGAACTATCCTTCTCTAAACATGCATTATAATATGAGAAATCAAGTGTTTTGTTCTTACCTTTGTCCAAACGCTGTTGTAGAAGTCCAAGCTTTGTTGATCTAGATGAGCTCCTCCTTTTCTCCAAAACCTGCAATCACCAACAGTCAAACAATTAAATAGCACCTGATTATAACATAAAACAAAGCATATTCAACATATAGACCAAGGAGTACATGAAATAACTCATAAACAACAAGTTATTGAGAAGAATGGACCAATTTGCATTAAAGGTAATCAAAAGGAACCATTACAACCTGAGCCTTGGTGTTGTGCAAGCTCCTTCCAGGGTCCACAAGAGTCTTCCTCTACTTTGACAAAGCTCACCCACTTCCAAATAGAACAAGCAAAGATGGCAATCTCTCCTCACAAGCTTCTAAATGGGAGTCCTAATTCCTGCAGCATTTACCCTTAGAAATGTATAGCTTTCAACCTCCTCTCCTTCTGGCCCAATGCCTGTATTTATAGTGCTCAAGAGGAGGTTAATCAGGTCCACCATCAATGGGATAATCCCCTCTTTGGATGGGATAGCTCCCCTATTGATGGGATAAGTTCCTCTTTGGTAGGAGTGCATGAACCATCTGGAGGCGCCCAATACACGTCGAACAACCTTCTAGAATGCTCTAGAAATGATCACAAGTAACTTTTTAAAGATGAAACTTGCGCATTCTAACCTTTACAGGGGGACGCACCTGTCCCTTTACATACAGAGCGTCTTTGGACGCAGCTTTTGTGAACATTGGGAGCGTTCCCGCAGGTAAGGTTGAGAGAACCTGCGTCCCCAGAGATAAATACATTTATACAAGACTTTCTCTTTTTTTGGAGTTTGACATGGAGAGCAGAGGCATAAGACTTGCCTAAGAGGGTAGCATGACTGTTGATTGAGCCATACTAACTGTAAATAGTCATGGTGACATTTTTTAGTGTAACAAGAATCCAATTTGGATCAGACTGGTGGCATTGGAAAGACGACACAGAGGGCTACTATAGGTCACAATTTCAGAACTTAAATATCTGAAAGTACAGAGTTACAGTCGTTTCAAGATCGAGCTCCTAAAATCAAGAAAAAGCAATATGAGGAAGTTTGATGGCAAGGATCTAGTAAATTGGATACTTCAGATGGAGCAATATTTCGATATACATGGTGTACCATTGTTACAAAAGGGATGTATTGCATCTTCATATTTAGAACTGGATCAATTTTTATGGTATGAAGGGCTTTGTTCTCATAAACAACTTGTTACGTGGTCAATTTTCACTGAGGAAATGATAACACATTATGAGGAAACAAAGAGCAACACCACAACAATTGGAAAGAGTAAAAGGGCTTTGTGACATAGTGGAAAGAAAAATTATGGAAACCAGGAAGCATACTCCTCACAACTATAAAGATGGAAGTGTTGTTTCTCCTAGCCTTCCACAAACTACAAGGGTTACACCACAACAATTGGAAGAAAAAAGAGAAAAAGGGCTTTGTTACAATTGTGATAGCAAATGCACTAAAGGTCATAAGTTTGCTGAGAAGAAATTATTTTACATAGAATATGAAGAGGAGGAAGAAAAGGATCAAGAAACATCAAAAGAAGAAGATATACACCAGGACCCTACCCCAGAGAAAGAAAAAATGAATCAGACCATATCTTGTAAAGCATTGGCAAGAATTACCACTCCTCAAACTCTCAAGATAGAAGGACATATCAAGAATAAAAAGGTGCAAGAAGTGAAATATCACATCGAGAAAGAAGAAATGAATCCAACCATATCTTGTAATTCATTGGTCAAAATTACCGCTCCTAAAACTATCAAGATAGAAGGACATATCAAGAAGAAAAATGTTCAAGAAGTGAAAGATCACATCGAGCATCAAGAAATGAATCCGACATATCTTGTAAAGGATTGGAAGAAATTACCACTCCTCAAACTCTATAGATAGAAGGACATATCAAGAAGAAAAAGGTTCAAGCAGTGAAAGATCACATCGAGCATCAACAACAAGTTCTCCAACTTTTAAAGGATAACGCCACTTCGGTGCAAAATCAAATGAAACAACAGGTAGATCAACATTGTAGTGAAAAATGTTTTGATGTAGGTGATTGGGTATTTTTACTGCTACATCTCAAGCAAGCTATTTATGAGAAGGAAATGTTGGCAATACTACATGCACTTAAAAAATGGCGACCTTACCGAATGGGAAGACTCTTCAAGGATGAGAATGTGGAAGCATTGTTTTGTGCTAATTCTATTATCCAACCAGATTGGATAAATGAAGCAAGGGATGAATGGAAGAAGGACGAAGAAGTATGGCCACTTATTCAAAAGTTGCAAAAGATCCCAATTCAAACAATATTGCCAAAAATTGAAGAGGAAGGAAAAATCATATTGGAACCTAGAGCAGTCACAGAAACAAGAACCCGATAGCTATGAAATCAATCAATTTCAGAGTATCTCATCAAGTGGAAGAACTTACCCACTGAAGATTCCACATGGGAGGACAAGAATTTTATACAGAAGCATCAAGAACTACTCAAGCATTGAGGACAAAGCTTTTTGAAGGAGAGGGGCATGTTAGGCCCCTATACTACTAGTGTAACCCCTTATTGTTATTAGTACAACCCACTTATTATATTGATGTACCCATGTAGTGCCCATATTGTTACTATTGTGCCCCATAGAAGCCCACTATTGTTATTATTGTGCCCTTACATTATTATTGTTATGTCGGCTCTGATTATGTTATGACCCCTTAGACTCCTATATATAGAAAGGAGGTCTTTTCATTTGTATCATCCAAGAATTGTTCATTTATGTAATGTAAAGGAGGTTGCCCCCTCGAAAAGGCTGAATTTTAAGGCGTTGATCTATCTTTTCTATCTTTTTCTTGAGCTGGTTTCATAACAAATAACTTGAGAAGGAGAACAAAATAGTTAAGAAGCCAATTGCAACAAGAAAAGGATTGCTAAAGGAAAAATACACTTAGATTTTTCATTGGAGACATCTATAGGGACTATGTTCCATCTATCCTTTGATGAAATAAGATGTAGTAATCCTTCAAATACTTAGTATTTTTGAAGGAACAATGGAGAAAACCTTAGATCAACAAAATTGCATAAAGAGGGTCCATCCATCTACAAAATACTAAAGAGTTCATTAATTTTTTCCTATAATGTAGTATGGGGGATAAAGCCAAGGTTGCTAAATCCTACATCCAAAACCTTTTTCTTACTGACTTGACCATATAGGATCCAAACCCATACCTGGGGGATGCACAAATGTTAACCCTAACATCCTTGTTGAGGCATGAGTAAATCAGGGTAGAAGAGGTGATGAAAAAGTTGAATGGGAAACTACAAGAGCCATTATGGATCAATAATGAGCACCCAAAACTCTCCATACTTACCTAAACTCATGTCATTATTGCAAAAGACCCCTAGATAGTGTTATGCTCTTAACCTGCAAAATGATACCCAAATACAGGATATGCGAAGAAAAGATACCCAGAACACAGAATAGCAATAATTTTATTATTCAGAGAGTAATGTTCACTTGCCTCTTCGAGGGGGCAACCTCCAATAGAGCAGAGCTTGACTACAAAATAAGACACGATGCTCCTCGCAGGGAGTCTCTATCCTTTATATATGACTCATACATGCAATACCACGGGCCAATACCGTGGGTTTTATTAATACCATCTATCTAATACTACGGCCCATTTGCAACTAACTGTGGTTCCGTCATTAATTGCGGGTTAACCACTTACAATTATTAATATGGGCTTTATTGAATCTTGACTATGACGTGATCCCATTACATAAATAAGGGGGTTAGGGTGGGACCCTAACAGATAGTGAACATTTGGAAGAAGAGGCATGTGAAGTGTTAGGTCCCTATACTACTATTGTAACCCCTTATTGTTATTAGTACAACCCCTTTATTATATTTTTGTGCCCATTTAGTCCCCATATTGTTATTGATGTGCCCCATAGAAGCCCACTATTGTTATTATTGTGCCCTTACAATATTATTTTTATGTAGGCTCTGATTATATTGTGAGCCCTTGGAATCCTATATATAGAAAGAAGGTATTTCCATTTGTATCATCCAAGAATTGTTCATTTGTGTAATTTAAAGGAGGTTTCCCCCTCAAAGAATCTGATTTTGAAGTCGTTGATCTATCTTTTCTTCTATTTGTAAGTTGGTTTCACAACGTTTGGTATTAGACCTTTGGATTCTAGGGTTTCACTGCTCCAGACAGGTCATCGTGGAATTTTCGCAATAACTATTTTTTGATGAAGCTTTAGAAGATGAAATTAAAACACATTTGAGACAAAATCGTAATGAACCTCATGACTAAATTTCAGATCTTGTCTCGCTATACTTTTGGAGATGTGAACTGAGGACGTTAGGGATTTTGCAAGCTCCCAAATTCCATCTCAAACAGGTGACCTTGGGAAAATCATCCTAACCTTCTCTCTGAGTATCATACTAAAATTTCATAAAATTTCACATAAATAGGACGGATTTTAGATTGTTGTATATCGTTTTTAGGGCCTAAGGTCGAAACAATGATACATGGTACTTCGTACAAGTTTGCTCTACTCAATCAGTCCATAATCAAGTCATTGCGAGAGATTGGGCATAACTCATTCTTGGAGAATCCAATATTGATTAGAATTACAGGGTTAGAAAGAGGACTCAAAGGGCTACCATAAGATGAAATGTCATACTTTGAGGATCTAAAATAACATAGATACAACAAATTCAAGACCGAGCTCCTAAAAGCAAGAAAAAGAATGACTCGATTTACGAAAATAGAAACACCTAGTAAGAAAAATTGGAGGGATGATTTGAAGAATGTGATCGAAGATATGATAAATAAGTTAAATGGTATAGAAGTAAAATTTAATGGCAACATGGAAGATTCGAAGAAGGACATGGAAGGTTTGAAGGAAGATGGGACAAAGTCGCTAAAGAAAGGCTTCCTAATGGCGAAAAGGTAGTAGAGGAAACTCATGATGAGAACAAAAGAAATGTTAATCATGATTTCATAAACTCTAACGTTGGCTTGAAGACCCACAATATTCCATATATATATATATATATATATATATATATATATATATATATATATATATATATATATGAGTAAGTTTGATGGCAAGGATCTAGTAACTTGGACACTACAGATGGATCAATATTTTGATCTACATGATGTGTAACTGCCACAAAAGGTACATATTGTATATTTATATTTAGAACCGAATAAGTTTGTATGGAATATAGGGATTTATTCTCGTAAACCACTTATCACTGGGTCAATTTTCACAGAGGAAATGATAGCACATTATGAGGATACAAACATCAACACCTTATTTAGCCAATTGATAAATCTCAAACAAAAAGGTTCAATAATAGAGCACATTGAGGACTTCCAAAAATTGAATATTAGGCTAAATGATATTCTAGAGGATCATAGGATTGATGTCTTCATAGGGAATTTAAAGGATAACATCCAACATCAAGTTCATCTTTGGGAACCTAATTCATTGGAGAAGGCATTCAGGTTGGAAAGAAAAATTGAAACAAAATTTATGGCAACAAGGAATCCTACCACTCACACATATAAATATCTAAGTGTTGTTGCTCCTAGACTTCCACAACCTACAAGATTGACACCACAAAAATTGGAAGAAAAAATAGAAAAGGGTCTCTATTATAGTTGTGATAGCAAATACACTAAAGGTCATACGTGTGTTGAGAAGAAATTAGTGTACTTAGATTAGGAAGAGGAGGAAGAAAAGGAACAAGAAACATCAAAAGAAGAGGATATACACCAAGAACCAACCCCAAAGAAAGAAGAAATGAAACTGACCATATCTTGTAATGCATTGACAGGAATTACCACTCCCGAAACTCTCAATATAGAAGGACATATCAAGAAGAAAAATGTAAGAGTGTTGATTGATTCGGGTAGTACCCATAATTTTATTCATTGTAAGACAACCAAGGAATGGCTGCAAATGGAGGAACCATAAATCTCTCTGGAAAGTGTCATAATATCAAGATGCCCATGGGAGAATATGTATTGAAAAGTCCAATTCTTTCCATTTTAATGGGTGGTGCTCATGTTGTACTAGGAGTCCATTGGTTACAATCTTTGGGTACGATACCTTTTAATTTTCAAGAACTTTTCTTGAATTGTTTTTGGGAAGGAAAGGAAGTTGAATTAAGGGGTATCATAGGGAAACTAGGAAATATAATCAACTCTAATTGAATGAAAAAGATTCTAAAGAAATAAAAACAGGGCGTAATTGCACAATTATGTTCACTAGAGGTTCAAACAACGAAATCATATTTTTCTACAGATCTTCAAAAAGTCTTGAAGAATCATTCTAAGGTTCAAGTAGTGGAATACTGCATCGAGAATAAAAAATAAGTTCTCCAACTCTTAAAGGATAACCTCACTTTGGTGCAGTTCGAAGTAAACACCAAGCATATCAACAAAGCATCAAACTAAGTTTTTATGTAGGCGGCTAGTTATTTTTACAGCTACAACCATACAAACAAATGTCCCTCAAGCAAGCTAATAAGGACAATAAATTATCACCAAAGTACTATGGTCCTTCCAAGGTGTTGCAAAAGATTGGTACTATGGCATACAAATTGGAGCTTCCTGCATCTTCTTGAGTTCACCCAGTTCTCCATGTTTCAGGCTTAAAGAAGGTTATAGGTGATAAGCTCCCATTTTAAACAATATTGCTGAAACTTGAAGAGGAAAGAAAAATCATATTGGAACCTAAAGCAGTCATAGAAACAAGAACCCCACAACTACGAAATCAATCAATTTCAAGGTATCACATTAAGGAAAGAACTTACCAGTTGAAGATTCCACATGGGAGCATGATAATTTTATATAGAAACATCCAGAACTACTAAAGCATTGAGGAAAAAACTTTTTTTGAAGGAGAGGGGCATGTTAGGTCCCTATACTACTAGTGTAGCCCTTATTGTTGTTAGTGCAACCCCCTTATTTTATTTTTGTGCCTATGTAATCCCCATATTGTTATTATTGTGCCACATAGAAGGCCACTATTTTTATTGTCGTGCCCTTACAATATTATTTTTATGTAGGCTTTGATTATATTGTCACCCCTTAGACTCCTATATGTATAAAGGAGGTCTTGTCATTTGTATCATCCAAGAATTGTTCATTTGTGTAATGTAAAGGAGGTTTCTCCCTTGAAGAGATTGATTTTGAAGTCATTGATCTATATTTTCTTCTATTTTGTAAGCTGGTTTCATAACATGAAGGCCATCCTTCCACTTCGAAGACACTTTTAGATTACTAGGGGAGGATTTCTCACAAGCTTGTCAAAGGAGATGGCAAGAATTTCCCCATAACATGAAAATTAGAGAATACCACTCTCCTATTCAACTACATGAAACACTAGTGAAGACTCCATTATATGAAAATATTATTGAGAAACTTGAGTTCAATGGATTGGCCTTAGGTTCAATCCACACTTGCTGCTAGGACTCCAAGAACATAAAATTTAGGAAGAGGAATGTAAGGAATGGAAGTCTATATTAAAGGAAAATGTAAGATTTCCACCTAGTAGATACAACCACCTTTGGATGACCTTACGATGCCAAGCAGGTTGTCAGAGAGATGAATGAGAAAGAGAAGAGCAGAGAAGAAGAGTAAGTTTCTCAAAGGGTGAGAAACAATCGTAGTAGGGGGTATTTTGGGCCTCCAAAATAGGTAAAACATAAGACCCATATACTGATTGCTACATTTTTCACTTAATGACACACTTTCCTATATTAATGAGTTGTTAGGAGAGCCAATGTGGTTTTCTTATTTTTTGTGCCTTAGCATGTTTATTATGTAGGATTTTAAAGATATTTTGCATATATTTCAAGAATATCTAGCTAGAGATATTTATGTGACTTGATCCCTGGTGAAAGAGAGTCTCAACTCAGCTAGTTGGGGGAATTTAATGTCCCTTCCTGCTACTGTGATGTGTACTAGGAGAAATATCCCTTTTTTTAGGGATTTTTGGAGGGAAATGTCGTCCTCCCCTCAAGGAGGATGCTCATTAATCATTGTATAAATAAGAGGCTCGAGTAGCCTAGTAGACATGTAGAGAAGAGTATGAAGAATAGGAGAAAATTCTATATTAGTGTTTCCAAGCAAATTTTTTGACTCTATAACACACAAACAATTTTTTAGTTAATAGAAGTGATGTCCCATTTCAACTCCTACCTTGGATTTCTTCTAATGGTTTGGATATTCCTTGTTTTAGGGCCCACCCCAAGTTCTCTAGATCCCTCTTTTATTATTTATGTTAGTATTATAAATATTTTTTATTTTGTGGCATTTCTAAAAGTTACCTTTTTATAACATTCATGCATGGTTAACTAGAAGGTTTTCATAAACATTCCTTTCTTGCAATTTATCTGAGCATTTGGTTATAATAGTTGCAATAGTTGATGAAATTTCCACTTTTCTTTTACTTCATTCCTTTTGCTACTACTGGTTTACTTTTCACTATTCATTATTTTCCTAGACTATTTAACATGTTTTATAGCTACAGGAAACATACATATCTGAATTTCTCTGGGTTAAGCTTGCAACAATTTGTATTCATGCATTGAACATGTTGATTTTATCATTTTCCAACTTCTCCATAGCTTCCTTGCTTCTAAAATTCACATTTTTCTTGGTTACCTACTTGTTTCATAGTCTCTTGCAGAAAAACAAGGACTCCTGTAGTAGCCTGTAATCAACCTTTCATTCTTGCTCGGTTTTACAATAAAGTCATGATTTTTCTTCTTTATTATATTAAAACACTCCTTGAACCCTAATAATGGAAACTGGAGGTATAGAGAGCTTGTATATTCTTTTGATTGGTTTTCTTTAGAAAACAACTTTTTCTGAAAAATTAGGGTTTTAAATTTATAATCTTTCATTATAGTAGTGTGTTTTCCTTTCCTTGTAAGATAGCATGGATGTGTGCAAGTGCTCTTTCATTTCATTGCAAATAGTGTAGAAATGTGAAAGTGTTCCTTCCTTTATTGCAAGTAGCTTAGGTTTATGTGCAATTTTTCCTTTTAGCAAGTTATTTCCTACAATTATAATTTTCCTGTAGCATATATTAGTCAACTTGGTCTTTTTACATCTAGATTTCATTTCAATATTTCCACCTACATAAAAATAAACAAGAGGTGCCTAATACACATATAGTGTCAACCCCTCTTATCTTTGTACAAATCTTGGGTTGACAATTAAAGTTGAGACCCTTGGGAGTTTCATCATTGTTGTTGCAATACAGAGGGCCATCATGGGGCCTAGGAAAAATCCTATATGACATAGTAATTTTGAGTTGAAATTGGGAATATGAGTTGAAATTTTTAAAGCGTCTTTTGGCACATGAGGTATAGACTCAGCTACTAGTTTTTTCGATATGAAGAGGAACTTGTGGCTTGGAAGCTTGTTTCCCTTTAGAAGACTCGAGAGTCCCATAATCATAGGATCAAGCTGAGAGATCAACTTGAGCAATGAATATAGAGATGTTTTATGGAATATACCTAAAATTTGACTCACCCTAGTTTCTCCATTATCGAGGATTTCAATGGATTGGGCTTAGGTTCATATTGAATAGAAACTTTGAAGTGGTTCAAAAATACAACGGAAAAATAATTAAACATTAAAAATGAACCCCTCTTCAATTCAGTATTCCACTCTCCATAAGGGTGCATTGAAATATCCTCAACCTAACTGAATCATTGATTAAGGAGTTGGAGGAACAATAAAGGTGGAAATTAATAATTTTATTAATAAGGTCTTTAGTAGGTATTCCTTCAAACTTTAGAATTTTATAAGGAAGTTTGGTGGGGACTCGGGGGTAGTCTTGATTACAACACACTAGATCATTTGTCAATTTTGAAAGACATGGAAATTTTAAAGTTTCTAGAAATGGTACTCGAAGTTGAGAATACAGTTCAAATTCCTAAAAGGAGGACCTCTTGGTTAGCTAGATCCAAGAAAAGAAAGACCTATATTTTCACAGGAAATAGGTTATTATGGGTTTTTTGCAAATGAATGTGTTCATACTAAGAAATTGATTACCCTAGGAAAAGGAATGGAAACCTCCATTAGATCCCAGAAAATAAAACCCTATATTTTCATAGGAACTAGGTTATTAGGGGTTTTTTTCAAATAAACGTGTTCATATTAAGAACTTCATTACCCTAGGAAAAGGAAGTTAAACCTCCCCTAGTGGTATTCTCATGAGTTTTTGAGGGGTTTCCCCTAATTGACATCCCATATTGGGGGAATTCACCCTGGGGTTCCAAAATTTGGAAAAAGGCATCAACCCTATTGGCATCCCAAAAGAGAGGAAACTCCCTTGCTGACCAAATAACAAAAATGGAACACTACCAAATGGACCACTGGAGGGTGGAACATTCCACCCATCTGATCCACAAATCCCTAAAAGGTATTTTCCTCCATAGAAAAACTTGGGAATTGAAAGCCTCCACTTCCCATGCAAGGGTTTGAGGGAGGAATATCTCCTCCATGAAATGGGAAAACTTGAAGAGGAGTTGAAATCTACTTGTATTAGAAAAATCAAGGAAACATAGTGCAAAAGATAGACAATATTGTAGGAATATTTACTAATGGAATTATGGAAATAAAATCATTCACTACATGGGAAGCCATAGGTTGGGTATCCCCACTTAGATTAACGGTAGGGGTTGGCCCAACAGATATTATACTATCCATTTTGGTGGTAAGAATATGAGGATTAATTGCCTCAAAATTGCAAATAGAAGATGGGGTTTGAACACCCCCAGTCCCAACAACACAATTAGAGCTACTTATATTAGAAATGTAGAAAGAAGGAGAAAGAGGAGGAGAAATATTAGGATAAATCCCCACAAAATACATGACTAGAGTTTCCAACCTTATTAAAGGATTGATATTTAAATTAAAATTATTAGTATACCTTCAACCTCAATCTAACCAAGGTTATCAAAAGAAATTGAAGGAAATAAATTTTGATTAGGAACATTCTCTTTTAAATCATGAAGAAACCCCCGACCTTCAAGATATTCCTCAAATTGAGTTCCATTTAGTGGAGGGTTCACTTTCATATGATTTGGTTGCACTTGCTCTCATGACTAGTGTTATCCACTCTACACCTTTAGGTTGACATATTGATACTTTTAGCTGAAATTTTATGAATCCTTTTAGATTGACAAATCAATTCCTCAACCACCTTGAACTATAAACTCAAAAAGACAATAAATATTACCCTAAGTTTAACTACGATCATAGAGAATGCATCTATTAAAAATTCTAAAGAAACAACATGTAAAGCCACCCTCCATTATTCTTGCTCTATGTGATTAGGACTAGACACTATAATATAAAAGAGAAGATAAAGGGAATTTAGGAGAAAATTTTTCAATGGTGAGGTCTCAAGACTAACCAATGAAGACGTGAGAAGTAGTTACACTAACCTCCCAACATTGCTTTAACTAGTGCTAGTACCCTCACTTCACAAGGCACCCTCTAGGAGAATTGTAGTGGTGATGTAATGTATTCTTTAAGTACTAGAAGTATTCCACATGATCACCTAGGAGGAACCTAGGAAAGACAACTAAGTTTCCAACTTGCAGTCAGTAATCCAGGGAAACAATCGTGGATCAAAATTCTAAGATAATTTAGAAGGGGGTATCTCTCTTCCCTTACCCTTACACAACCTAATTCTTTACTCCATTGTTAGAGGAGCTTCCCTAAACATACTTATATAATGTTGGACTTCTCCACTTTTTAGTAAAATTCTATGTTTTTTTAGTGATCTTGGAGATTTAACTCTCCACAACTATCCCAAGGCCCTAGATAACCTACACTTGTTGGTTTGTTATGACAAAGGAAAAGGTAGACTACATTTCAATGTTAAAAATTAATGTAAAATAGTTGTTTTTTTGTCAAAGTTAGTGGAAATGCAATTGATGATATTATGGCTAGACACAATGGAACTGAAATAAAATAAAATAAAATGACTTCAATAAGTAAGTTATCTTTCTTCAAATGAAAATATATATATTTTTTCTTTTTGAAATGAAATTCTACAAACACTTGAAGAAATGATATGCATTTTATTTTATTTTTGATAAACATAAAATAAAATACCTAATTTAAAATTGAAACTTTCCCAAGCAATCCTAAACCACTGCAACTTGATACAAAATGAAATGGCTATTGAAAATGTGGTGCAACTAGAGGCAATGAAAATAAAACTTATGAAAACCAAATGCAAACAACATAAAGGAGAAAATATTAATGCAATAAAGATGCAAATATTGCATAAGAATACCACTAATGTAAACAAGATGCAAGTGGAATGAACACCTTCAAAAACTTTTTCTTTTTCTTTTTCAAGTATAAGCCTATGGATAAAATGAAAAAGAAAGAAATTCAAATTGAGATTAAACTATTCCTTTTTTATTTTATATAAAATAAACTATGCAAAAGGAAATATGAAACCCTAAGGTGCAAACAAGACTACAATTCCTTTCCAACCCAAGCCCACATTTGGATAAGGTTAGCCCTAAAGCAAATTGGACACCATTGGAAACCTATAAATACAAGTGAAATCAAGGTCATTTGGACAACACCAAGAATATTCTTCTTTTATTCTTCATTTATTGGCTCACACAGGTCTGAGGTAGGGATGACAACATAAGTTTTCAAAAATCAGAAATTACAGGGTCCAGGCTCGCATTTATTTTAGAGTTTTTGGGTTACAGTCATAGGCACATAATAGGGAAAATTTTACCATAGTCGCTAGCTTGATCACATGAAGGGAGTGACCAAAAGCCTTCAGTCTCTCACACAACTCCTCCTACATGCGACCAAGAATTTTGACTCAGATTTGAATGAAGACCGAAGTTGACTGCAGTTGACCATAGATGGGAAAAAATTGTCTTTAATATATTCTTATGCTAGAAACTTATTTTTGAACTTTATTGGGTTGCTTTCATGATGATATTGTGTTGGGCTAATTATACCATCAGTTGAACATTTTATGACAATCTAATATCAGAAGAATTTCAAAGGGTTTTCCTCCTTGTGGGGTTTTCCCTTGTCTTTGACCAAACCTGGTGTCTATTATTGATGTGTTGATTGTCTCCTTTTTCATTGCATTTGTTGTTCTATCTTCAATTATTTTTTATGAATGGAAAGACTAATTGTAATTGGAAATATTGTTAATTGAAGTATTTATTTTGGCTAAAGTAATCGAAGCAACATAGAACAATCTGAAAATTTAACATGGTATCGAAGCTAAGGTGAAGGATAAGCCCAAATTGAGACAAGCATTGAAGAATTCATCTTTGGAAAGTTGAAAGATATTATCTAGCCAAATCAAGATGACTTCCTTCTTCAAATAAAATGAGAAGTTGGGTGACTCATCCAATTTTGTTGCATGGAAATTTAGGTTGGAGATCATAGCTAATAACATTGATGTTTTGGACAACATTCAAGGAAAAGTACGTAAGCTTCCAAATAAATTTTCCTCTAATGTCAATAAAAAGCACACGAAGGTGAGTTAAAAGAAATGAAAATCATAGCTGATGGTTGACATGATAATTTAATTGTATATGTTGGAAAATTGGGAAGGTCAAAAGACATGTATGATAAGGTAGTTGGCATGTATGAAGTTGAAAAATTGAATGAAATCATCTCCTTGAAATATTAACTCAAAGACACAAATATGAACAAAGGAGAGTCCGTAAAATCCTACATAATGAATATTTCTCATCCTAGATATCAATTACAAAGAGTTGGGGAATCTGTGCCTGGAAGAGAATTGGTAATTATGACTCTAAGAGGTATGCCTCCTGTTTGGGAAACCTTTATTAATACTATAAGCAACAGAAATGTCCTCCCATCATGCGATGAAAGTTTTGGAAATCTCACTAAAGAAGAATCAATGATGATATCAAGATGAAGGAATCAAAAGCATGAAGAAGGAGAGCCTGATGCATTCATTACTCATTAAAAGAAGAAGAAGAAATGAAAAGGAGGTCCATCAAATTCAATAAAGCCTCCTGCTTGAAATCCAAATAGGATAAATGAATTATTTCACATGGAATGTTACAATTGTCATAAGAAATGCCACTATGCTCAAGATTTACAAAAATTTGGACAATCAAGAAGATTATTTTCCTTTTTACCTTCAGGATAGATAAGAAATTGTTTCCAAAGCAACCCATGTGCATACACAAATGTCACTAAAGAAATTTGTGGATATACATGACTATTTCTAAAGAATAAATCATATATTAATTTTCCAAATGAAAACTTCAGAGACAACACCAAAACAACAAAACAAAGTCAAATTATAGTATAATTAACAGGGAAAGAGATGAAAAGGAGAAAAGATGACTCTACAACCACTAATTGACCCTTAAGAAAGAAAATTGAAAAATTTCCTCCCTAATGGAGTCATCAGTTCCATTAGCAAGAAAAAGTTTCCATGTGCTTGGAGTCATAGAAGAGTCATGAAAATGAACTCAAATCCATGGCCCAAACAATCAAGCAAACTAAAGAAACTATTTTCTAAGGGCTGTGCACATGCCAAAAGAAATAATGGTTGATGTAGATCCATCAACCTGAACACATATAACCAATAAAACTTGGAAAAAAGTATATCTAAAGAAATCTTCAACACTTCAACTGAAAAAAGTTAGCAATTAATTGCGAAATTGTAGACTAGATTAAATAAACAATAAATTAGAGATAGGAAAGCTGAGTTTCTTATTATTAGATGAAAAACAGTAAAAAGGTATGGAATACACCTATAAATTGCTACCAACACCACAAGAAACCATCCTCTTGAGTCCCTTCACCCTGCACCAGTGAAGATCTCCCCTAATAGTCTTCCACTCAATGAGCGAGATAGGAGGTCAACACAATATCAACAAGAATATTAGGAAACAAGGGCTTCCTCAATGGGAGGGTGCTTAAAATCATAGGGAATTTAGACTATGATAAGGGAAATTTTTCCAATGTAAGTTTGCTTGGTAAATGCATGGACGTGACCCTCCTCCACCCCTGGGATGAATTTATACTCCCAATAAGCAGTTAATTTCATTGTGATACATGACACAGAAGGTGGCTTCTGGTCAAAATCATAAACCCATCCCTAAAATGCGCTTTTATGCAAAAAATAAATAAATTCTTTTAGTAAATTTTAAAGGCATACATGAGTTTCTTTTTGGTATATTATATATATATATATATATATATATATGTATGTATATATATATGTATATATATATATATTATTCTTCTTGGGAGATCACAAAGATATGTGTTATGCTAGAACAAGGGTATCATTTGTGAACTCAATTTTTTTTTTAAAGAACTCGTTGGGGAAATGATTCAACATTGAGAAAATGGAAATTGTGGCCATGTTTAGGCCAATCGATGCATCTCAATCAAGTGTTGGAAAAGATGCTATAACACCACCTTAAAATACATTCTTCACATATCTAGTTTGTTTCGTATATTTGTGGAACTTGAAGATAATCAATGTCTCATGGTCGAGGTGGGGAAAGAGAATCTCCTAAGAACTATTAACGTTTAATGATGGAAAAGAGTCCTATTGTTGATGGTATACCAATCAAAATTTCAATTAATTATCACAAATTTCTTGAAAATGACCTTTGAAGGGTAGTGGAGCCCTCAAGAATATCTAGAAAAAATGACATCCTTCAATACCGACTTCACTGCACTCATCCCAAAGACTAATAACCCAACACAGATTGAAATATTCCCACCCATTTCACTTCGGAATATCATTTTCAAAATCATTTCAAAAATTATTTAGAAGGATGAAGGAAATATTCTCTTGAAAACTATATCCTAAGAAATTTAACTTCTTGGAAGGTAGACAAATTCAAGACGTCATAGGAGTTGCATAGGAATTCTTTCACTTGGTAAAAACAAAGAATATAAAGGCCATGATTAGTAAATTTGATCTCTCCAAATCCTTTGATAAAGTGTGTTGGTTATTCCTTTATCTCACCCGCATTCACTTGGGATTTAACCTCCATGACATGGAATTGGTTATAGGTTGCATAACCTCATTATGCATTCCAGTTTTAATCAATATCGTAACTTCTCCTTTTTTATACTAAATTAGTAATTCAAAAAAACGTTGTCCCTACTCACTACTCCTCTTTATCCTTCTAGCCAAAGGGTTTAGCAAGGAAATTAATGAATCGATAGCAAGTTTCTCAAAGGTATAGTTATAGGAAATTCCTATCATGTTTTCCCTTTATGTTTGTAAACAACATACTTATTTTTTGTGATGGATCAAAAATAATGGTAGATAAACTAAAATAGAATTTGGATATATTATTTCCTACCATGGGTATGATTATTAAGTCAACCAAATTAATGGTAACATGCTAGGGCCTTGTTGACAGGCCAAAATGTACCACCAATGAGTAAGGTGTCTCCCCATTGTAAAGTACCAATTATACCTCACACCGTTTGGGATAGGAGCCCCATCTGGTATGTGGGCCCGACTGCCATCGTGAATGTTTTCTACTCTTGGTTATCAAATGAGAAGGTTCTAGAGTGGGGCGAGAATGAAGTGCTCGGGTAGCGAAACAAAATCAGCCCAAGATTGACAAATTGCAGAAATAGGTTTAAACAAGTCACAGTAACGATAAGAAGAGATAAAATATGAGGGTTATTAGTGAACTAAAACCCCATCGGACATAATAAACAGGAACATGCCAGAGGTCAATTGTAAAGTAGTTCACAATAGGTCACTGACATGGTAAGGAACAAGTAAACATAGATTTGAAAGCGAAACATACATGAAACCACTATGTACATGAACATATCATCTTACGTATATGAAAGCACACATACAAATATGGTGAGGTACTGGACAACTAATACAAACACCATGAGTGAGCATGGGAATCAGTTCCAAAGATAGAAGAAAACATCTTATTAATATCCTGCAACTTCAAATACATATCATGTAATTGGTCAATACCAAATAATGGAACATGGGTTGTTCATACCATTGCCCAATGTCAAAACCCTAGCCCTACTACAAACCCACTCTCCTAGCTACCAAGAGCTAAGTGGCCCTAGCTCTCAAGCATTAATCCACTATCTATATGGATCTCTACTCAAGTGCTAAAGTCCCTCTGCATATGAGGTATGAGGGTACATTTATAGGGGTCAGGTGATTGTTCACCTACTATGACTCTTGACGTTCTCCCATGCCCTTTCAGCTACCCTCTTGACTCTTGAGCTTCCCCACTTCTTTCTCAAGCCAAGAATTCTTGTTACATACTCACATCAGTCCCAACATACTTGTTGATATAATGGTGGGTGAAATTTACATTATGATAACCAAAGAGAGAGGGGATGGATGGAGATATTTCACAACGATGTAGATGCTTGGTCTTGAAACCGACTTGTTTTCCTACCACTATGCTTCACTGATATTCATTAATCTTCTAGTGATGCACCTTCGAGTTCACTAAAAGGTTCTCGGCACTTGGAAGGGAGCAGTTGGCTTGCTGAGAGGGAACCCTGGTGCTGGATCTCGTTGCCAACATTGTTGAGAAACCACGAAGACATGGATTGTTGGACTACATGTCGTTGCACCTTACTTACATCCATCACCTATGATGTTCTGTTCTTGACATTGACATCATATTTCAAGGGATTGAATGGATCCAGTTTTGATCTTTCTGAAACCCTAGTTGTAGCTTCTATGGAAACTACAACTCTTTCCATGCAAACTTTCTATCTGCAAACAAATGGAATTGGTCATATTTACTTTTCAACAAAGAATAATACCGGAAGTACAATCAAGTAGTGGAAAGAATGAATTTAATAAGTAATTAATTTAGACCCCTGTGCTTTATAAGCCCCATTCTAGCTTTGATCAAGAAAAGGACTCCATCCCAATGTGCATTATCAATATATAAAGCTGCAGCTATGAAATTTGGAGTAAGACTATTCAGGAGAACATCGGATTTGTCCCCATATTTTAAAACTCTCGATTTATACTGACCAAGGAAAAAATCTTCAAGGTGCAGCTTTCTCATTGACCTAAAAACTTTAACCTGTAGATATTTTCATTTCAAATATCTTCTCCATCAAGACCTACAGGCAGTTCCATAGAAAATAAGGCAATGGTATGCAAAATATGAATTTGGACGATATTGCGAATGATTCCATATTTCCTAAAATACCATCCTCTTCCTTCCATCCCCCAATCTTCTAATATTATCACTTGTACGTTTCGTATGTATGTCTAGCTCCATAAAGGCACACATACAAGATTACAGAAGCACAATACTGTCAGATTCTCGATGAGATCCCTCCCTAGAAGATGATCTATCTTGTAAATTTACTACTCTGAGTATAATATTGTGCACCTATATGTTTATCCACGTTGAATTCGACCTTTCAGGCCATGCGTGTTGTTATAGTGCATCCTTCCTATTCCCATTTCCATTTATCATGAGGAAGATGTCATTGGCAAACGAAGGGTTGTACATGTGTATTCCTTAGGTCGCAGCTCTATCAAATAGGTCGTGTTGTCGGAGTAGAGGGCAGGGCGCATTTCTGGTTGCATGCTAGAGTGCCACTCTGTGACTAGGGGTCGCATGGTCTCAAATAATGGCTAGTCATGCTTATGGCTTCATCCCTAAGGCTTGAAAATGTGACTTCAGACCTATTCAGGAGTGCAACTTTATTGAGAGTCACAAATTCATAAGGCAGGGTTGGTCGCACTCTGTGAAAGCTCATTGAGGCATTAAGACATTACCATGCTTGGTCGCAATAAGGTTGGTCATAATGTATCGTTGAGGCTCTAAGATGTGACTTAGAGGCTCCCAAGCTCTTGAAAGGAGTTGCGACTAAAGGAATATTTGGGCATAATGCGTCGTGCCAAGATCTTAATGGGGAGCCATTATCTTGTAGAAGTTCTCAATGCTTTTGGCATCGAAGCTAAGCATCAATTTAAATAATAAAGCAAGCTTTGGTTTTACCCCAAAGGATTCCATCACTAATTTTCTACGTAACACTTTTGAGTCTTTGGTGTTGTATTGATTGGTGGCCTTGGATACAGTGTGAAATTTAGAGAGCTCATCGGATTCGATGACATGTTTTTCTGGACACTAAGGCTTGTAGCATGAATTCCTTCATCGTATCCCTGGCTTGCATGTTAGCCTTTCCACTCGCACTAATATCTTTCAACTGCCAAATCTCTCACTCACCCCGACCTAGATTGTATATATATCAGTGAGGAGTTTACCTCTTATGGTGAGGGAAAAAGGGAAAGTAGATTGCTAGAGTCAATGACCTTTTTCAAGCAATTAGAGGTTTGATCCAGTGGCTTAGCGACTACTGAAGAAGTCGCACGGTCGCATTGCAACGAAGGTCGCACCCTTTGGCCTCTTGTGGAGTGCAATGCTGCAAACTTGGGGGAGGTGCGACTTCCGAGAGGTCTCATAGTCACGTTTCATAGTAGGTCGCATTTGCTGTCTTCTCCTAGAGTGCGATTCTACGGCTTACAAGTTTTCCAATGGAATTGTGACTAGTGACATTGCAGAAAACCAAGTCCAGCTCCAATATTCAGCTTTTGCAACCGTATAAAACTGGAAGGTTGGCCTGGCTATGTTGTGGTGTAGAGGATTTGACTGTATCTATCGATATGTAAACACCCATTGGGTATTCGTCTCAGTATTACTTGATATCACGACTTCTTACGCTCTTTTGTACTCATTTGTATATGTGTCCATTCTAGCATGATCGTCCTGTCTAATGCCTGGAGGAGTTTGTTCAAATGTGACTTCAAAACATGGCTTGTGGGTTATGACATAGAAGGTGTTGCATCATTTGATATGAAACCCAGCCACCTTCCCTTAGTCTCCGTAGGACCACGATACTTGGGCTTTCAATATTGCTTTGGCTATATGAATGCAAATATTCACAGGCTCAAACAACGCCATTGTTTGTGCAAGGGATCCATGAGATCATATTATGTGGGCATGAGCTAAATGCTACTAAGAGGTCCCCATCAATTATTTTTTAGGATCCTCTTTCAAAGCTCGTTTTTGCAAAAGATACAATCACTTCACATAAGGAATATATGAACCTTTCACTGTGTTTGAGGCATTGCTTCCACCTAGCATCTAAATAACCGTGTTGGGCTCAAATATTCCCTGTGATCTGCACTTCCAAAGGCACTTTCAATGACATATGCTTTCCATCCCTTTTATTATTTATGTCCCCATCCCTTGCTTTATATTGTTTGTTAGATTTTTATGGTTTTTTAATTTTCTGAGTGGAAAGACCTCCCATACAACTTTTGGGTGCATCATGATGGCTTGCACTCTGAAACATAACCCATCTATAATTTCAAACATCCACCATTCCACGTATTAAGGAACTCTTAGCACCAAAGCATCTTAGTGAAGTCGTGTCGAGGGACTACTTGTGTCGCTATAGCATAGTCTAAGGTACTTCTAGGGCATCCCGAAAAACTAGACGAGATGAAAGATAAGCCATTATGCAATAGTGAAATTTTCGTGTGAAAGTAAAATGAATCAATACACTAATTCATTTGAGGAACCTGAACAATAAATGACCCCAATTCAGATGTCATAAGTTATATTAGTTGATAAAATCATGTTTAAGTTTGGAGGCCAACTTAATACTCTGGTGCTTTCATGGATCTATTAATTACAATTGATTTTGATATCACATAATTCTTGAGGGATGATGCACCCATAGAGCGAGTCCCTTGAAACATTTACGATGGTTGGACTATTGGTTACCACGATCTAACGTTTTGAATATACATGGGGACGAATGCCTTGTTAAAAGGCCTAAAGTGCATACTGAGATGGGGAACCAATCATGGACCTAGGGTCATACGACATGCAATAATCTCTTCCATGATGCCTGACAATGTTGATGGAAACGCACTTTCAACGGGATGTGAGTTAGGTCAAAACAACAAGGGGATCACCTTTTCCCATTTAGGGTTTCGCCCAAACCTCAATACTGTCAATCTTAAGGAAAGGCAAACTTCATGTACGTTTTCTAAAATATAGGACATCTGTTGATCGCGATGCAAATCATGTGAAGATGAGCTCCAAAATCATGAGACTCTTGATGCATTAATAAAGCCATTAACCTTTGAAACCCTAATGTGATTCTAAGGTATATGTTTGAGATAAAACATGGTGTGCAGAAGAAAAGTACGAAATGTGAGTGGGCGCACCAAAGGGGGTGGAGAGGCAAGGTCGCGGGGAGAGAAACCAGTTGGGGTTTTTATAAAAACCCTAAAATGTTGGGGCAAGTGGTGGGGTACCCAAAATTTTGAATATGCCCAAAAATTTGGGTGGTGTTGTAGCGGCTACAATAGAACTTTATAAGGTCAAGAAATTATATATGTTTCACACTTTCTCCTTTCATTTATTAGCTTTCACGTGTTAGTACCTTCAAAAGCTATAATGGAAGGTTGAAGAAAAGAGATAAGATAGTTGTAATTCTAATATACGTGAATAATTGACCAACATTATGATTGATATTGACTTCTTTAGGATCTAGAGCACTTGATATTTCATCACACTAAGCTTATACTAGCACAGTCAATAAATTATAGCTAGTCACATGGATAATGTGGAGGAAGAAAGTAGCACCACCCTATAAACGATAGAGGGGGTGAAGTTTAAATAGTTGATCAATAATTATTATTTTTTCTCCAAGAAATCTAGGGTTTAGGCAAGATTTTAGAGGATGCAAGAGAGGAGAGAGATAGATAGCCATTTGGAGCATATCCTTTACACCCCATCCCATTAGATAATGAAAATTTATATATAACCATGGAATTAGGTCTCATCTTCCCCATGCAAATATAACTATGTTTATTTCAATAGATCTCCTAGTGATCATTGTCCTAGTTATTTAGAAATAATCTCTTTTTTACATAAAAAATTCTAGAACCATAGTCTATACCATTCTATATATGGATTATATATACTTTATTTTAGTTATCAAGGCTAGAGGATAGTTAGTGTAGATTCAATGTTAGTTTTTTGTGATGGAAATAATACAAACTTTGAGCTTTTTTTGAGCTCCCTCATTTAGAACCTTTGACCCTATCATTTATATGTCTGGGTGTGTGTGTGTGTGTGTTTCCCCTATTATAATATAAAAAATTTCTATCTTATTTACCAAAAACAAAATACCAAAAAGTATGATGTCAATTATACATGAAGGAATTTGTAACACTCACACACACATGAATTTATTTTTTAAGCTTATCAATGGCCTGCTCCATCTTCCCTTAATCTATTTTTTTCCCTAAGTAAGGTACTTGGGGTATTCTTTTACTATATAATATTACAGGCAAGTCCAACCACTACAACCATCCATCTGGAGTTGCTACTCCTCAATATTTGAGAAGCATTAGGGAAATTTCAAGCTAAAAATTCCACCTCAAAATTTAAAAAAAAAAAGGTACAATCAAAATCAACTTTAAGTACCAATATGATTCATGATGATGATGTCTATAATAAAGGAACTAATTTTGGAGGGAAAGAATGTAATTGTATTTTTAATCATATTTCAACTTATCTCCTTATTGGTTTACTCAAATTTGAAGTGTAAGCACTCCTTGGATGCATAATCTATTTCCACATCCAATGATTGATTGTACATGAAATTTGATTAATCTTGAAGGAGATAATTCAAAAATATGATTATAAAAGTGGTTTTTTCTCTTTCCCTTTTAATTAAATTCATTACTCGTATTCTATTTCTTTAACTACTATTTTATTATTTTCCTCATGGAGCCCATTTTAGACCTCAAATTTACCCTAATGGCATGCAAAAATTTTTAGAACTCTATCTGTTCAACCATATTTATGTATGTATGTATGTATGAATGTGTGTGTGTGTGGGTATCTAAGAAAAAATGTAATTAACTTTTATTTCAAATCAAATAAATGTATTCATATCATAGAGATAAAAAGAACTAGGGCTCCACACATTGTCACAAGAATGGCCCATAAAAATTGGATCTCTAAAGGCTATAGATCCAACAAGCCTCACCTACTACACTAAGAAATGGATGTCATCATATATGGAAGTAAGACATTAACAAAATTTTCATTACAACTATTTGGAGATTGTAACACTCCCTCCCACCCCCTTGGATAAACTAGGTTGAATGGTAGGTGTTACATTCATTTAACTCGACCTCCATAGTATCTTTATGAAGATGGGGTTATAGAAACCCTCAATTTGAAAAATTCTCAAAATCAAATTTTGAGACCACCATTGGATCAGGCTCGTTGAGATATTTTTGATGATAAATTTTATCATGATCTAACATTGAGATTAAAAAAAAATATATATGGTCATTTAAAAATTCCCATTTTAACTTTGTTACCCCTGATGATAGTCGGGATTTAGATCAACCTTATTGAATTATTTATCCCCATTGTCCTAACCAAAAAGGTCGTCAATCCATGGAATTGGGTACCTATTTCTGATTTGTGATTTTTTTCAGGGTCCAATAATCAATACAGAGCCTTCAAGTCCCATCCTTGTTCTATATGATTACAATTGGGATCCCACAGGGTGACGAACTTGATCAAATGTGCCAATTTTATAATAGCTTCTGGATTTACCACTTGATTTCCTCTTTTTCTAAAAGAGAGCAACAATAGATTGGCCCATTCAGTAGAGGTGCATTGGGGGTCGGATTGATGGAGTGCTTCACCTGACAATGTAGAGGTACCCTTATGGGTGAGGAGTAGATGTCCCTATACTCTTGCATACCTTGTCCACTTGATTTTTCCACGCAAAGGTGCCCTTTTTAGAGGTCATGGATGTGGCTGCAATTTCCCCCTACTCTGAGAGCGAATCAGGAGGAAGAAATGTTTACCAATATGGGAGATGATATTACTAAATTCTTATCAGAGATCAGATAAATAATAGTAGGCATGACCACCTCTAGTATCATATAATTTTTTCTACTCAAAGTAATAATAACAGTACGAGGTCTCGACTCATACATAACATGACTCTTCCACAAGTACGACTGGACCAACAAAACATCACAAACTTTAAAGGGGAAAACATCACACAATACTCATTTGCGAAAGGCTTGATGGGGATATTTGCTTAAATTCCTTTGAAGGGCCTAATTCATGGTCCACTATATGTTAAATTTAGGAGAATTTATCTATACAGAAGGGATCTAATCATGCAATCCTAAGGAATTACGTAGTGTATAAGAGCTATGCCAAATTCAATGAAACACCCATGCTCTCTACGGTGGTGGTAGTGGTAGTGGTTGAGCCCACCTAAACTTTTGTAAGGTAGGAAACACTATTGGCTGACACAAATATCTTGCCCTTAGTAGAGCCACTTGATGGTGTACAATCGCAGGTGTGGTGTTTTAGGTAGGCCCAATCTCTTAACAACCTCTACTGAGATTAGGTTCTTTTGACTCCCACTAGTGATAATGAAACACAGTAGATCCCACTTTACCCACATATGTGAGTGGAAAATATGCTTACCTTTCTTTAGATTTTCATGTTCCCTTTGTTGGACCTTGTTGGTAGCAATAGTGGCACTAGGTTTTGCATCAATGATCTGTTTCCCCTTGTCAAGGTTTGATTTAGATTTGGAACCAACATCTGCTCAGAATCTTTCATCTTAGCCACTAGTGACTACTTCACGCGACGCTCATTTGCGTTATGAATTGGGCTCTTGTGGAATTCACACCACTTTGTAGTGTCCTTATTTGTCTTTCTATTGATATTTTTTCTTGTAGATTCAAGGGTGACCCAGACCAAAAAAACTTTCCACCCTTGGTAACTTGACTTAAGGGCCAAGTGATATGAGAGAATCACAACATGAACCTGCGATAGAAATTAGAAAGTCCTAAGAAGCTACGAAGCTCTATGAGACTCGTCAGGTCCATCCAATCCCAAATGACTTGGATCTAAGTTGGATCCACATGCACACCTTGCTCATCAATAATGTATCCAAGATATTGGACCTTTTCCATGCCAAAGAAACATTTTTCCAAGATAGCACATAGCTTGTGTTGCCACAGAGTATCCAAGACCTACTGAATATGTTGCAAGTTCTCTTCCAAACTATTGCTAAATATGATGATATCATCGAGATATACAACCAAACGAGTTGGTTAAATGATTCAAGATGTCATCCATTAGTCACATGAAAGTTACATGGGCATTCCTCAAACCAAAGCGAATGACTAACCACTGGAAAATACCCTCCTTGGAATTGAAAGCAACCTTCCACAAATCCGTGGGTTCTATTGGAACCCGATGATAGCCTAACCTTAGATAAATATTTTTTACCTTTATTCGATCAGGAAGGTCATTAAAATGTTGAATTAGGTACCATTCCTAGTTGCGACTTTGTTTAGGGCCCAATAATCAATAAAGAGCCTTCAGTTCCCATCCTTCTTCTATACAAGTATAATTATGCTCACACGGGGTGAGGAAATTGGTCAAATGTGCCCTTTTTCTATCAGCTCTTAGATCTATCTCTTGATTTCCTTTTTTTCCAAAAGAAAGTAGCGATAGATTGGCCCATTGGGTAGAGGTGCATTGGGGTCAGATCGATGGAGTGCTTCACCTGACAATGCAGAGGTACCCCTATAGGTGAGGAGAAGATGTCCTTGTACTCTTCCATGACCTTGTCCACTTTATTTTTCCATGCAAAGGGGCCCTATGTAGAGGTCATCGATGTGACTGAAATTTCACCTTACTTTGAGAGTGAACCACGAGGAAGAATGATTTCCCAATATGGGAGATGATCTTGTTAAAATATGAAACTACAGTAAAATTCAACCTTGGAAAGATTAGTTAATGGAGATAATTACTTCATTGAATTCCTCTTTTTGATAGGACCAAAATCCACCTAAAGATCCCTCAAATTAGATAAGGGGAAGTGTACTTATGAAGAAAAGACCACATTTGGACAATGTTGGTCCTAAAGAAAATTGGACACCATTGGAAGCCTACAAATACAAGTGAAATCAAGGTGATTTGGACGTCACCAAGAATATTCTTCTTCTATTCTTCATTTATTGGCTCACACGGGTCTAAGGCAGGGACGACAACATAAGTTTGCAAAATTCTAAAATTACAGGGTTGAGGCTCACATCTATTTTAGAGTTCTTCTGTTACAGTCGTAGGCACATCATAGGGAAACTTTTACCATTGTTGCTAGCTTGATCACATGAAGGGGGTGACCAAAAACCTTCAGTCTCTCACACAACTCCTCCTACATGCGACCGATATTTTTGACTCAGATTTGAACGAAGACAAAAGTTGACTGTAGATGGGAAAAAATTGTCTTTGATATATTCTTATGCTGGAAACTTATTTCTGAATGTTATTAGGTTTCTTTCATGATGATATTGTGTTTGGTTGATTATACCATCTATTGAACATTTTATTAAAATCTAATATAAGAAGAATTTCAAAGTGTTTTCCCCCTTGTGCGGTTTTTCCCTAGTCTTTGACCAATTCTGGTGTCTCTTGTTGATGTGTTGGTTGTCTCCTTTTTCATTGCATTTATTGTTCAATATTCAATTATTTTTTATGAATGGAAATATTTCGAATTGAAGTATTTATTTTGGCTAAAGTAATTGAAAAAACATAGAACAATCTGAAAATTTAACATGGTATCAAAGCTAAGGTGAAGGATAAGTCCAAATTGAGACAAGAATTGAATAAATCATCTTTAGAAAGTTGAAAGATATTATCTAGCCAAGTGAAGATGACTTCCTTCTTCAAATAAAATGAGAAGTTGGGTGATTCATCCAATTTTGTTGCATGGAAAGTCAGGTTGGAGATCATAGCTCATAACATTGATGTTTTCATTGGACTACATTCAAGGAAAAGTACGTAAGCCTCCAAATAATGCTGCCTCTAATGTCAATAAAAAGCACATGAAAGGTTAGTTAAAATCAAAGAAAATCATAGCGGATGGTTGACAAGATAATTTACTTGCATATGTTGGAAACTTGGGAAGGTCAAAAGACATGTATGATAAGGTAGTTGACATGTATGAAGTCGACAATTTGAATGAAATCATCTCCTTGAAATATCAACTCAAAGACACAAATATGAACAAAGGAGAGAACATAAAGTCCTACACAATGAGGATTTCTCATCCTAGATATCAATTACAGAGAGTTGGGGAATCTGTGCTTGGAAGGGAATTGGTAATTATGACTCTAAGAGGTCTCCCTCATATTTGGGAAACCTTTATTACTACTATAAGGAACAAAAATATCCTCCCATCATCCGATGAAATTGTTGGAAATCTCACTCAAGAAGAATCGATGATGATATCAAGATGAAGGAATTGAAAGCATGAAGAAGGAGAGCCCGAGCATTCATCACTGATTAAAATAAGAAGAAGAAATTAAAAGGAGGTCCATCAAATTCAAGAAAGCCTCCTCCTTTAAATCCAAATAGAAGAAGTGAATTCTTTCACATCAAATGCTACAATTGTCATAAGAAAGGCCACTATGCTCAAGATTTCCTAGAGAAGAACAATGGACTATGCTACAATACTAGAAGCAACAACAACGAGATCAATGATCAAAGAAGGAGAGATGTTAGAAGGAATGATCACAATGGAAGAGATTAAAGAAGAATAAGATATGCTCCAAGTGATCATGAAGAATATCATCATCCATAAAAGAAGTCAAAATTCTCCAAGTATGAAAGAAATGTTGTCAATGAATCTGAATATATCCTTATTTTTTCCCTTAATAGTTCATCTCCTCTAGATTCATGGGATAGCTAGTTGGTTGTTAGTGGGGTTGCTCATCACTTCTATGATTATAACAAAGTTCTCTCTAATTTGATAGAGAGGGAGTCAAATTTGAAAATCATCCTTGGAGACAACTCCACTCATTCCATTAAAGATTTTGGGTCCGTCAAATTTAATTTGAATTCAGGAGAATATATTTTTCTCCATGACATGATGTATGTGCCAGGATTGAAGAATTATTTGGTATCAATATCTACTTTGGAAGACAAAGGGATGAGAGTTTCCTTCATTGAGGGAAATTTTCTTACTTGGCCTATTGGATCACCTACGAGAGATGCATTCACACTGGGATCAAGATATGAAGGAGTTTATAGGGTTACTAGAATACCACTTCTAGCATTGGTCCATGATACTAATCATCTAAGAAAAATATGGCACTGAAGATTGGCCCATATAAATTTTGATTCTCTTCTAAAATTGGATAAATTAGTCTCATGGATTCCCAAGGTTCAAACCCATCATGATGGAGTATGTCCAAGTTGTTCCAATGGAATGAAGATAACGGGACCATTCCCCTCTACTGAGAACAAGTCAAATGACATCCTCCTTCTCATTCATTCTGATGTATGTGGTCCAATGTCTATGCATTATATTAGTGGAAATATCTACTACATCACCTTGGTTGATGAATTCTCAATAAATGCATGTATATATTATTTGAAGCATAAGGATGAAGCCTTGGAGAGTACACATCAAAAGGAGTTCATTGATTTTTGCAAGGAAGGAATCAAGAAAGAAACAATTATTCCCTATACTCCCGAACAAAATGGAGTGGCTTAAAGAAAGAACAAGTCCATTATAGAAGTTGCTCGTGCCATTCTCCATGATAAAAAAAACTCTAAATTTCCTTTGGGGAGAAGCAACAAATGTTGTCGTATATGTTAAAATTTGGGTACCTCGTCAAGAATTGGACAAAAATACCCTCGAAGAAGTATTCACATGTGTCAAGCTCAATGTTCGTCATCTCCATATATTTGGCTGCCCCATTTACTTTCATGTGTCAAAGGACAAAAGGAACAAGTTAGAAGCCTCGGGAATAAAAGGTACATTTGTTAGATATTGTGAAAATTATAAATCATTTAGAATATATATTCCTTGTCAGAGAAAGGTTGAAATTAGTAGGGATGTTACATTCGATGAAGATTCCACCCTTGGAAAATAAAGGGACCTTACTTGGCCTCCTCCTCCTTATAAGAATGATGATATGGATATTTTAGATGGTACTTCCATGCCCGAATCTGAGATATATATTGTTTATGATCCCATGGAGCCCATGGATCCCCTAGATCCTCCTCTAAGTGATCCTCCCACCAAGAAGAGGTTTCTTTGGCTTTGAGACACATTACAGGATGATGAGACTAGATCCCATTTGAATATCATTTAGAGAAAGGAAGAATCCATGCAAGTATCAGGGATATGTTGCATCTGTGAGCACTATGCTTCAAGTCGAACCTCCCACATTCAAAGAAGTCATGAAGGAACAAGTTTGGAAAGATTCTATGGCCAAAGAATAAAAATCAATCATGAAGAATGATGTATGGGAGACTGTGCCAAGACCAAAAGGGAAATCCATGGTGACTTCTAATTTTATATTCAAGATCAAGCATGGAGTTGATGGTAGCATTGAGAAATACAAGGCAATGCTTGTGGATCAAGGATTTTCCCAGAAAAAGGGAGAATATTATGATGATATATTTTCACCTATGGCTTGATATAGAACCATTCGTTCGATAGTTTCCCTTGCCGCAATTCAAGGATGGACCCTTCATCAAATGGACGTGAAGACTGCATTCCTTTATGGCATGTTACAAGAAGAAGTGTATGTTGAGAAACAACAAGGATTTGAAGTAGATGATAGGAAAACACATGTTTGTAGGTTGGAGAAGGAATTTTATGGTATGAAGCAAGCCCCCAGAGCATGGTACACTTGCATAGATAATTATTTGGTGAAGCGGGGATTCATAAGAAGCAATGTCGTTCCCAAACTCTACTTCTAGTATTCCAAGGCATGTCATTGATATTGGTTTTATATGTTGACAATCTATTTTTGACAGGTAGTGAGCCCTTGATGATCGAGTGTAAGAAGGATAAAGCCTATAAATTCGAGATGAAGGACCTTGGACTCATGCACTACTTTCTAGGCCTTGAGGTGTGGAAAAGGCCTCTTGAGATTTTCCTTTCAAAAGGGAAATATGTTATGAAGCTGCTAGAAATATTTGGAATGATTGAATACAAGTCACTACCCACACATATGGAAATTAACTTTAAGAAGTTGTGTGGAGAAGTTGCACGATCTGATTTGGTGAATTCATCTAAGTATAGATAGTTGATTGGGGCTTTTATGTTCCTATTAAACACCCATCTAGACATATTCTATGTAGTGAATACATTGATTCAATTCATAACTGAACCTATCCTTCCACACTAGATCATTGCCAAACACATTTTGATATATTTGCATGGGAAGATCACACTAGGTTTGATATATTCTACTAGATATGTTCAACTTCATGGATACATCGATGCTGACTGGGAAGGAAACATTGTCGATAGGAAGAGAATGTATGGATGATATTTTATCCTTGTATTTTCCATGATATCTTGGATGAGTAGGAAGCAGAAGTCCGTAGCATTGGGTATTGCCGAATCAGAGTATATTGCTGCTAGCATGGCTATTTGTGAAGCAGTTTGGTTGAGGAAGCTCTTTGGATAACTATTTGAGCAGGTAATAGATATTAAAATGATATATTGTGACAAAAAGAGTGGGATCCATCTGGCAGAGAATCCTATATTTCATGCATGTCCAAGGACATAGAGATTTGATATCACTTCATTCGAGACATGGTGTAGAGAGGAGTCGTTAGAATTCATCACATATCGACAGATGAGCCGATTGCATATATTCTCACGAGGGCTTTTCCGAAATGGAATTTCTTGGTATTCAAAGAGTAGCTTGGATTGATGGATGTGAGCCCTCCTAATAAGGGGAATCGTTGATCAATGAAATTGAGCTAGCTCTTCCCCCCTATTTGAGCTCCCAAGATGTGGAATTGAGATAGAGGGCTCCTAGGTTGAGGGATCTCTGGAAAATAGGGCATCACCCCTATATGTCACCCATAAGGTTGGATATGTTGCTCCATTATCTTGGTATTTATAGAGTATACCCCATTTGGAATCATACCCACAAGCTAGGATTGCTGGGATTGTCCCTCCCCGTCTTGCCAACGGGTTGAGAAGGCTTGGTGGCATGTGATCCTTACCTTTTGGTAAGTTAGGTATCTCACCCAAGCTCGTATTATGATGCAGGTGTTCTACCAAATGACTCTTGAGCGTCATTGTTGGGAAGATCAGTAGGAAATAGGATGAGTGGAGATGTGCTCCCCTATATCATGTATTACTCTATATGGGGTCAAAGACATTGAGCTCCCCCATGAGATTCTCAGTTGAGATGTACCCCTCGATGTGGTTTCGGATTGAGATATGTTCTTCGATGATGTAGATGGTCGTAGCATTATCTCCTTGATTATTCTTATTCTTTATATTTGAGAATGGTACAACATATAGAGTTGAGCAGAAATAGGACATGATATGACGACAGGATATACATGACATATTGATCAATGGTCAGATATTGACATGTGGAATTATCCCTAATTAAGAGGGAGTGTTAAAATATTCAACAATGACCAAATTACACTTTGGGAAAATTATTTAATTGCTATTATCATTGCATTGAATTCCACCTTTCTAGAGGACCAAAATCGACTGAACAATCACTCAAATTAGATAAGGGGAAGTGCAATTATGAAGAAAAGCCCACATATGCACAATTGGACAAGGTCGGCCCTAAAGAAAATTGGAAACCCTTGGAAGCCTATAAATACAAGTGACATCAAGCCCATTTGGACATCACCAAGCATCTTCTTCTTCTCTTCTTCATTGATTGTCTTGCACAAGTCTGAGGTACAGATGACAACAAAAGTGCGTAGAACTCTGAAATTACGGGGTCCAAGGCTTGAATCTATTTTAGGGTTTTTGGGTTGTAGTCGTAGGCACATCATAGGGAAAATTCAACCATAGTTGTTGTCTTTTTGGCATAAAGGGAGTGATCAAAATCCTTTAGTCACTTGCACAACTCCTCTTGCACGTGACCAAGAAGTTTGACTCAGATTTGACGGAAGACCAAAGTTGATCGCAGTTAATTGTAGATGGGAAAATTTGTCTTTGATATACTTTGATGCTGGAAACTTATTTCTGAATTTTATTGCATTGTTTATTTTATGATATTATATTGGGATCATTGTACTATCTATTGAACATTTTATGACAATCTAATAGAAGAAGAATTTCAAAGGGTCTTCCCCCTTGTGGGGTTTTTCCCTAGTATTTGACCAAACCTAGTGTCTCTTGTTGATGTGTTGATTGTCTCCTTTCTCATTGAATTTATTGTTCTATCTTCAGTTATTGTTTATGAATGGAAAGAATAATTGTAATTGGAAAGATTTCTAAGTGAAGTATTGATTTGGGCCAAATTAATTGAAACAACTTAGAACAATCTGAAAATTTAACAAATCATATTGCACCGCTTAGAAAAGATGAGATAAATAATTGTAGGAGGGGCTACCTTTGGTATCCTATACATTTTTCTGCCTAAAGTAATAATATAATTACAAGGTTTTGACTCATACATAGCATGATTCTTCCACAAGTACAATTGTCCCAACAAAACATCACAAACTTCAAGGGGAGCAACATCACACTATACCTCACTTGTGAAAGGCTTGATGGGGATATTTGACTCAAGTCCTTTAAAGGGCCCAATTCCTGGTCCACTATCTATTAAATTTAGGAGAAGTTATCAATATGGAAGTGATCTATTAATGAAATCCTAAGGACTTACAAAGTGTATAGTAGCTATGCCAAATTCGATGAAACACCTATTCTCTCTGCAGTGGTGGTAGTGGTAGTGGTCGATCCCACCTAAACTGTTATAGGGTAGGCAACACTATTGGCTGACGCAAAGTTCTTGACCTTGATGGAGCTACCTGATGGTGTACAGTTGCAAGTGTGGTGTTTTTAGTGGGCCTAACCACTTAAAAACCTCTATTAAGATGAGTTTTTTTTTACTCCCACTACCATAATTAAATGTAATATATCTCCCTTTACCCATATCTGTGAGTGGAAAAGACACTCACCTTCCTCTAGATCTCCGTGCTCCCTTTTTTGGATCTTGGTTGTAGAAACTGTGGCATTAGGTTTTGCATCAATGATCTATTTTCCCTTGTCAAGGTTTGGTTTAGAGTCAGAACCAACATTTGACTCTAAAGCTTTCATCTCAGCCACTGGCGACTACTTCATGTGACACCCATTTGTGTTATGAATGGGGCTCTTATGGAACTCACACCACTTTATAGTTTCCTTATTTGTCTTCCCATTGCTATTTTTTGCTTATGGATTCAATGGATTTTCATGGGTTGTTCCACCTTGGCTCTGTCCTTTGTTTTGTGGTTCAGGGGTGCCCTTGCCCTACTTCGGATTCATAGAACCAAAGTCTCACTTCTTATGTTTCATTCTTTGCTTGATTCAAGTAGTATATTGGTATGATGCACCAGTGAGGAGATATCCATAAACTAGATATCCATATCGATGTATTTGTGCAAACATCCACGATACTTGAGCACCAAATGTCACTCAGATTCCTTGATACCCAACTTTGTTTGCAAAGTATGAAAGATATTCATGAACTTTGGCACATTTTAGTCCCTTTCCTACCATAGTGTGGTCCATTTTATATATTTTTCTTCGTAGCTCCCAATAGGGTAATATTATTCATTATAAACAACATCCCTAAAAGAGTTCCAAGAGGGTGTGACTAAATACCGTTATGAATCTTTTGTAGCCCTTTTCTCATAGTAAATTTACCACTAGTACTAGATGTGGGGGGCAACTTTAAGCAGTGCAAAAGTAATCATTTCTCTATCAAAAAAATCATGGACTGAAAAATATCCTTCAAGTATATTTAACAATTTATCTACAACACCTGCATCTATATAGCCTTCGAATATAGGAATATCAAAGTTAACTTGTACCATAAATGGGGTGGTGCCTCCAAAGTCATTGTTTTATGAAGACACATTATGTATTGGTAACTGGCAAAGGATTTGGGAAAATTTATATATCATTTTATTCCTATGTCGCTCGAGGGCTTCTTCGAGCAAAAATTTAAAAGGATCTCTTGTTCCCTCATCTTTTTGTTGTTTTTACATGAGATGTTGTCGGGGTTGACGAGGACAGTCTTGCAAGGGTTCAAGCAATTTGATTCCCAACTCCTTATACCCCAACCTCATTAGGGACATGTGCAGAAAAACTGAGAAAGAGAAGACTACCCAAGTACCACTGATACATATTTATGAAGGAACAAAATGGAATATATATATATATATATATATATATATATATATATATATATATATATATAGTTAAACCAAAAATATAGAGATATAGTGAAAATAAACTTCAATTAATAAATAGGAAATCCTAAAAATTGTTTGAATGCAGAATGAAAGAAGACTAGCTCAAGTGGTAGTAGCTTATCTCCGAGAAGAGATGTGATGACTACATTACTTCTAAATTGTGTTACAATGAAGTTATAATGCATTTTTATCATGAAGAAACAACGAGAAACCCTAAACATCCAGAAAACTAACCCTAGGAGATGAAGAGCCATAAGCTTATGGGCCCTGATGGGGTTAGTTGGACATCAACCTCCTATGGTTGTAACTTTGGAATACAATCTCTGTTTGGTGTTCACAATAGCTTGTTAGAAAGGTCCAACTAAGGAAAAAAAAATTCAATTAAAAATGCCAATCTTTAACTCATATTTTCATGTTTCCCTTAAATAATTTCATTAAGGGCTTCAAAACGACTCTGAAAGTTTAGGACTTGAAAAACTACCAAAAATAGAAAAATGTCTAAATAGGAAATTGTGTTGGGGGTCCAAGTGGAATAGGTAGGTAGCCACCAATATCCTCATGGATCATTGAACGTCTAGGCCTCTTCTCTTGCAAACCTTGTGGATCATTCCTTATCAACAACAATGGGATTTTGTTGAATCTCTCTCACGGCAATAGTATCAAACTTCACATTTCCTCTTCCTAGTTGATGTCCTGCAAACTTCTGTCCTTTCCCTTTAAAACTAGGGTTTCCTTTCGTTTTCCAAACAATATTAAAATCAAACTTGTGCTTGTATTGTTCATAATAATACCTCATCTCCCTTATGTCATCCCCTAATGTTCTAGTATCATTAAATTCTATTCTATCTCAGAATGCCTATGAGAACCCACTAAGGTACCACTAGATCTTTGCTTTCTCATCCTTTAGGTAAGCCACATAGCTCAACAAATCCAAACATCTAGATGTATATTCATCAACTGGAAACTTCCCTATTTTGTGCTCATAAAATTCATTGGAATTATTTTCATAGTACCTTTCATATAGGTACTTTTCCATAAATGCCTCTAAAATCTCCTCCAAGACAATTCTCTCTCTAATGTCCTTTACATTCCTCAGATTTTCCCACCAAATATCAAATTTTCCCTTCGAGTTGAAGATGGCTACTCTTTCCTTCATATTTTTGGAGTAATTATGGACCCTAAAATACTTCTTCATTACTAGTATTTATGCCTTTACTTCCTCAACTTTCTTCACGTCTCCATTAAATGTACGAGGGTTTTCCTTCTTAAATTCTTCCAACATGAAGTCTTTTTCTTACCCTTTTTGTTGATAATATCTTCTAGTTGTAGCACTAGATAGCTTCTCGTGGCTACCTTCCCTCCTCTATAGAGTATTCAGTTGAGTTCCACCTTTCACTGTATCCTTTCTCACCTACCTATGTCTTTTCTTGGACTTGGTACCTTTAGCATGATCAATCTTCAACTCATTCTTTCTACGTTATGATGAACTTTGCCTAAATTTGTAGCTGGAACCTAGCTCATCTTTTTTTTCCTTTGCAAATTGGATTGGAATTGCAATATGACTACATTCGTTTCTACCTATTTTTCTTGAGCCTTGCCAATATTCTCATTGCCATCCTTGCAACTTAGATCAATTCTTAGACTTCTAAGAGTGTCCATCTAGTTAAGATATCCTTCATGTCTTATTTTCTCTGCTAACTCTTCCTCTTGACCATGCTAAGATCTACCAGTGTCGTATTGCACTATTCTAGTACTCATCCCTTGTTCTTTGTTGTTCTTTAGTGTCTTCTTATCTTTTTTCATACACATATAATTGTTAGTCAATCCATAATACAAATTAAAAATTCTCATTACCACCTTGGAAAATATTTCATAAGCACATGAATCTGAAGCCATTTGAAACACCACATTTCAAATTAATATAAGTGTTAGAAAATAACAATCACATAAAAATCGTTTCATGCAGTCCATAATAAAAAATGCTACAAGCATAACACACTTTCAGACAACAAAAATCACTTATAAATTACTAAACCCTATAAAAGAGTTTAAAAATGATTCTTCTAGGCACATTTAGTCCAGGTGTTGAACTTGGGTGCTCTGGTACCAAACTATAACACTCTCTCCCACCACATTAGATAAACCAATATGAATGGGAGGTGTTACTTTCATTTAACGTGACCTCCATTGTCTCATTATGAATATGGTATTATAGAAACCCTCAATTTCAAAATTTCTCATAATAAAATTTTGAGACCACCACTGGATCAGGCTCGTCTAGATATTTATGGTGATATAAATTTTATTGTGATCCAATACCCAAATCAAAAGTCATGGCCATTTAAATATTCCCCTTGTAACTCTCTTACCACATCAAAAATCCCTCCATGTGGACTACCAAGTGGCATAGTTTCATTGCCACATCAATGCATGCCTACCCTTGTCGATGTGCCAATGCCATCATGTCCAAACCAAGGAAGGGCTCAATGGAGTGTGGTTCCATATAAATGATGTGTCCCTCTGTAATTAAGGAAGAGATTTTGTCACCTGGCCCATAAAATGTAAAACCATTATTTCAAATTATAATCATTTCATTCAAAGCATGGGGTTAAAATCCTAACTACTTTCCCACTGGCGTGACCAAACCCCAATAGATTAATGACTTATATTCATTACAGGGCCACTCCCCTTCCTGATATTTAGCAAAGGGGTCTGTAATTTGTCACACATTCGAATAAACTCCTTGCAATTTCCCCCTTCTATACCTTCTCCATGTGGCCCCATTCCACACTAACGACCTATATTAAGTGTAGGGCAACCCTTCCTTCCTGTAGATAATTGGGGGGGGGGGGGGGGGGCAAGCGGGGTGGGATTTCGTACTTGTCAATTTCTAGATGTTAGGTGATGAACAATTTTTTTTTCTCACTCTCTCTATCAAGTGTGCTTTCTACCCAAAAATGCCACAAAGAAACATTGGTGCCACACAAAGGGAGAAATAGATTTTTCTATCTGTCAATGCCAAAAGGTTGATGTCACTCTTCTATCAATCTACACCTGACCTTCCCCATTGAAATCACCTTCATGTCATGATCACATCACCGTGCCACATGGAAACACTTGAGGGTGTCACATGTTGCTAAAAAACTAGTCACTTGGCCATATGAAAAGACTAATTCTACCTGCCACGTGTCACGCAATCAACATGCCACATTAGTTCTCTTTACATGTCATCCAGAATTACATGTGGCATTCCATGTGGCTATACCAAGCCTATGTGGTGCCTTCCACCTCAACTCCCACCGGATCCCAGTCCTACATGCAATTCAACACTTTACCATTATATGAAGTTTTGGGATTTGATGAGAGAAATCTCATGCTAAGCCTCAACATCATCGTGTCCAAAACCATCCTGCTAGGATGAAAAAGAGTCCAATTTGTAAATAGGGCATGACGTGATGCCAAAATCCGCATCATGTGATGGAAAGGAGATCAGTCATGCACCTTCCATTAATAACTCCTCTTCTTTGACAATTTACTACTCGAAGATGGGAACGACAAGGGATTGTCACTGATTCCTAGATCAATAATTGATTAGCCTGTTAAGCCTTATATATCTATATATATATATATATATATATATATATATATATATATATATATATAATTTTCTTCATTATTCTGTGAAACTTTCCACAATTCCTCTGTGAATTTGGGTAGAGCTCCCTCGGGCCGAATATAAGCCTATAATGTCCCCAATTTTTGGATTTCCTTATCGCGAGATTAGGAGGGATTTACAGAGCTTATGTTAGCAATGCCATAAGAGCAATATTGCATTATTAGTGGGCTTGGAGGGCTTTCAGGAGTTTTATGGGGGCTGATCGGGGTTGCTTTCCACTTTTCATCATTAGGACCATTTTTGCACAGTTTGATCTTGGATTCATTGCATTCTGGTCATTTCCTTAAAACAAAGTTATTAATAAGCATATTTTAATTAATTATGCTAAAGGTGTTGTTTCAAGTTGATTACTTGGATAAACACCTTAGTGTAATTGGGGCGAAAAGATGTACAAGACAAAATGATGAAAAAGGGATTTGGGAGGCCGACGTGATCATGGTGGTGGTTTAAGAATTTTTTGGAGTTAAAGTGACTTTAATTAGTAATAAAAAGTCACTTGTTAAATAAAAGGAGATTTTTTTTTTTTTTATAAGGGGTACATAAAAGGGGGAAAAGGTCTCAGAAAATAGGAGGAAAATGCAATAAGTGGATTATTAATAAAATAATAAAAGTAGATTTCTAGAAGATTGGAGAAGGTCCAGGAGAATATTATTTCTTGGTGTTTGGTTTTGGAGTTCAAACGAGTTTCTCTCGAGGGTTTCAGACGAGACTTCCAAACTAGTTTCAATGGACATTGACTGCCACCCTAGCTGGTAATCATGCAATTTTAGTGGACATAATTGTCACCTGAGTTGCCATTGTAGGGAAATTATTCAAATTTCCATTTTTTCTTAAATTGTAAGTAAATTTGCAGCTATCTCTCAAGGAGCTGAATTTATATATGTTTCCTAGAGATTGAGTTGTTGTTGTTGGGATAAAATTTATTAAGAAGGTCGATTTTATCTCTTGTCATTATCTTCAGTGGGCCAAATTCATCTCAAATGTCAAGTTGAGTTTCATTAGCTATTCAAAGGGCCAAGTTTTTTTTTAGATATTATTTACTAGAGTTTTGTTATTTGTTGGCGTTCTATCTATTTTGCTAGAGCTAATATTTATTTATTGGAGTTATATATTTTTTTTTGGAAATAATATTTATGGGGGGTTCTATCCATTTTGTCAAAGCTAGTATTTATTTTCTTGGGTTTATCCATCTTGTCAGAGTTAATATTTATTTGTTGGGGTTCTATCCATTTTGTCAAGGATGATATTCATTTACCAAGGTTAGATTCATTTTGTCATAGTTGAACATTCATGCAGAGAGGTTGAGTTCTTGTTTGATAGGTTGAGCTTTTGAGCTCAATATCATTTGTTGAGACGTACACGTTTTTCTCATTTCCCAATCCAAATTCCTAATGGGTTGAGTTCAGTTTTGAGTGTCTAGGTCATTATCTTCGGATTCCAATTTGGTTCAGCCATTTTCCGAAGAGGTGTTAAGGTTCATAAAGATGATATTTGTGTTGAAAATAGCAACAAGAAATGTTAAAAATAGAATCCAAAATATTCCAATTTTAATTTTTCCTTGAATTAAAACTGAGAATTAAAATTTGAATTTATTCTCACAAGCTGCTTGGAAAATAATTAATTAATTCATCTGGAGTTAACTAGTTAGAGAAGTTCAAGCTAGAAGTCTTTCTAAAATCATGCAACAGTTATCCCTTAAATTAAGGAGATTATCCTTTAATTAAGGAGAAAAGATTGAGTTGTAATTAGTTAGCTCATTTTACTGAGTTAAGTCCAGTTAAATTAGTTCCAAACTGTTTGAGGAACTAATTGTGAGTTCAGTTAGTTAATGCATGCAGGCATCCAACTAGTGTACTCGAGATAACTGAAGATTCTTTCATCAGTAACTCATGCATGTCTATTATGAGAAAGACCCAGTTGAGATTAAAGACATGGACAATGTACTATCAGTTGAATGTTTTCTCCTATAAAGGAAACTCATGCATGTAGAAGGAATAAGGTTCCTTGAGGATTGCGCAGTTTTACAGGGTGTGAGATCAGTGTGAGTGATCAGTGTTACACTTGGTAACAGGAGGATCACCCAGAGAAATTGCACAAGGAAATAAGAGGCTTGGGGGGAAGAGGAGAAGGTTTGTGAGAAGCCTTGTTTGCCTGTGAGCATCCAGGAGGATTGTAGTATGAGCTAGTTAGCTGTGAGAACTAAGGATTTGTGTAATTATGAGATATTTCCACCTTGTATGATAATACAAATAGTGGGGTTTTTAGCTGAGGCTTTGCCCTGAGTATTCTTCTATGTTTCATGTGCATTGATTCTTCTTTTGGTTATATGTGTTCAACTTGATTTTGCTCAAATCTTTTAAGCTTCTGCAAAATTGATTGTAGAAGTAGATTAAAGTATTTTTCTTTAGTTATATTGCATTATCAAGTTAATCTACAGTGATAATTTCTACATGGTATCAGAGCTAGCTGATCTATAGAGAAATTTCTACATGGTATTGGAGCCAAGTTTATCGAAGCTGTGAATAGTATACGGAGAAGAGAATTCGAAGTTTGAAGTTCGGGGTTGTAGGTGAAAATCAAATTCTTATCATAATTCAAGGTTGGCCAACTATGTTTTATGGCTTGAGACTCGAGTATGCCTTGGAAGGCAGCTCTAATTACATAGCATGGAAAGATCGCATGGAGGCTGTATTAGAAGACAACGGCTTGAAGGGTTTCATTGATCAAGATATCCCAAATCCAGCTTCAACTAATGCACAAGATTTGACTGAGTGGAGGAAGTGTGTGGCAAGGACGAGACAGATCATCCTTGAGGGAGTTCGAGACCATATTGTCTCGAGTCTCCTTGGGAAGGATACTCCATATTCAATGTGGAAGACATTGAAGGACCTCTACCAAAACAATATCGGCTAGAGGAAATTAGCGCTCAAGGATAAGCTCCGAAGAATCAAGATGGAGAACGATGATACTATTTCCACATATCTAAACAAGCTCACCACTTACAAGGATGAGCTTGGTAGTGTGGGAATAACTATTGTCGATGATGATATGGTTAGCCTCGCTCTCCTTGGCCTTCCAAAGAGCTCGAATAGCTACCAAGACTTTGTGAGTGGAAGGGAGAAACTGCCGGATTGGGAATGACTATGGTCGGATCTCATGCAGGAGGAAATCAAGAGGAGCACACAAGATGGTTCTTCATCCAAGGATGATGATGAAGAAAATATGGCCTTAGCAAGTAAGGCAAGGAAAGGGAAGGGGAAGGCATCCCATTCCAAATCGAATTCTTCTCATGGAGGGAAGAAGGGTGACAAGTCTAAAGTGAGATGCTTTAATTGTCACGAGATGGGTCATTATGCAACTAATTGCCCATCGAAGAAGTCCAAGAAGGGATCCTCGAAAGGATCAGAAGGTGGCGCATTAGCCTCTCAGTTCGATATGGACTTCACCCTCATCACATTCATGGTGTCATCGATGATGGGTTGTGGTTGGTTTCTTGAAAGTGGAGCCTCATTCCATATGACTGGCGATAAAAGTTTATTCAGTACATTGGAGGAGAAAGACCTCAAGATGCGCATAGAGATGGGTGACAATGAAAGGTATAGTGTTTCAGGAGTGGGAATGGTTTCTTTTCAGAGGGAGCATGGAGCTCTTATCTCCTTGACAAATGTGAAGTATGTGCCTAGACTGAAGAAGAATTTGGTATCAATCACAATGTTTGAGGACAAAGGCTATGATGTTGTCTTCAGTAAGGGAAAGGTTTTCCTTAGACACATCACCATGAGACATGTGGAATAGATCGGTTCATGAGTCAAGAACCTGTATTCTCTTGAGGTTAAAGATGCATGCAAAGCCTTACGGAGCAAGGAAAATGTTAGAGACTTGGTGGTTGAGAGGGAGAGTAAATTACCTCTCAACATGCAGTCCCAGAAGAGGTCTCAGACAATTGTGGAGGAGCCAAAATTGGAGATGTTGAGAGGAGGAGTGGAGGCATCCACTCATGCAAAGACCTCCAGTAGAAGGGAATTTTGAGCCAAGTGAGCAGAGGGATCACATGCATCCATACCTCCAGCTGTGAGGTGGGGCGATGTGAAGTGATAGTCTTAAGAAGGTTGAAATTGGGCAGGGTCCATTGAGAGGTTTTATCTCAAAGATCGTACCTTGCTATAGGAGCCCAAAGTACATAGTAGCGGGAGGAATCAGTGGGATTGGTGCAGTTAGAGATCAAAGTGATAGAGGCTAGAGTAGTCAAATACTAAAGAGCATAGAGAAGGATTGAAAATAGTGCAGAAAGGCAGAGTCAGTAGAACTACAAAGTTTTTAGTTGACATAGGCAATAGCAGTTAGAGACTTTGATGACAGATGCATCATACTGATTCAGGTTGGATATTTTTTTTGTTTTTGGAGTTGTTGGAGCAACAACACTAGAAAGAAGTGTTGCATGCAAAACATTCCAAAGGTTCAGTATCGGGACCGAGTTGAATTCCTTTCTTGTTGAGAAGGAGTGTTGAAAATAGCAACAAGAAATGTTAAAAATAGAATCCAAAATATTCAAATTTTAATTTTTCCTTGAATTAAAATTGAGAATTAAAATTTGAATTTAGTCTCACCAGCTGCTTGGAAAATAATTAATTAATTCATCTTGAGTTAATAATTGGAGAAATTCAAGCTAGAAGTCTTTCTGAACTCATGCAACAGTTATCCCTTAAACTAAGGAAATGATCCCCTAATTAAGGAGATAAGATTGAGTTTTATTTGAGTTGTAATTAGTTAGCTCAGTTTACTGAGTTAAGTCCAGTTAAATTAGTTCCAAACTGTTTGAGGAACTAATTATGAGTTTAGTTAGTTAATGCATGCATGCATCCAACTAGTGTACTCTAGATAACTAAAGATTCTCCCATCAGTAACTCATGCATGTCTATTATGAGAACGACCCAGTTGAGATTAAAGATAGGGACAGTGTACTATCAATTACATGTTTTCTCCTATAAAGGAAACTCATGCAAGCAGAAGGAATAAGGTTTCTTGAGGATTGTGCAATTTGACAAGGTGTGAGATCAGTATGAGTGATCAGTGTTACACTTGGTAATAGGAGGATCACCTAGAGAAACTACACAAGGAAATAGGAGGTTTGGAGAGCAGAGGAGAAGGTTTGTGAGAAGCCTTGTTTGCCTGTGAGCATCCAAGAGGATTTTACTGAGAGCTAGTTAGCTGTGAGAGCTAAGGAATTGTGTAATTCTGAGATATTTCCACCTTGTATGATAATACAGATAGTGGGGTTTTTAGCTGAGGCTTTCACCTGAGTATTCTTCTGTTTTTCATGTGCATTGATTCTTCTTCTCATTATATGTGTTTAACTTGATCTTGCTCAAATCTTTTAATCTTCTGCAAAATTGATTGTAGAAGTAGATTAAAGTATTTTGCTTTATTTATATTGCATTATCAGGTTAATCTACAGTCAGAATTTCTACATGGTATTAGAGCTAGTTGATCTATAGAGAAATTTCTACAATTTGCATGTAAACCCTCTACTTCAACTAATAAAATTATTCGTTTCCCTTGAAATATTCTTGTTTTACATGATATTTATTTTTCTCACCAAATTTTTGTGAAACTGTCTTCTCACTAAATGTTTGGAAAAGGCATTCAAATAAAATTTTGAAAATTTGTGGGTTAAAATAACAAATTTTAGAAAAGGGAATACTATAGTGGTATCTGATCTTGTTTCCCTGCCATCCTTGAGGGTTTTTTTTTTTAGAAAATGTCTTTGAAACAACAAGCAAAATTTTTCATGAAATTCCTTCAAAAAAATGAAGAATATAATAGAAATTTCACAAAAATAATGTATAATGTTGGATTATGGGTATCATTAGAGGTGACAAAGAAAAAAAAATCAGATCCGAAGATGATGAAGATAAAAAGAGCACAATTGTTGAACAAAATCCGAGTGTCAATATTGTCAGTGCAAGAGAAACAATGATTAATGGTAAGGTCTACAATCAAACCTCTTAGGATGAATTGGGAGAAGTCATACCATTGAAGATGAAGCTAACCTAGACTCACTTTAGTAGGTTGGTACAAGGGTTTGGGATGGAGAAGAACTATGTAATGAGGCAGAATGTATATTTTCATTTAACAACATTGCTGAGGAAAACCATGAGGATACACTAGTTGATGATTATTCCTAAGAGGTGTGAAAATATGATAACACATGTAGTAAATGGTTTGAACTCAAAACCATCAAATGATTTATTTTATGAAGAAGATGTTTCTCATATGCTTACTTTTGCCCATAATTTGGAAAACCAATTGAAGCTAAGGGTCAAACAAATTATGGTAGCCATGAGGCATTATGATGATACATAGGTATTAGTGGGAAATTTTTGTTGGAGAAATGAATTGATACATGACAATTTTGGAAGAGACCCCTCACTAGAATATTTTCAAACAATAAAAGGAGCATTGGTAGAGATGAAATCTAACTACCTTCACCTTCTTTCGGATAAATATCACCTACTCATGCTTGTTGAGATATACCATGATGCCCTAGAAGGGAGAGAGGAGGAAGTTGACATGCTTACCCATGTGCTTGAGACCACCCAGGAGTCCATGAAGAGCACTCAGATGTCCCTTCAAGAATAAGAGTTGCAGGTTGAGCAAATTTCTATGGGGTTGAGTTGTGGACATTATTCATTCCCTATGGTAGACAATTAATTCACTATGGAAACCATCACATGAGAGGATGCTAGGGGCACTCATGATTTGATAGAGGAATCTCATGTGATATTTGAGCACAAGGAGCACCCAGATGAATAGACACTTGCAAAGAGATATGTCTTAGAGGGTTCTAATTATGAATCCATGGGATGTAGAGACAAGTATATTTCAGATGATGGTACATCCATCTGGGATCTAGGCTCAGTTGACATGATTGGAGTGGATATTGGAAGCTTAGGTTGGAATTGGGTTCTGAGTGGGGCTTTCCATCATATACCAGAGGTGCACGATGACTATGGCAGAATGGTTGATTCACTGATCAAGTTCACACATTCATTTATGGAATTCTCGTCAACAGTAGTAGCCAATTGGTTTGATGGGTGAATGGGCATAATCAAAGAGATGTCCTAGCACATTGTTCGTGTATGGGATTGTCGAATGACTAGTGTGCTCTGGTAGGAGCCATTTGGATGGGATTCCATGGGTATGACAATAGGTAGGGTATTATATAGAGGTGATGCTCTTCTATTGATGTATTGGGCATAGGAGTGATAAAGGATCATCACAATAGTGACATTCTTGTTACCATGCGAGGAGTTATGCCACTCTAGTTTACCCAGGATTAGTGAGGGGATAGATGAGCATATGGGAGCATCTTTTCTTCAATTGAGATATCAACATATTAGAGATGAAGAGATGAGAATTCATAGGATTACCTTGGGATATCCATATAGACTCTCTATCATACCCTTGCATATTCACACACTTATCACTCTCCAGTATATTTTTTTGTCACATAAGACTTGGTTGTCACCCAAATGCTCTCATCATGAGAAGCAAGATGTGGAAGGCTCACCTAAGACAGTTGGATGAGACACAAAGCATCGTGGATAGGAGAGAGTCTTTCCAGTTGAGGTGTATGTTCGGTGTGTGAGTTGACATGTGTAGCTTTAGGTACAACATGATAGTCTACTACAAAGGTCGCATATGCTCCGCCCCTAAGTACACACTTGGGGAGATGATCATGAGGGAGATATATGACATACCTTTAGTAGGACATTTCAAGGCATTGCATGACCATGAGGCACCATGGACAGTATACCTATTTTATAGGAAGGCATGTAGGCTTTAAGAATTATTTGGATGCATCATCAAGAGACAATATAGTAGATTTCACTTCATGACTTGGTAGGAGCACGGTAGTTTAGCATGAACTATGTTGATTATTGATACATGTTGTCCATCTATTGATTGCATACATGGATCATAGGAGAGTCACATATGGGTTCCAACAACTATTAGTATTATGCAACAATTAATAGAAATTGGAAGATGTGAATTTCCTATATGGTTGTGGCATCTAGGGATCCAGTTGGTTGCTATATCACTCAACTTCTCGATGAGAAGGTATATGATAGTGAGTGATCTAGTTAATTTTTGGGTTGAAACTTGGAAGATTATGGAGAACTTCACCATGTGGTGATGTATATTTTCCCTATTGTTGCTCAAGATAAAGTCTAGTTGTAGACTGATAGATTTTAACCTCGTTGAGATGCCTTGGTAGGATGTGTTTCATGCTTGTGGGTTCAGACCTTACAAATATTTTGGCATGTGATTCTAGGAAAGGAGGATTCAGTATGAGCATGATGTGCAATTATTTATGAATAGAGTGGTGAAACAACAACATGGAACTTGCTTTTTGAGATTAGCATGGGATCCTTTTAATATAGGGTTTGGAAGTTAAACTACCATTAGGGATGAGTTGGTTTTTAAAAGGGGGGGTCACTTAGATCTTCCATTGCACCTCAATTTTGTGAAGAGAATTTCACTTCTCAATTATTCATTGATATTTTGCAGTGACTCACTAGTATAGCAGTGTGATCAGCATGAGGAGTCCGTGGTTAGTTCATGTGGAGGAGGACCCTTCTCAGTAGGAGTTGGATTGTAACTTAAGGAGTTCACTCTTGAGGTACATGAGATTGATTTTCTAATAGAGTAGATTCTCAAGGAGCTGACTAGGATTTTCATTTTCGAGATGCTCTACTTATTGACATCATGCAAAGGGCCTCTAGTTTCTATGTCTTCTTGGGGAGAGAGTGGAGAATGGAATGCTTCATGAAGATCAGGATGGTTTAGGACCCCGGTTTCATGACATACATTTTTGTTGGGGTAGTAAAATGGTCTGGAGTGGCGCACTAGCACATTTGGGACCTTGGTATAAGTTTGGATCAGCTTGTGGATTGGAACCATGTGATGACATTTCTTGAGGACAAGCACTTTTTGGGAGGGGAGACTGAATGTCACCAATTTTTGGATATCTTTATGGTGAGTTGATGAGGTATTTCTAGAGCTTTTGTCAGCTAGGTCACAAGAGTAGGATTGCATTATTGGTGGGTCATGTTGAAAATGGAAACAAGAAAATCCTGATTTAATTTCCCCTTGAATTAAATTAGGAGAAAATTGTAAGTCCACATCACAAGACAACGTGTATGAATTAACTAAGTTAGTTTCAGTTAGTTGGCTCAGTTAATTCGAGTTGAGGGAAAAAAGTGAGTCATGTAGAGTGGTTCCTAAATTTTAGGAGCCTAGGGTGAGTTTAATTTCAGTTGTAATAATTTAATTCAGTTAAACTGAGTTAAATTTAGTTAAACTGAGTTAAGTTTAGTTAAACTAGTTCCAACTTTTAGAGGAACTAGAAGGAGGTATAGTATTGGAGTGAAACTTCATTGTTCAACCACTTAACTGATAAATCAACCATAATTAACTCATGCATGCATGAAATTCAATTTACCCAGTTGATATTGGAGTTCAAGGGAAGTGTACCATCAGTTTTATAATTTTTCGAGTTGTACAGGTGGTGCATGCAGTCAGACAAGGGCCTATAGGGATTTCACAACTGAGGATGGGGATTTACCTAATTAATAGAGGGTTAATTCCTTGAGAAACAACCCAAGGAAATAGGATCTTAGCGGGAAGAAAATTTGGCTAAGTATTGGTTAGATTCAACTTGTGAGGTAGTGAGATAGATTATGCTTGTGTAGAGATTGTTGAGGCTTGAACAAGCACTGTATTTCTTCTCTATTTTCTGACTAATGAAATACATATAGGAAGGGGTTTTGAGTAGTTTCTTTCCCCTTATATAAATCTCTGAGCATATGTAATTGAATATTGTCTCATGTTTATGCTGTGATTTCTTGATCGATTAATTGTTTTCGTTGATGAGTAGAGTAGATTCGAATCTTTTGTTTTAGAAAATTACAAAATTAGTTTGAATCTAAAAGGAATTTCTACATGATATCAAAGCAAGAATCCTAATATAAGAGAAGAGAATTCAAAGTTTGTGCAGGAGGTTCAAATTACAAGATCAATGTTGCAGGTTTTCTCGAAGACTAAAAAGATGAATTCCACCCAACTCAAGCTCAAGTATGCTCTGGAAGGAACCACAAATTTTGGGGTATGGAAGATCCGTATGCAGGTGGTATTAGATGATAATGGGCTACTAGATTACATCAAGAAATATGTAGTTAAACCCCCAGTAGCTGATGCCCAAGATCTCGCTCAGTGGAAGAAGGATGTAGCTAAAGTGAGGAGGATCATATTGGAGGGAATTCGAGATCATATTGTCTCAAATATCCACCAGAAACAAACTTCATTTGCGATGTGGAAAAAATTGACTGACTTGTTTGAGAACAATACTGACCACAAGAAGAAAACACTAAAGGACAAGATTCAGAGCATCAAGATAAAAAATAATGACACAATTCCATAGTAACTAAGCAAGTTTACACAGTGTCATGATGAACTTGGTGGGGTCGGTGTGACTGTCCCTAAAGAAGATTTGGTAGCTCTAGCTCTGTTGGGTCTTCCCAAGAGCTAGAAAAGTTATCATGATTCTGTGAATGGTATAGAAGAACTACCAAGTTGGGAGTGGTTATGGTTTGATCTAGTGTATAAATAAATAAGGTGAGACAACCGAGATGGGACCTCCTCCAAAGAAGAAGAAGAGGACCTTGCATTAGTCACCAAAGGAAAGAAAGCCAAGGTAAAGAAGTCCCAAGGTGAGGAAGGCAAGAAGAAAGACTTGTCCAACATCAAGTTCTTTCACTATCATGAATTTGGGCACTATGCCACGAAATATCCACAGAAGAAGGAAAGTAAGAAGGAGCTTGCGGTAGTAGTAGTGGGTGAAGATCTAGCTTCACAATTCAAGCTTGATTTTACTCTCATTGCATGCATGGAAAGCATAGTAATGGGAAGCATGTGGCATCTCGACAATGGTGCCTCATTCCATATGACAGGGAATAGATATATCTTTAGTGACTTGGAGGAGAAATACCTCAAGCAGAACATTGAGTTTGGAGACAATGGGAGGTATAGCAAAACTGGTATTGGTACAATTACATTTTAGAGGGAGTTTGGATCCCCTCTCAAACTCGCAAATGTGATGTTTGTTCCAGGACTAAATAAGTATCTTGTTTATGTCACTGTATTGGAAGACCATGGCTACAATGTGATATTTAGCAAAGGGAAGGTTTTCCTTGGACACATCACCATGAGACAGGTGAAATAGATTGGTGTGTGAGTCAAGAACATGTATGCACTTGAGGTTGAAGATGCATGCAAAGAATTGAGGAGTAAGGAAATGGTTAGAGACTTGGTGGTTGAGAAGGAGCATGATTTACCTCTCAAAATGGAGCCTCAGAAGAAGCCTCAACAAGTTGTGGAGTAGCCACAATTGGAGAAGTAGAGAAGAGGCAGAGTGAAAACAACCACTCAAGTAAAGACCTCTAGTAGGGGGAAATTTTGAGCTAAGTGGACATAGGGAGAACATGTTGTGATACCTCCATGTGTGAGGTGGGGCGATGTGAATCAATAGTCCCAAGAGCTATAGAAATTTGGCCAGGGTCCATTGAGGTGTTTTTCTCTCATGGGTCATTACCTTACTATGGGGGCCCATATTATTCAGTAGTAGGAGGATCAATGTCAGTTAGATGTTAGCATTATGACACAAGTTTGGCACTATGACACAGGTGTTGTCCTTGATGGCAACTCACTCATATGACAGATCATAGTTTAGGGTCACAAAATGAAGGAAAAAGAGATATACGCAGGTTCCCCTTGACCAAGCCGCATATACACGCAGGTTCGTTGACCAAAAGGCGCGTATGCGTATACACACACTTTCACGCAAGGAAAGGCACGTACATGTTGGAGAAGTTGGTTTTGGTCTGTGGTATTTGGACCATGGTATTTTGACCCATGGTATTGGTCCAAGGTAGCTGGTCTGAAGTGTTGACCCTAGGTAATTGGTCCAAGGTATTGTTTCTAAGTGGTTTTGGACCATTGTATTGAGTAAGGCCTAAGACTATAAAAGGAGGGGGGGATCATTAGGCAAAGGCACTCAAGCAATGAATATCTAATGAAGAGAAATATATAGAATACTGGTCATTGGGTTATGGTGCATAGTTGGATCTGAATCAAGGAGGAACCTGAGTGCTTGAAGAAGGATAAGTTTTATTGATGGATTAAGATCTTAAGGCTTGAAGAGAAGTATCTTTGTGTGGTTTTGGTCTTTTATAATTGGCGCATGTCATAATCTGTAAATCTGATGATCTGGGTATAATTGATGTCTGAATAGTTGTAAAGGTTAAATCATCTTTTACAAATCTATACACAGGTTCAGTATAGCAAAGGCACATATACACATTGGTTCGGCATTTCAAAATAGCGTATACACAAGTTTGCCATCATATAATAGCATATGAACACAGGTTCGACACAATGAAGTAGCATACGTCTCATAAAATATGTTTAAGCTACTTATATTTTCTGTTGTAGTGTTCTGGGTTCTGGATTGGGTTCTGGTTACTGTTACTATATTTTGGTTACAACGTTCAGAAAAGTTATTGTTTGACTCAATTTTGGTTGGTAGAAAGGAGATTGGTTGATGCAGATATATTTGATGTTTTATTAATGTCAATGATGGATCTAGTCTGAAAATTTATGAAACATGGTCCCTGCAAGAAAAGAGAAGCTTGTAGCCTTTTGTAAGTCAACACCTACATACTAGTAGACACATCAGCTAGTACAAGAGCTAAGGGGGTTGTAGCTCCCTTCCAGGAAAAGCTGGAGAACGAGAGAAGGTTGTAGCCTTCTATAGGTAGAAGCTTGCGTACTGGTATGAGTCTGCACCAGTACAAAATTTGTAAAAAGAAGTTTCTTATTAAAGAAAGATAGAGACGATTGCTGCAGGTGGTTTTCACCCACATTGGGTTTCCACCATATATCTTGTGTTCATGTGTGTGATTGCCTATTCTATTTACTGCACCTGATTACTAGTTATATGGTTCTGATACACAGATTAAAGATCAACTAACTAAATTATAAGTTTGCAAGGTATACGTTGGTTGCTCTAAACATAGTTGCGTATACATAAAAGTTTCATTAACATAAGTAGCATATATAAATCTGTTTATGGAAATGAAATATTGTTAAATTGCTAATATTGATTCACCTCCCCCCCCCCCCCCCCCTCTCAATATTATTTCCAACAATTGGTATCAGAGCAGGTCCTTCAGAAGAAGCTTGATCGCTTTAAGGAAGATCTATCATCATGGGCAGTTATGAAAGAGAGGGATCCATTAAACCACCAATCTTTGATGGGAGCAACTTCGTCTAATGGAAGGTAAGAACCACAACCTATCTTCAATCTCTTGGAATAGATGTTTGGGAAATTGTGGAAGGAGGATATACATTTCCATCAGCAATTCCTATAGATATGGCAAGTAAAAAGCAATATGAAACAAATGCCAAGGATGTCAATACACTATTGGGGAGTCTGTCACAATCAAAATTTGTTAAGGTTATGCAGCTCAAAACTGCCAAAGAAATATGGGACAAGATCGTTCTAAGCTATGAAGGAGACAATCAGGTAAAATGTGCAAAACTACAATCTCTCAGAATTCAATATGAAACTCTCAAAATGCACAATGACGAAATTATAGCTCATTACTTCCTACGTATAGATGAGATTGTTAATTGCATGAAAAACTTGGGTGAAGAGATAAAAGAAGTTACTTTAGTTGAAAAGGTTTTAAGATCCTTGTCTTCTAAGTTTGAATCAAAAGTTTCTGCCATAGAAGAAAAGCAGGATCTTTAGAGTATGACTATGACACAGCTGCATGAAATCCTAACTGTTGTTGAAATGAGAAAAGGAGGTCCATCAGATATGAGAGAAGCCACATTCAAGGCTTCAGGAAGAGAAGAGCTCAATGAATCGGGACACATTTCAGAAGGAGAGGAAGAAGCAAACTTTGTCAAAAACCTTCAACGAGGTTTTGGAAGACTCAGAGGTAAACTACCTTTCAAATTCTTTGCTTGTGGAAGAGTCGGTCATTATGCAACCAAATGTCCTCATAAAGATAAGCTTGATAAAGGTAAGGAACTGGAAAAATGGAATAGAAAACAGAATGTATGTAAGAAGAGCTACTATACGCATGAAGATGAATATGGTAATGATTATAGACTTTTGATGGATTTTGAAGATGATGATTTCTTGGATGCTTTAGATGAAGATGGTATCTATGAAGAAATTTCTAAACTTAAAATCTGTTTAGAAGAAAAGAGTATGATTATAGATACTCTGACATTCCAATTTGCTGAAAGGGAAAAACACAATGAACAGTTAGAATGTGAAATTGTGGGTCTAATGAACAACAGTCGTTGGAGGGACGTGGGAGAGATGAAGTGACTAGGGTTACCAGAGCAAGCAGAGTTCGACTCTAATGGAGAGTGGCAGGGGAGGGAGCTTGGCTCCCTCCTACAAAGACGTTGTGGCCAGCAGAAGTAAATCACCGATTGGGAACAGTAAAGGCTATACGAATGACAGGAACAGGGATAATGAAAAGAAAACAGATGGGACCAAAACAAAAGAAAACAACATCACAAAGGACAAAGAGGAAGAAGACAAAATTCTGGGTTCAAGAGGCAAAAAAAAAGGACCTTGCAAACCAAAAGCAAAAATCACTCCTTGAGTAATATTAAATGATCATGCTCTGCAGGAGCACAGGGAACACATGGGGACCTATGCCATTATCTGTAAATTCATGGGACTATGGCCCACTGAAAAGGCTTTACAGACATGGATCAAGTATCACTGGAAACCCAAAGGAAGCATTGACCTACATCTTGGGTCAAAAGGATTCTTCACAGTGGTGTTCTCTAACATCGAAGATAAAGACAGAATATTCGAAGGAGGATCCTATTTTTTTGCAACAGTTGGTCTCTATATGAGACCTTAGAGAATGAACTTTGTCCCAGAGCGGGAGAATTTCTCTTCGGTTCCAGTGTGGGTAAGGCTCTACTCTCTACCTCTTGATTATTGGCAAACTGAATCGTTGGCTGCCATTGGCAATAAACTAAGATGCTTTGTCAAAGCTTCTGAAGCCACAAGAAGGGGAAAATATACCTCCTTTGCAAGAATATGTGTGGAAATGGATCTATCAGAAGCGTTTCCAGATGAAGTAATCCTGGAAGTTTTTGATGAGGAGTGGGTGCAGACACTAGACTATGAGAATATCCCTTTCAGATACCGAAGATGCCATGAACATGGGCATCTGTTAAGAGACTGCCCTCTCAGTAAAGAAGATAACAAAGAAAAACTTAATACAACGAAGGACACTAGAAGCTTTCAGAAAGTGGCTAGTAGAGGAAGGGGAGGAAAAAAGGGGTCAAAGAAAAAACATATTGAGGGGCAGAAGGGTAGTCAGAATAAGTTTCAAGTGCTAGAAGAGACTGAAGAAATCACAAGAGAGAACCAACATCAGGAGGAAGGTGCTAAAGAAAAAGAAAAAAAGAGGACAAAAATCAATCTCCAGATATTGATTCTCAAAAAGAGGCCATGAGAAGTGAAACAGAAATGGAGATGGACCAGGAAATGACCCAAAGTGAAACAGATATGGAAGATCATGAACTACAAGAAATTCTAGACAAAAAGAAATTGGATCTGGAAGGATTCCTTATGCAGGGAACCAAATGAGGAATAGATTCTCTACCTCAAGAAGAATGCAACAGAATACAATAGTTGTTTTTATGGAAAACTCAGGAACGAGGGCTGGAAAAAGGTGGAAACATCCAAAAACAGAAGCACAAAGGGGTGAAAACAATGAAATTAACTCCAGGATTAGCTACTACAAATCCAAGAAAGAAGAGAGGCAGAAAAATGAAAAATGAGCTCTTGATGGAGTGTGGAAAGCTAATGATAGATTCGGGTAAGATGAAAGATCTAACCAATTACTCCTTTACAAATCTTTAATTATGAAGTTCATATCTTGGAATATCAAAGGTCTAGGTAGTAAAAGAAAACAAAGAATGCTAAGTAACAGAATAAAACTAGCAACTCTGGACATAATCTTCCTTCAAGAAACAAAATGCTCCATTAAGAAAATAAAACAAATCCATAGCAAATGGCTTAGTAAGTTTGAGTTGAAGTCAAAGAAAAGAACACAACTAGAGGCATTCTCACTCTTTGGAACCCCCAAAAAGTCAGCATAATAGATGCGGAGGCATCGAGAAATTATTTATCAGCTATCATTCAACCAGTGGGGGTGTCTGATACCTTCCTGGTTACGAATGTTTATGGTCCTCAAAGAATAGATGAGAAACTTAGATTTCTAAACTCCCTGTTAGATCTCAGAAGCAAACATGAAGAAATCCCTTGCATCATTGGAGGAGATTTTAACATGATTAAATCTCTTTCAGAAAAAAAGGAGGTACCAGAATCCTAAGTAAAGATTTAGTAGCATTCCATTCTTTCACAGAAGACATGAAAATGGTTGACTCTGAAATTCACAACGGCCTTTTTACTTGGAATAACAAAAGAGGAGGTAATGCCCAGGTTGCCTCCAAGTTAGACAGATTTTTTATCTCCGAGAAGCTGATGCTCACAAATAAAGAAATATCTGCAAGTGTTCTCCCCTTTGGAGGCTCTGATCACTGGCCGATTCAATTAGAAATCAAGGGGATTGATTCTCCCAGGAATAGACCCTTCAGATTTGAGAATATCTGGCTCTCCCACCCAGATTTCATCAGCAACATTGAAAAATGGTGGTCTGAAGATCTCCAATTTTAGGGCACCAAAATGTTCCTCCTTCATAAAAGACTAAAGCACATAAAACTCAAACTCAAAGAATGGAACAAGAAGGATTTTGGTAACATTTTCGTAAACAAAAAATCAGTGGAAATAAAAATACAGGAACTAAACCAAGCAATGATCATAGATGGTTTTGATAAAATCAAAAGTGAGCAAGCTGAAAAACACAACCAAGAATGGGAGAATTTATGCAAACAAGAGGAAATCTTTTGGAAACAAAAGTCTAGAGTTCAATGGCTCAAAGAAAGTGAATGAACTACCAGATTTTTCCATAGATCCACCGTAGCCAATAGAACGCACACTAGAATCTCTTCGATATTGAATGAAGAGGGGGAGCTTTAGACCTCTCACAAGAATATAGAAGCTGTGATGGTTCAGCATTTCAAAGGCATCACAAAGGAAAATAATCTAGATAGAGATCAACACATCAAGGAAATTATAAAAAATATCACCAGAATGGTGTCTACAGAAGATAATTTTAACCTGAATAAACTAGTAATCGAAGAAGAAGTCAATGCGGTTATCAAAGATATGCAGAATGGCAAAGATCCAGGTCCAGATGGTTTTAATGTTGATTTTTTCAAAGCCTGCTGGAATGTTGTCAAACATGATATTTTGGATGTTGTAGAGGACTCCAGAAGAAGCAGATCCATTCTGAAAGCCCTCAACACCTCCTTCATCTCCCTGATCCCAAAACAGGACTCAACCCTGACTCCTGATAAGTTCAGACCCATTGCTTTATGCAATGTGGTTTACAAAATTATTTCCAAGATTTTGGCTAGCAGACTCAAACCTCTTCTTCCTTCTTTGATTTCAGGGGAACAGTCTGGTTATGTTGAAGGAAGGCAAATCCTGGACAACATTATTCAGGCCCACGAGGTAGTTCATTCACTCACTAGCAAAAGGCAGGCTGGTATGATCATGCAATTAGACATTGCAAAAGTGTATGACAAGGTGAACTGGATTTACATCAAGAAGGTCCTTACTGCTTTTGGGTTTGATCATGACTGGGTCAGATGGGTTATGGCTATGGTTACTTCTCCCAGCTTTTCAATTCTGGTGAATGGCTCGCCCTCAGAGATCTTTACTCCTTCTAGAGGCCTCAGGCAAGGAGACCCCCTCTCTCCCTTTCTCTTTATCCTCATGATGGAAGTATTGGGCCGATCCATTAAAAATGCTAAAATCTTAGGAAATATCAAGGGCCTACAATTAACAGAGAATGGTCAAGCATTGTCATCAACAATTTGTGGATGACACCATGTTGCAGGGTATCCCCACAGTCAAAGAAGCTTCAGCGTACAAACAAATCCTAAATGACTTTGCCTTGGCTTCAAGTATGGAAGTCAATCTCTCCAAATCAAATTTTTTTTCTTAAACACTAACATTGCTATTCAGAGGAACATCTCCAGAATTCTAGGCTTCCAAAGGGATTTCCTCCCTTTAAAGTATTTGTGAATTCCCCTTACAGCTAAACCATTGCACAAAAGTATTTGGGAACCAGTGCTCATCAAGATGCAAGGTAAGGTCAAAAAATGGACTTTCAGATCATTGAACCTTGCTGGTAGGTTGATTCTAACAAAGGCCGTTCTGCAATCTATCCCTATTTTCTTTTTATCAGCCCTTCCAGCTCCCAAAGGGGTCTTACAGCAATTCAGGAATATTCAGAGAGACTTTCTTTGGGGCAAGGAGGAAACTAGGAAGAAATGGGCCCTAGTTTCTTGGGATAAAATCTGTAAACCCAAAAGTCATGGAGGCCTAGGCTTAGATGATCAGGAGATTCTGAGTAATGTTTTAGGAGCCAAGCTCTGGTGGAGATGGGTTAAAGAACTAGGGGCTCAATGGGCTAAAACCTGGAAAGAAAAATATGCAAGCTCCTAGCAAACAAGTGATCTTATAAGAATGTCAGGAAACATAAAAGGCTCTCACATCTGGAATAAACCCTGAGAAAACAAAAGCCGAGTACAAAACAACAGCTTCTGGGAAATCAGAGCAAGAGACCAAGCTCTCTTCTGGGAAGATAAATGGCAACAAGAACCAATGTTGTTAAGATAGGACTTTATGAGTCTCAAGCAGGAAACTGATTCCCAAGGATTAATAAAAGTTAAAGATTTCTGGAATCTTCCTCATGACACTGAAAAGTGGAGAAACTGGAGGAAAATAGACTACAGAGGGGACAACCCCATAAAAGTAAAAATAGAAGAACTCATGAGCATTTTAAAACAAAGGAAGATCTTCGTAACAGAGGGGTAGGATCAGTTAAGATGGGGCCAAAATAAAGAAGGTATCTTTAATATCAAGGAAGCAAAAAGAATAATCCTAAACCTAGATCCCTGCGTTTTGGCAAAGTCCTAGAAAAAACTTTGGAGCCACCAAGGGTGGATGAAGATCAAGATTTTATGGTGGTTAGTTCATCACAAGAAAATATTAACTTGGGAAAACATTCAGAAGAGGGGGTTATGGGGACTTCTAGATGTTAGTTATGTGAAGCTAAAGAGGAGACAATGGAGCATATTCTCAACAGCTACACCTACACCACCTGGTTGTGGGATTCTTTTAACACCATTTTTCAACAGACAAATAGAGACAAAGGTAGTATCATTAACACCCTGAACAAGTGGAGAAATTTTTTTTCAGAGTATGAGATCCTTAATTTGGCCTGGACCTTTACACCAAGCTTCATTATCTGGAATGTTTGGAAGGAAAGGAATAAAATAATTTTCAAGGATGAAAAAACTACTCCTCTTCGCCTGATGGATTTGATCTTAAAGCAGATTAAGGAGACAGTTTCCACCACTGTGCACAATTATCCCAAGAATCCTCCCACAGAGCTTGAATTGAGAACTCTCAAGCATCTAGGAATGAAAGAGATCATTCACCATGGTCTTAGCAAAAAAGAAAGAGTGTTGGAAATGGAAAAGGAGTTCTGGCATCCTCCACTGAAAGGTTATCTGAAATGCAATATTGATGGGGATTCAAAAAGCAACCTGGGGACAACAGGTTATGGAGGTGTGTTAAGAGATGATGAAGGAAAAATAATCTTTACATTCCACTGTTATTTAGGCAGAGCCACCAACAACATGGCTGAATTAATGGCTTTGGAACAATGTCTAGAGCTTCTTAACCGAACTCACAGCTCAAATGTCATTATCGAAGCAGACTCAGAGATTTCTATAAACGCAGTTATGGAATAGTGCCAGAAAGGGTCTCAAAACATTGGAGACTAATACAAGTTTACTAGAGAATCCAAAAACATCTCCCGAGTCTTCGAATTGTTAGCTTCAATCATGTTCGGAGGAAAGCCAATAAACTCGCAGATTTACTGGCCAACCAAGGAGTTATTAATTCAGAATGAAAGATTGAGATGAAGTGGCAGGAGATGCCTCCAAGCAGGTTAAAAGATCTCTGCAATGAACAAGCAGTAGAGGACAAAGAAATTGTCAAATATTGGGCACAAGGGTCACGCACAGAATAAAGCTTTTTATGCAAGTTCATACACAGTATTCTGGTTGGCACCTTGAAAAAGGGCAAACTCTAAAAGGTGACAGCTTCCTTTGGTGTAAGGGAACTTGTCTCCTCGATTTCTCGAATTGTGACACATGGTTTTATTTACAGTTATTGAATGTTTCGGCTGCGAGTTCCATGGTCAATTTTAGTGGGATGAACGGCTAGATTGCTCTCACGAGGGAAATTCCACTGCATTCTTCTTACGAATCGGAAAACCAAGCTTTGACCGGTTTCCTAATGATCACGAGGCATTCAAATGGTAAGTGGTATTGGATTGTTGAGAGCGATTCCACTAGGCTCTCAACACGTGGCTTGGGTGGGGTTCATTATACCACCCTTCATCGCGCCTTAAAGATCATGCTTCTTGGCTTTTCAATTTTTCTTTGAGCCGTCCTTTTGGGCAGTGGCATTCGACGGTCAGATTTGGTCGGGCAATTTTGTGGGGCCGCTAGTATTTTCAATATTTGCGAGTTAATGATGGAAGGGATCGCGACATTCGAATTTGGGTCAGATTTTAACCAAGGCGACCATTTGATAGGTTAGCTTGTCCTTTAGTTTGTTTTGAGGGTCACATCTATGGTAGTACACCCTTGATGTTTCCGTAGGCCTTGAGAAATTCAGGCTTTTTGTATATATTGTAACTTTACTTTTGGGTTATTGAAATATAAGGATAGTCTCTTGCTTCAGCCAAAAAAGAAATTGTGGGTCTAAGAAAAGATATTGAGAAAACAAAAGCTCTCAATCTTAGATTTGCAAAAGGATCAGAAACTTTAGATGAAATTATCAAAGTGCAGCATTCTCCTCTGATAAAGACAAGTCTTGGATATACTAAAGAAACATCTCAAGCACAGAAGCCATCAACCTTCAAAAGCTATCTTGATGCAGCAAGGAGAAGTGAATAGGTTGACAATCGTCAGTAAAGGCATAAAGTAGATCACCAGGTAAATCAGGTTCAATCTACTTCAAGGATGAACAGAAGCTATAACCAATCTCAGGTAAATCAGTCTCAATTTGCTTCAAGAATGAATGTCAATGGAAAATACAATCATCAGGTCAGTAGATTCAATAATCGCGGGAATTTCTTTAATGGCCAATGTTTTTCATGTCATAAATTTGGACACGAAGCTGCTCAATGTGTTGCTTAGAATACCATCATGACTAGAGAAGCACGAAATCAAAGGAATGTGACTGGGATCATGAAAAGGACCTACAATAACTTTTCTACTCTTGAAAATGAAATAGAATGCTCTATCTATAACAACTTCGGTCATGAAGATTCTGAATGTAGGAGTAAATTTCGGCAAACATATTAGAAGGAGAAAGCTTCATTGGGTCCCAAAACATGGAGAAAGAAAGAATCACAAACAAAAAAATGTGGTATAGCCTTGTATGCAGAAGGACAAGAAAATCAGTGGTACATCAAAAGTGGATGCTTGAAAAACATGACAGGTGATAAAGAAAAACTTCAGTCATATAATGCCTTAGAAAAGGAAAAGAAGGTCTCATTTGGTAAGGACACTCCTATAGTCATAAAAGGTAAAGGCTCCATTCTCTTAAAAAAAAAAGGTTAAAACTGGGAATGTTATGTATGTAGATGTTCTAAAGCATAATCTATTGAGTGTCAGTCAAATGTGTGATCAAGGAAATGAGGTAGTATTTCGATCAAATGGATGTGTTGTTCGTGAGCTTGATACAGGAGAAACAGTGATCAAAGGTGTAAGAACTCCAAACAACCTATACATACTCAAGGGGGGACAACAACAGTGCTACCTAAGCAAAAACGATGAACATTGGTTATGGCACAGAAGATTGGGGCATCTAAGTTTCTCTCAAATAAGAAAAGCATGTAGATACCAGGTTGTTCATGATCTTCCTGATATCAGCATTCCAGAGAATACAATATGCAAATCATGTCAATTTGGTAAGCAAACCAGAGCACATTTCCCTAAGAAGGAAGGATCAGCTAGTAAGCCTCTTGAACTTGTTCACATTGATTTATGTGGTCCATCTAGAAAAAAGTCACCTCGTGGAGAATAATACTTTATATTATTCGTTGACGACTTTTCCAAAATGTGTTGGATATGACTTCTAAAGCATAAAGATAAAGCTTTCAAAATGTTCAAAGCCTTCAAAGCCTTGGTTGAAAATGATTCAGATCGCAAAATCAAATTCCTCAGGTCTGATCGAGGAGGGAATTTAACTCGGATGAATTCTTCGACTTCTGTGAAGAACATGGAATAATAAGGGAATTCTCTACCACAAGAACTCCTCAGAAAAATGGAGTGGTAGAAAGGATGAACAGAACTATTCAACAAATGGCTTGTGCTATGCTAGATGAATCTGGAACTCCTGCAACCTTCTGGGGTGAAGCTGCATTTGCTGTTGTCACTATTCTCAACAAAAAAAACGTCAAGGTAAATAGCACTCAAACTCCACATGAACTTTGGTATGGTAAGACTCCTACTGTAAAATATTTCAAAGTTTTTGGAAGCAAATGTTACATCAAAAGGACTGATGAAAAACTTGGCATGTTTGAACCTAGAGCAGATGAAGGCATTCTCCTTATTTAATCTTCCCGAAGTAAAGGGTATAAGTGTTGTTATCACTGAAAATATTTCAAAGGAAAAGGAGAGCAGAAATCTTCATCAAATTCAAGCAAGGCAGCTCCTCAATTAAGCAAGGTATTTTCTTCCAAGTTGTTTTGTCTAAAGAAATTTCAAAGGAGAAAATGTCAAAAGAAAGGAAAATATCATCATCAGTACAACCATCACCAATGTACAAGAATGACAGAAACAAGGCAGCCAGCAGTCAAGAAGAAAGACAGAGCTTTGAGGAGGATAAGGAGAAATTTTGAAACTAGCTATGAATTCACGTTTTCGTAGCGTAGACAGTGTAAAAATCCTGTTTTGCGCTACGAAATCAGTGTTTTCGCAGCGCGCTGCGAAACCCCTGTAGCAGTCTGTTTCAGCTGAAGAAACTCTGTTTTCTGCTTTTAGTAGTCAATTTCTAAAAGCTTTCCTGAGCAGCTGAGAACTTAATTTTGCAAACTGAAAGAGACTTTTCTTCCTAACATGCTGCAATACAAAAACCTCTTTCAGTTTCTTCAAATTCGTTCTGAGGTGGGAGGAATTTATAGTTAAACTTGCGCTACGAAACTGCAGAAAGTCAAGCTTTGTCTACTGGTTTTAGTAGTGTTTTTCAAAATCAGTTTCTGGTCACATGAAAGGCTATCTTGGAATTATGAAGGAGGTTTCGCTTCATAACATGTCCAGCTACAATAACCTATCTCACTTTATTCTTATGTGTTTTCAGTTGGGAGATAAGAAGCTTTCATTGAGACCCTAATTTCAGAAAACGGATTTTTCCCTGTTTGCCACGTGTTTTTCAAGGACAGGTTCTGGACAGCTGGAGAAATATTTTAAAAAACCAAGAGAGGTTTTTGTTCTAGACATCATGGGCGACAAAAACCTCCTTTAGTTTTGTAAAATTTTTCATGGATGAAGAGATAAAGGCTCTGAAATTTTCAAGGATCTAACCCTAAAAACAGGGAAACATGTTCCCTAATTTCTAGGGTTTCTCATCAGCAGTTGGATGACCACGTGGGAGGCTTCATCAAATTCGACCTCATGGAGTATTAGGTGTCAAAGAATGCTTTAAATGTTTAGATAAGTTTGTTGTAATCATAATGAGGAGTTACACTCCTAGTTGTATTAGGTCTCTAGGACTACTAGTTAGGTGTCAAATACATTTAATGGTTTGTTTTATGGTTAGAATAGGTGTCACTGATGGAAAATTCGAATTCTCTTGAGGAGGGATGATGGAATCCTAATTGTAAATGCTTTATATAGAGCAAGAGGTCGAATTAGCAAGGGTTGGAGACTTTTTGGCTCAATTGCTGCTCTATGTGCAGACTGTGTATATTTTTAACCTAATGCAGAATTTCTACTTAGACAACTCAAGATTCATGAAGAGTTCTTGTATGTTCTTGTTTTGATGGCATCTTCCAATACTTACATTGCAGTGAGGTTTACTTATGATACTCAGAATTCATCAATGATGCTCTGACTTCCTTCATAGATAAACTAATTGTGTTTCACTGTTTTATATTTGCATTTCTGCACTTGAACTCTATAATGCCTTGACTTCCATGCTAGGTAGAATGTTTTGGCTTCACTACTCAGGATTCAAAGAGGCTTTTTAATGTCCTATTGTCTCATGGCTTTCCTCTTTCACTTACTTGCAGTGGTATGAATACATGTTACTTAGAATTCATCAATGATTCTCTAACTTCCTTCATGTATTTATAAACTGTGTTTCCTTGCATTGTATCTTTGTTTTGTTGATGTATAAAAACTCTCTATGCCCTGACTTCATGTTAAAGCTGATCTTGCTGTGGTATGGAACATACTTTGACTCCATAGCCCAATGGTAGCCAACCTTCATCTTCAACCTATAAACATATACAATCACAAACTATAGAGTTAGCCATCTATCTTATTCTTTAATCAAAATCTTTAACCCTTTGAGAGAGCCCTCTCAGGCTGAGGAGGCTAAGCCTCAGCCAAAAGTTTGGTTTGAAATAGTTACTCAAAGTCTTCCTGATCAACAGCCTATCAGGGGCATGATTTTGTGATAACATTTTGGTGCGTCTGCCGGGAGCCTGAAGTCTATTCATTCCCGAAATCAATGGTTGAACTTCTGAAGGTAGCAGGAGCTCAGACATCTTTGAGGCTGCAAAACTACCTTGGTGACTCCACACATTGAATAAAAAATTAGAAGGTGACTCCACTGCTAGAAGATCAGTAGCTTGATGAAGTTACAAGATGAGTTCCACTGCAAGAATGAATGCCAGGTATGCTCCTATGAATCAGTCTCATATCCCTGGTTTTCCAAATCCTATGCCAAAGGTTGATTGGTTAGATGATCTTCCAATATTCAAAGATGAAAAGAAAGACAATGCTGCTCTTCATTTGGTTAGGTTTCATATGCATGTACGCAGTCTTAAGGTTCACTTTCCTGAGGATTGTCTCATGAGGATGTTTATGGCCACTTTAGAAGGAAAAGCATGGTCTTGGTATAAAATTTTGGAGAATGGTTCATTATCTTCTCTTGCTGATTTCCATGATGTGTTCTATGACATGTATAAAGAATGTCATCCTTCCTTATTGTTGCTCAAGGATTGCTGTAGACATTCTTTAAGTCTTATTCAGTACTTGGAGGATTGTTATGATGATGATGAGTTTATGGATGAAGAAATTTTAGAGGCTCTTCATAACAATGCATTTCAGCACCAAGAAGAAAGTACAACATCTCATGAAATGCAGCATGAAGATCAGCAGGGGTTTATTTGTGAAAACCATGTTTCATCCTTTGATATTGATGTAAAGATACAGCAGATTTGTCAGGCTTCAGATCATCATGAGTATGAAATCGATTGCAAACAGCAAGAAGAACTGGAAGATAACTTTTATGACCCTCAGGCAGCAGAGGAAAAGCTTGTTCAATTTTGTAATTCCTTGCAGCAGCTTACTTCAAATAATAATCATAATAGTGAGGAAAATTACATTGTCTATGGGAATCATGCAGAAAGGAAGTTGGATAGCACATCAAAGGAATTTTGTGTGGCTAAGGATCAGTTGTCTAAAGAGATAGAATGTTATGATGATTATCAAAATAACCATGTTTTCTTTGACCCTATAAATGTATACATGGCAAAGTTTTGCACATCAGTATTTCATTTTCATTTTCATTATGAAGATCATATACATTATAAGTTGATTTGGTCATATCACTATCATGGTTATTTTGAGGTTGAATGCAGTCAAGAGCCTCCAATATCAGAGAAGACAATTGATTGGCTTTATTGGAAATATCATGTTGCTTGAGCTACAAGTGGAGATTGCAGCTGATAGGGTAGGTAGGTAGGAAAATGCAAATAAGCTCAAGGTTGACTGAGCATTTTTTTTTTCAGTAGATATAGACTTCTTTCTCATACAGTGATCATCAAGCTTAAGCCCGAGGTGAAGGCCCAAGAAGCTTAAAGAGGATGCTTGTCAAACAAATTTCCATTTATCATAAAAGGATAAGGCACTGGACCTGCGAGTTCTTAGTGTACCACAAGGGCACACTATCCCAAGTGGAGCCACTATTATCACTGAAAATATTTCAAAGGAAAAGGAGAGCAGAAATCTTCATCAAATTCAAGCAAGGCAGCTCCTCAATTAAGCAAGGTATTTTCTTCCAAGTTGTTTTGTCTAAAGAAATTTCAAAGGAGAAAATGTCAAAAGAAAGGAAAATATCATCATCAGCACAACCATCACCAATGTACAAGAATGACAGAAACAAGGCAGCCAGCAGTCAAGAAGAAAGACAGAGCTTTGAGGAGGATAAGGAGAAATTTTGAAACTAGCTACGAATTCACGTTTTCGTAGCGTAGACAGTGTAAAAATCCTGTTTTGCGCTACGAAATCAGTGTTTTCGCAGCGCGCTGCGAAACCCCTGTAGCAGTCTGTTTCAGCTGAAGAAACTCTGTTTTCTGCTTTTAGTAGTCAATTTCTAAAAGCTTTCCTGAGCAGCTGAGAACTTAATTTTGCAAACTGAAAGAGGCTTTTCTTCCTAACACGCTGTACTACAAAAACCTCTTTCAGTTTCTTCAAATTCGTTCTGAGGTGGGAGGAATTTATAGTTAAACTTGCGCTACGAAACTGCAGAAAGTCAAGCTTTGTCTACTGGTTTTAGTAGTGTTTTTCAAAATCAGTTTCTGGTCACATGAAAGGCTATCTTGGAATTCTGAAGGAGGTTTCTCTTCATAAAATGTCCAGATACAATAACCTATCTCACTTTATTCTTATGTGTTTTCAGTTGGGAGATAAGAAGCTTTCATTGAGACCCTAATTTCAGAAAACGGATTTTTCCCTGTTTGCCACGTGTTTTTCAAGGACAGGTTCTGGACAGCTGGAGAAATATTTTAAAAAACCAAGAGAGGTTTTTGTTATAGACATCATGGGCTACAAAAACCTCCTTCATTTTCGTAAAATGTGTCATGGATGAAGAGATAAAGGCTCTGCAATTTTCAAGGATCTAACCCTAAAAACAGGGAAACATGTTCCCTAATTTCTAGGGTTTCTCATCAGCAGTTGGATGACCACGTGGGAGGCTTCATCAAATTCGACCTCATGGAGTATTAGGTGTCAAAGAATGCTTTAAATGTTTAGATAAGTTTGTTGTAATCATAATGAGGAGTTACACTCCTAGTTGTATTAGGTCTCTAGGACTACTAGTTAGGTGTCAAATACATTTAATGGTTTGTTTTATGGTTAGAATAGGTGTCACTGATGGAAAATTCGAATTCTCTTGAGGAGGGATGATGGAATCCTAATTGTAAATGCTTTATATAGAGCAAGAGGTCGAATTAGCAAGGGGTTGGAGACTTTTTGGCTCAATTGCTGCTCTATGTGCAGACTGTGTATATTTTTAACCTAATGCAGAATTTCTACTTAGACAACTCAAGATTCATGAAGAGTTCTTGTATGTTCTTGTTTTGATGGCATCTTCCAATACTTACATTGCAGTGAGGTTTACTTATGATACTCAGAATTCATCAATGATGCTCTGACTTCCTTCATAGATAAACTAATTGTGTTTCACTGTTTTATATTTGCATTTCTGCACTTGAACTCTATAATGCCTTGACTTCCATGCTAGGTAGAATGTTTTGGCTTCACTACTCAGGATTCAAAGAGGGTTTTTAATGTCCTATTGTCTCATGGCTTTCCTCTTTCACTTACTTGCAGTGGTATGAATACATGTTACTTAGAATTCATCAATGATGCTCTAACTTCCTTCATGTATTTATAAACTGTGTTTCCTTGCATTGTATCTTTGTTTTGTTGATGTATAAAAACTCTCTATGCCCTGACTTCATGTTAAAGCTGATCTTGCTGTGGTATTGAACATACTTTGACTCCATAGCCCAATGGTAGCCAACCTTCATCTTCAACCTATAAACATATACAATCACAAACTATAGAGTTAGCCATCTATCTTATTCTTTAATCAAAATCTTTAACCCTTTGAGAGAGCCCTCTCAGGCTGAGGAGGCTAAGCCTCAGCCAAAAGTTTGGTTTGAAATAGTTACTCAAAGTCTTCCTGATCAACAGCCTATCAGGGGCATGATTTTGTGATAACAAGTGTTATAATAAAAGACTTAGGAAAATTGTTGAAAGCATTGATTTTGTGGTTGATGAATCAGGTAAAAACCGAAGATTATGAAGAAGATAAGGACTATCCTTCCACATCAAATCAGACTAATTCTGAAGAAGAAACTAATGAGGCACCAGAAGAATAGATAAGGGTAGAAGAAAAGACTCCATCCAGGTATGTTCAGAAGAATCATCTAGAGACTCAAATTTTGGGGTAGAAAGAGGCAGGTGTGCAGACAAGAAGAACTATTACAGAAGCTTCAAGCTATCTAGCATTGCTTTCCTCCGTTGAACCACAAAATGTAAATGAAGCATGTAAAGATGAATGTTGGGTCAAGGCCATGAATGAAGAACTTGAGAAGATTGAAAATAATAATACTGGGGAATTGGTTCCTAGACCTAATGATAAGAATGTCATAGGAACCAAATGGATATTCAAAAACAAGCTGAATGAAAATGGAGAAGTGATTAGAAACAAGGCCAAACTTGTTTGTAAAGGGTATGCTCAACAAGAAGGTATAGACTTTGAAGAAAATTTTTCACCTGTTGCTATATTTGAAGCCATAAGAATGTTCCTTGCTCTTTTTAGCTTTCAGAAGTTCAAAGTATATCAAATGGATGTGAAATCCACCTTTCTTAATGGAGACCTAGAAGAAGAAGTATATATTGAGCAAACAGACGGATTCATCCTTAGAAATGATCCAAAACTTGTATGCAGACTCAAATGATATTTCATGTGATCTTCGCCGAAAAATCTTTTGTAAAATTGATATGGATCACAGAAGCCTCAACTCTACAAGGCTCTCTATGGTCTAAAACAAGCTCCAAGGGCCTAGTATTATCTTCTTGACAAATAACTTCATCAACAAGGTTTTTTAAAAGGATCAACTGATAGAAATCTATATATAAAAATTGACAATGATAAATTGCTAATACTTGTTGTCTATGTTGATGATATCATTTTTGGTAGCAATGAAGAAGCCATGAGTCAAAACTTTTCTTTGGTAATGTAGAAAGAATTTGAAATGTCCCTGCTTGGTTTACAAGTTCAACAAAATAAAGATGGTATTTTTCTATCACAAACGATGTACCTCAAGCAGATCTTGAAGAAATATGGCATGGAAGATTCTAAACCAGTATGTACCCCTATGGTAACAGGATGCAGCCTCAGCTCAAATGATGAATCAGCAGCAGTACATCAACCAACCTACATATCCATGATTGGTAGTCTGCTTTATCTAACAGGTACCCGACCAGACATCATGCATGCAATGGGAATAGTTGGAAGATTCCAAGCAAATCCAAAGGAATCACACCTTCAGGCAGTCAAATGGATTTTCAAATATCTTCAAGGAACACAAAACTTTGGTTTATGGTATCCTAGAGATACAGATCTTACACTTCATGCATATACAGATGCAGATTGGGCAGGAAGCATGGATGATAGAGAAAGCACTAGTGGTGGTGCATTCTATATGGGTTCCAGATTAGTCTCTTGGTTCAGCAAGAAACAAAGTTCAATTGCATTATCTACAGCTGAATCAGAATATGTGGTTGTTGCATCTTGTTGCACACAACTCCTTTGGATGATGCAAACATTGCAAGACATTTAGATCACATGTACTCCACTCATCTCCATTCTATGTGATAATATAAGTGCAATCAGTATTTCAAAGAATCCAGTCATGCATTCCAAGACCAAGCACATACCTATCAAGTATCATTTTCTCCGGGAACAAGTGCTTGAACAAAAGGTCAAATTGGAGTATGTTCCCTCCAAGGAACATGTTGCTGATATATTCACCAAACCACTACCCAGAGAGACATTTGAATACCTCAGACAGAAGCTGGGAGTAGTTGATGCATCATCTTGCCATTGACACTTTTCTGTTTTAGAGAACAGTGGTTGTACGTGAGTTTCATGAAGCGTATCTGCGTACATACGCCGATTGCTATGGATACAGCCGCGTATATGTTGGTTTGAAGAATATCAGTGGGCCAGACTTAGAATGAAAAGAGTTTGATATGGGTCTGATAGTGATCATCTGGCATAGGTTCAGGGGGAGCATATACTTCTAATAATGCATTGTTGGCATTATCTTAGAATATCTTGGTACAATTTCATAGTTGTTTTTGATTCAGGTGGAACAGGTGTAGAGGGAGTTCATGGTTGCTGGTCCGGATGGTGATTGATAGATGCTGCTGATGATAGTTACTGATGACTATCATACTCTTGTCTTAGATATTTTGTCTCTATGTTATGTATATCTTTTATTATCAAGGTCATGTAACGACCTATTTTGTTTCCCCACTATGCCTGGGATGGATGATGTAATGTTCTTATTTTATCATGTATAAACTTTTGGTGTATCCCCACTTTGTTGGGTGGATAAGTCAATCTTAGTATATCCCCAATTGGTTGGGAGATGGATGTATGTATGAGTCTTTGGTGATAGGAAGATCATTTATGGTGTATAGAGTCATGTTATTATTGTAGAACATCTTTTTGCAGACCTTGCTTACAGTCAGGGGGAGCATGAACAACACACTTCAGCATATCAGAGAATTTAGCATGTACTCAGGGGGAGAATAACCCTTTGCCCTTGATGACAAAGGGGGAGAGTGACTTGGGGTTGCCATCAAGTCCAAAGGGGGAGATTATTGGAATTATGACACAGGTTTGACACTATGACACAGGTGTTGTCCTTGATGGCAACTCACTCAGATGATAGATCACAGTTCAGGCTCACAGAATGAAGGAAAAAGAGATATACGCAAGTGCCCCTTGACAAAGCCGCATATACACGTAGGTTCGCCGACCAAAAGGCACATATGTGTATACATGCACTTTCACGCAAGGAAAGGCGCGTACATGTTGGAGAATTTGGTTTTGGTCTGTGGTATTTGGACCATGGTATTTTGACCCATGGTATTGGTCCAAGGTATCTGGTCCGAAGTGTTGAAGCCAGGTAATTGGTCCAAGGTATTTTTTCTAAGTGGTTTTGGACCATAGTATTGAGTAAGGCCTAAGACTATAAAAGGAGGAGGAGATCATTAGGCAAAGGCACTTAAGCATTGAATATCTAATGAAGAGAAAGATCTAGAATACTGGTCATTGGGTTATGGTGCATAGCCAGATCTGAATCAAGGAGGAACCTGAGCGCTTGAAGAAGGATAAGTTCTATTGATGGGTCAAGATCTTAAGGCTTGAAGAGAAGTATCTTTGTGTGGTTTTAATCTTTTATAATTGGCGCATGTCATAATCTGTAAATCTGATGATCTAGGTATAACTGATGTCTGAATAGTTGTAAAGGTTAAATCATCTTTTATAGATCCGTATGGAGGTTTAGTATAGCAAAGGTGCATATACATGCTGGTTCGACATTTCAAAGTAGTGTATATGCAGGTTTGCCTTCATGTAACAGCGTATGAATGCAGGTTTGGCACATTGAAGTAGCATACGTCTCATAAAATATGTTTTAGCTACTTCTATTTGTTGTTGCAGTGTTCTGGGTTCTGGATTGGGTTCTGGTTACTATTACTATATTCTGGTTACAGCGTTCAGAAAAGTGATTGTTTGATTCAGTTTTGGTTGGTACAAAGGAGATTGCTTGATGTAGATATATTTGATGTTTGATTTATGTCATTGATAGATCCAGTCTGAAAATTTATGAAACGTGGTCCCTAGAATAAAAGAGAAGGTTGCAGCCTTCTGCAGGTCAGCACTTACGTACTAGTAAACACATCAGCTAGTACAATAGCTAAGGGGGTTGTAGCTCCCTTCCAAGAAAACTAGAGAATGAGAGAACGTTGTAGCCTTTTGTAGGTAGAAGCCTGTGTACTGGTATAAGGCTGCACCAGTACAAAATTTGTAAAAAGAAGTTTCTTATTAAAGAAAGATAGAGACGATTGCAGTAGGTGGTTTTCACCCACATTGGGTTTCCACCTTATATCTTGTGTTTATGTGTGTGATTGCATGTTCTGTTTATTTCTATAGGTTAAAGTGTTTTGAGGAGTTTTATGGGGATAAAACAGGATTGATTTCCATTTTTCATCATTAGGACCAGTTCCACATAGTTCGATCTTGATTCCGCTACATTCCAACGATTTCCATAAAACATAAGTTATTAATGGGCATATTTTAATTAATTATGCTTAAGGTGTTGTTTTGGGTTGATTACTTGGAGAAACACCTTAGTGTAATACCTCATTGGAATTGAGATGAAAATATCTACAAGATAGAATGATGAAAAGGGGCTTTGGGAGGTTGGTGTGATCATGGTGCAGTTTAAGAATTTTCTAGTGCTAAAAGTGACTTTAATTAGTAATAAAAATCCACTTATTAAATAAACGGAGAAAAAATATTTTTATCTATGGGGTAAATGAAAGGGGGTAAAAGTTACTTGGAAAATAGGAGGAAAATGCACTAAGTGTTTTATTAATAAAATTATAAAATGATATTTCTAGAAGATCGGAGAATATCCAAAAAAACATTATAAAAGGGGAGATAAGGTCATTTCTCATTCATTCAAGTTTATGATTATTTCTTGGTGTTTGGTTTCAGAGCTCGAGTGACTTTCTCTCGAGTGTTTTAGGTGAGACTCTCAAACTAGTTTAAGTGGATATACATTGCCACCCTAGCTGGTAATAATCCAATTTTGGTAGACATCATTGCCACCCTAGCTAGCATTGCGGGGAAGTCATTCAGATTTCCATTTGTGTTGAATTTCACATTAATTTGCAGTTCTCTCAATGATATGAATTTATATATATTTGTTGGATATTGAGCTATTGTTGTTGGGATTAAATTTATTGAGAAGGTCAAGTTTATCTCTTGTAATTATCTTTAGTGGGTAAAATTCATCTCAACTGTTGGGTTGAGTTTCATTATCTATTTAGAGGGCCAAGTTTGTTTGCAGATATTATTTACTATATTTTCATTATTCGTCGGGGTCCTATATATTTTGTGGGAGCTGATATTTTTTGTTGGGGTTCTATCCATTTTGTCGGAGATAATATTTAATTTCTAGGTGTTCTATCCATTTTTCTAGAGTTGATATTTATTTGTTAGGGTTTATCCATCTTTCCAGAGCTTATATTTATTTTTTTGGGGTTCTTTCCATTTTTCCAGGGCTAATATTCATTTTTTGAGGTTAGATTCAATTTTCCAAAGTTGAGCATTCATGCAAAGAGGCCGAGTTCTCCTTTATTAGGCTATGTTGCTAAGCTCATTATCATTTTCTAAGGGGGATGATTTTACCTCATTTCTGAGGCAAAATTCCTTGTCGGTCGAGTCAGTTCTAAGTGTTGAAGTCATTATCTTTGGAGACCGAGTTGGTTCAACCATTTGGTGGAGAGGTGTCTAGGTTCATAAAGCTGATATTTGCATGAAAACTCTTTATTTCGTCTAATAAAATTATTATTTTCACTTGCAATATTCTTGTTGTACATGTTATTTATTTTTCTCACCAAGTGTTTGTGAAAATGTTTGCTCACTAAATGTTTGGAAAAAATCCTCAAAGAAAATTTTGAAAATTTGTGGGTTAAAATAATTTTTTTTAGAAAAGGGGATATTACAAAGACTATCACTCCACTATAATAGGCTTGGAAAAGATTTCATCCTGGTTGAACCTTTCCATGGTTAAGTTCCTCATAGGCATCAAACCCTCACTAGAGTAATACCTCCATGTTCCAACATAATTCATTTGAGGCAATGCGCACATTTGGTTTATGAAATGGATTCATTGACTCAAACATTCAACCATAGTGAATCCATGATATAAACAACATATCAAGCAATGAAAATCATCCAAAATTATGTCTAACAAAACATTTAAATAATCATTCATAACTATACAAATAGTACTACAATTCAGGGATTATATCAGCAACACAAAAGCCTCTGAGCCCCTCGAACCTTGAAAAACATACACATGATTCACTTTAATAAGGATAAAAAAGAGTAAGTATACTTCATTAACAATGTTGACATACATATTTGATATTTTTAATTGTATCATACTGTTGATGCCTCGAAAATCGCTACATCAACATCGGGGAAAACAACCTGGTCCAGACCTTAAAGGCAACTCCTTTTTCGTTTGGTGTGGTGGCTCCGACTGGATATAATGGGACTAGTTTCCCAATGATTTGTAAATAGGATGGATAAGTGGTTGATTTTCTATTATCTAATGATAATTATGGATGATTTATTCTAAATTTCAAAATTATAAACAACTTAATCTATCCCAGGAAATTTCCACTTTAGTGCAACTTTAGATGATCTTTATCTACAAATAGGCATATAGATGACTCCATTGATAAATAAAGACATCATTCATATGATAATTACTTTGTTCAAGTAGTTTAACAAAGTAATCATTAACACATTATTACACTATTCTTCATATATCATTGACATAAATATGATTGAAAGAATAAGATTCCTTAAACATTCAATAGTGATAAGTATAAAGACTACTGTTAAAACACATACATATATCAAATGATAGCAAGGTTGAATAAACATTGATTCATATAAAAGAATGGAGCAAAGACATAGATAATAGTACCATATGCAATCTGAATCCCTTCCGATATCAATCACATTCAGATTCTATTTTCCAACTTAGAAATACTCTCACAAAAAGCAATAGTGCACATTTCATCAAAGTATTCTTCATTAAAATTCAGAATATAGGCCCAGTCTTCATAAAAATATATATATCGAAAGCACAATAGTGCGACTCCCGATCCAAGTTTTGATACAAAAATTGAGGACCCTTTCTAAAGACATGAAAAGGTCTATAAATACTATCTAAGCTAACTAATTATGAAATAAAAATGCTATTAGGTGGTATAACCAAATCATGAAGATATCCTTGAAATAGGCATTCTTGCAGTCGATAGAATGATTCACTGCTCGACCAATCATCCTTTGGCTTGAGCTGGCATATAGCAAGCATTGGTTGCAATTCTGGAGGGCGACTCAGACATGAATGCAGTTGGGTTGAATACATAGCATCATGAATTTCGGGAATCATATAACTGATTGCATCCGTTAAACATTTTAGTGTTTCCTTTTGACTATATGGTTTAACAAGGAAGAACCAAAAGGTGTCCCAAGTTAAACTTTGGATGCCTGCGATTAATCTCTCCTTCTTTTCTAAATCTTGTTTGCATAACTGCTCCAATGCTTTAGCTGATGGTAGTTTACCTAGAGTGCATTCTAAAATAAAGTTAGACAGATAAAGAGTATCATTAATTAAATCAATCAAATTGCTATTCACTGATCTACATCTTGAAGTTGCCCTCTCTGCTTTCATCAACTGAGATTGCCATTCTAGGAACAGAATTTCCTTATGTGATTCTAGAATTTTAGGCAGATTTGCAGCTTGTCCTTCATTAGTTTCTTGCCAAGAAATAAATTTTGTTAGTGTCTCATCGGCCTGTTCCAAATTCTGCCTTGTGTCAACTGATTTATCAATCATTGATGAAGAAATTTCACAGAGGGGCTCAGCAAGAGAAATTTTATGACACAATAATTTCAATTGATTAATCAATGCCTTATTAATCTAGAGAGCTTCGGATTTGAACTCTGCTGCTTGAATAAAACTTTTGAACTTTTCTATCTGTTGTGATAGTTGAGCGATTTGCTCATCTTTTGTTTTACTCATTTGTTCATTCATTGATTTCAGCTTGGCCAGAGCTAGGGATAGTTCCTTTTGTTTTTGAAATGCACTTTGGTCTATCCTCTGCTTCTCCTTGAGCAATTGCTCATTTAGTTGGTTGTTTAATTGCAACTGTGCTACTAATTGTTGCCCTAATAGCTCTATCCTCTATTGTCTTTCAGATACCTGTGCCTCCAATGAACCAATTGTTTGATCTTTTTCTTTGAGTAAATTGCTAACTTCTGATGCTTTATCCATAGTAGCTGCTGAGTAGGCCCCGACATATTGAGAGAGTTTTGTGAGGTCTTCGGAAGGATTGAATTCTTCTTTCCATACCACATTAGCCATCTCTATCTGTGTAGGTAAAAGGGAAGATTGATCAAGCCTTCTCTTTTTCCTTTGTCTTTTTACTACAGCCCTATGCTTAGGGCTATAGAAGACATCTAAAGGTGGTATTTCTTCTATATGCAAAACGATTTCATTCGATGGATCCTTAGGAATTATCTCTACATCTTGACTTATGGGTGGGCCGCTGGTTCCTTCAGTTGGAACCGTATTTGTTGCTGTCTTGTGACCAATTGTCACTTCAGGCGTGCTAAAACCCTGTAAATTCTCAGGATTGCTTATAATGGAATCGAACTGTTGCCATTCTTTAAGAAGCTTGGGATCAATCTGTGTATCTGTATCCATGTGCTCACTGCCTTTTCCCTATTCTTTCTCCTGTTCTGGCACTTTTTCTCTCTCAGGAACTTTTTCCACTGCAAGAGATTTATCAACAGTTTGTTGTTCAGACTCACTTGGCTGGATTGTTGGGGTGGTGGCTAATAGGTCTAGAGGCAGAGTTTGCAACCTCTGTTCTCTAAGCATATTAAACTTTTCCAGCCCTTCATCTTGATACCTGATCTTGGCCAATGTTTTTACCTGAAATAATGATTCAGCTGAGGAAAATAGGTCATCAAAGTCATCTTTTTCATGATCAAACTTTGTAAGTTTGGCTTGTTCAAGAACATTATAGGCAACTTTTCTTGGATCATATTGTCTGTTGGGAATTGTTGCAAGATTCAACATTTGTATTTTTTCTGCCTTCTTTTCTGCATGTTTGTAATCATGAAGAGTGAAAACACCACATCTTAAAGGGAATGTAGGCTATACCTGTTTCTTGGAATTTTTAAGGGTTTTGGATGTCCCTTCTACCATTATTTGGTAAGCTAGTTCCCGAGCTAACAGTTTATCGAGCACATACAGGGGAAGGACATGGGGTTTTGTAAGGCTACCAAAAATCCTTATGTAAGTGAACTTGTCTTCTCCGAACCAATTACCTACTGCAGTCAAGTCAATCCTCGCTTCCTCGGAAATCCTAGGGGTAGGCTTATCAAAAATAGCATAATACACAGGCAACATAAAGCCATTGTAGATTCTATACAAATGATTTTTGTAGTGAGCCTTCCATAACATTTGATGATAAATATGTATTGGCTTAGGGTCTTGGGGAGTCCATCTCCATCCGAGTACTGGATATTCAGAATTAAAGCAAAGACTATCCATAATATAAGAACTATAATAAAAAGGGAGAATGGTCCTGGTAGTTTTACGTGAATTTGATCTATATTCAAGAATTGTTGTGGCTAATTTGTCGGATAAAACATTTTCCTAGTCCATCACATATCCATTTATTGTTGCTTCCACTAGGGGGACCATTTCAATGGTGAATTTAGCAGAGTCATGTATTCCCCACATCCTACACATCATAGCTCCAGCATAACAGTAAGGAGAAGCCAAAGAGTCTATAGAGTACTTACCCAATGATTCGTGTTTGTGCTTCTCAGGGAAATGTCTCCATTGCTTAATCGAGGATGATTTCGATTCGTTTTCCTTTGCAAACGCATCTAAGAACGCTTTGTTGTATCGCTTCTCAGGCTCAGGCAAGTGATACATTTTCCTTAAAAAATCAGGCTGAAACAAGCCGAATATTCTCCCGTCGAATTTGCAAAATGTTCTGTTCAAGACTGGAATTCCTTCAACCACCCATCTCACTACGTCAGTATATGGCAGGATTTTTTCTCGGGCTGCTATTTTGTGCAGGCAGGAACAAGCTAATTCTTTGAGGGTTGCTTCCGATTTGTTACTTGAGTCAGCTGTGGCTTCCTCTGATACTTCCTCAGGCTCCTCTGCTTCTATTAAATTGTAAATGCTCTCCCAGCTAGTGTTTCCTAGACCAAGGCACGTAGTGTCTGAGATTAACCCTTTTTTGCTTGGTTCGGGATCCTTGGCTGGCTGTGATATTGTTGTAGGAGTCGTTGCTACAGATTTATTTGATTTCTTTCCCATTTGTTTCAAATTTCTGGTTTCAGTGGAATTCTGTACAAACGATTGAAAAACCGTGATACAGAGAAATGAAGCTGCGGACCAATATGGTAATGAAAAAGAGTTACGTTGATCAAAAAGTGATAATGGACTATAGTAAAATATTGCTGCGGATAAAATCTAAAGAAAATATCTACCCTTAACTGCTTCATTGATTAGCAGTTTAACCTGTCCATCATGGTAAAGAAGGTTTTAAATGCCCATCATGTCGTTTATATGCCAAATGATTCATTCAAGCGTGGCTTAGATTTATTTGGTGGATGATCAGTGATAATTTGTAAATCGACGATCGATAACGTGAAGGGAAAGGCTTTAATGCTTGTTTTAAATATCTCCGATCACCGAAAGGTGATATAATGCATGCAAACCTTTTAAATATATTCTCGAGATATGCGCGTCATTAATACATCGCAATCGAGAATGGGTTTGAGCTTGATTGTTCTATCAATGTGATTTCGCTGATTGCCGATTGTGATATACTTTATCGCATCGGAGTGTTTGAGCCTACCTTCAATTATGTGTTGGCTTGTTGTTGTCTTCGCCAATTTGCCGATTGCGATATGCACTATCGCATTGTAGGAATTAAGAGGCTCCATTATATTGTGTTTGGCATTTGGGCTTCTCTGATATCCGATTGTGATTGCCTTTTCGGATCGGAGAGAATGAATGTGGCTTTGCGTATGTTTCTTTTGTTATTCCGATATGTGATCTTCCAGTCGCTTTATCTCAATAACGAAGAATTTTATAATATTTTAAAGTCACAAAAAGGCTTTTCAAATGATTTTTTTACCTAATTTAACCCTTTTAATAAGGGTTTTTATTATGATGGGTTAATACCAATTTTATTTATGGACACACAAATATTATTAAGGGACCCATTTCTTATTATGATTTTGTATAAAAAATTTATGAAATGGGGGGTTGTTGTACAGCACAACAATTGTCGATTCACTGGGAGAAACAGTTATCTCTGAGAAAATAAAATAATACTTGACTTCCTTAATCTGGAAATCGCAATTGATAGAGAAAATCTAATATAACTATGTAATCATAGATCCTGAAGTAATGATAACTATTTTTGCTATTTCTTTTCTCTTCTTAAAATTAAATACATCCTAAGATTTAAATAAACCTTAATTGGTTGATAATGATAAAACAAAATACTTTTCCAAGTTAGCTTTTATAATGACTCCTTTGTTACAGGTAGAGCCTCTGCTACCAGCAAACGTTTATAATCTCGACAGGGTTACCTTTTAACCATTTGATCATTCATTATTCCATCCATTTCAGAGTATAATTAAAAAGAATGAATCCAAAAGATACGTTTCCATATTTTTTGTATTGCATTTTCCCTTTTTTCTTATTTTGTAAGATAAAAAGCCATTGTCCTAGTTTAGTGGCCAAATGTTGACAATGCCATTCACTGGTTGTAATTTAACTGAACAAGCTAACTCGTGATGAGACCCCTTGTCTTATAATTATAAGCCATTACCCTGTTTTGGTATGCAATGTTGGTAATGTCAGTTGAACTATTTCCCTATGATCATGGTAAGCAGGCTTGTAATAAGACCTCTTATCTTTTATATCAAATATATTTTAGAATTACACTCTGAGTAATTATAAACTTTGATGGATGGGATGAACAATTTTCTCCTTAAGAGAATATGGATGACAAGGTGAGAGTTGAAGATGCTAAGATTGAATCAGTCTCTGTTTTGTATTGATAACCATTTTCAGGCTTCTAAAACTTTAAAATGATTTACAATATTTCTAAGTTTTGAGAAGATTTCACAAAAATAAAATGGGGTTTTCAGAATCTAATTATACCTAATTTCCTAGAATTTTCTTTTTCCTTTAAGGCTTCCATTTCTTAAAAGTAAATATTAAAACTATTTTCTTTTGAGTAACTTATTCAATATAGTAAATACTAATGGAAGGCTTTTCACAACTTTTTTTCCTAGGATTTTAAACAAACTAATTTATTCACACAAATCCTACTAAAAATTGAATATTTACAAAGGGAGAATGGGTTACCTCCTCAATTGAAGAATTTTTTAAGAATAAGGTTGTTGACAGGAAGAGAATCTCTCTTACCTGATAGATCTTGCAGTATAAATGTAAAATGGCCTATCTTCTGGCTGATTTGGAATGGTCCAAGCCACATTTTCTAGAACTTAGTGTGTTTTTCTTTATCCTCATGGGCTTTGTCCCACTTCAAAACTAGATCACCAACTTGTAAATGTTTTGAGCTGGTTGAAGTTGCATCAAAAGATGACTTAATAATCTACTGATGTTTTGCATGTATAATTCAGGCTTTCTCTCTTTCTTCTTCTAGTTTCAAGATCTGATCATGTCTTAGTTGAATAGAAGATGAGGGACTTTCTTCAATAAACTACACTAAAGCTAGTGATGGAAGTACTGAATTTGCTGGTATGACAACTTCCTTTCCATAAAATAGATTAAACGGAGAAGTGCCTATGGAGGCCTTCTGTGTCATTCGATCAGCCCATAGCACAAATATCAAAGACTTATGCAAGTTTTTATGATTCTGCTCGATAGTTCTCTTAATGATTTTGATAAAAAAATTATTGGTAGATTCTGCTAAACCATTACCCTGAGGGTATATTTTGCAGAATATTTGAACTTAAATCCCCTTTTGATAGCAAACTCAAATATAGAATTTCCAGAGAAGTAAGATGCATTGTAAAAAATAAGAGCGTTTGGGACACCAAACCTGGTAATGATGAATTGATCTATGAAATCAATGATTGCCTTAGAGTTTGTTGTCTTCAAAGAAATTGCTTCGACCCACTTAGTAAAGTAATCGGTAGCTATAAGGATATACCTATGTTGTTTGGATGAATGTGGAGTGATTTCCCCAATGATGTCCAATCCCCATTGTTCAAAAGGTTGTTCAATGTTGACTAGTTGCAAAGGGAAAGTTGGCTTCCTTTGTCTTCCACCAGTGGTTTGAAAAATTTGGCATTTCTTTACATATTCATGAGTATCTCTGAACAAGGTGAGCCAGTAATATCCAGCATGAATGATTTTGTGAGCTGTTGTATCAGCTCCAAAATGTCCTCCTGCTGGTCCATCATGTAACTCCTGCAAGACCTTTTGCAGTTCAGGTTTTTCTAAGCATCTTAACAAAATTGGATCATAATTTCGTCTAAACAATACATCATCTATAATTATGAAGTTTTTTTCTTTTTAGTCGTATTGCATGTTTGTTTTTATAAGAAATATTAGAAGGAGCATATACATTTTTTAAATAGAAAATCATATCAACGTATTAGGATTCAGGATTAGTGGTACTTATCTAATTGATTTCTTTAGTATATTTTGTACCTTCAGGTTCCTGAATATTAGAAGCTCCTGCTAACAACCTGTAAAAACCTTGGCCTTCGACAATCTTTGCTAGTTTGATTTCCAAGTCATATTCTTGTAATGCTGTGACCCAATTTGCTCTCTTTTCTCCTAATTCCCTTTGAACTAGTAACTGTCTTACTGCTGAAAAAGGAACTATAACTTTTGTGTGAGCTTTTAAGAGAAAGGGTCTGTAGTGTTTAATGGCTTTGTATACAGCAAAAGCTTGTTTTTCAACTTCTAAGTAATTAATTTCAGCACCTTGAAAGTTTGAACTATAAAATGAGATTGGTGCTTCCAAGTTTTGGTCATTAATTTGAGTCAGCACTGCTGCGTAAGATGAATTAGATGCAAGAGTATATAACATGAAGTGATTTGAAAAATTAGGAGTGCTTAAAGCAGGGGCATTTATGATTGATTGTTTGATGGAATCAAATGCATCTTTTTCTATAGGGCCCCATTTAAACACTGAATTTTTCTTGATCATGGTTTGTAATAGCAAAACAATATGGGAGAAATTTGGAACAAATCTTTTTACAAAATTAATTTGACCTGAAAATGATTGCATGGATTTTTTATTATGAGGGAATGAAATATCAAAAATTTCTATGATTCTATCTGGATCAATATAAATACCATCCTTTGAAACAATGAAGCCCAACAGTTTACCTTGGTGAAGAGCGAAAAAGGATTTCTTAGGATTGAGTCAAATGCCATACCTTTTGCAGCATTAAAAGGTTTGTTTCAGATCATGCAAATGGTTTGACCTTTTCTTAGAGAATACAGTAATATCATCTAAATAGACAACTACTGACTTATTGATCAGTCCTTTGAATGCTATGTCCATTGCTCTTTGGAACGTAGCTCCAGCATTGATTAATCTGAAAGGCATTTTTTGGTAGGCATAAGTTCCCCACTTGGTTCTAAAAGTAGTTTTGAGTCTGTCATCAGGGTGTACCAAAATTTGGTTATACCCTGAAAATCCATCTAAGAAGGACATTAGTTCAGAACCTACTACTGAATGGAGTGTTTGCTCCATGGTAGGTAAAGGGAATTTATCCTTTTGACTTGCTTTGTTAAGATTTCTGAAATCGATACAAATCCTAATGTCACCATTTTTCTTCCGTACAGGCACCATATTGGACACCCAGTTCGAATGTCTAACAGGAAAAATTATCTTAGCTTTCAAGAGTTTGTTTAATTCAGCTTTTATTTGACTCTCTAAGTTAGGATGAATCTTCCTTAATTTCTTCTGCACTGGTTTTTGTTCAGAAAGAATTGGAATCGTATGTTGTATGATAGATGTATCGTATGTTTTCAAATCATCGTATTTCCAAGCGAAGACATTTTTATATTTATGCAATAATCTAATGAATGCAATTCTTTCTTCTGAGGAAAGTCCTAATCCCAAATTGATGTTTTGTGGATTATCTTTAGTACCAAGGTTTATCAATTCAAATCTCAAAGTAGAACTTTGGAGCTTTGAATTAGTAACCTATTTAAACCTATCTTTGATGTCATAAAGATCTTCAAGCTTGACCACTGGTTTAGGTATTGAGTTCTCTTCAAGCTTTTCCTTCATTTGAAGGTCATGGTCACTTTCATCAATAACTTGATCATCATAGGATTTGTCAGAAGTTAAAAAAATTAAAATGTCTTCATCGTGATTGAATACTCGCCAATTAGTGACATTTTCAGGAATTGATGGACTAAACATTAACTCTACTAAGAATGTATCGAGGTTGTAACCTTCAGATGGAAGGAGCTTGGAAGCAACATTAGCTAGTAAATCTGTTGCTGCATTCTGGGACCTAGGGATGGGAGAAATATTGAATGCTAAAAATTGAGATATAAGGTCTTGTACCAAAGACTGATAGTGTTTAAGGTGACTAGAAAGACAATGAATAGTATTTCTGACTTGTTTTATTTCTGAATCATCGAACACTTTCAAATATTGAACTTTAAGACCAATTTCTTTGTAAAGTCCTTGAATTAAGGCTTCATATTCAGCTGTATTGTTTGTGCATTCAAATTCCAACCTGCATGATAACATGGTCTTTTCTCCCTCGGGACTAACTAGAATACTTCCTGCTCCTGCACCTTCAGTAGACTTAGACCCATCAAAATATAATGACCAAAACAAATATTTATTTACAGTTTTATTTCTAGTTTCATCAGCAATTTTAACACATCTTGATGTATCTGTTTGTGAAAAATTTTCAATTTGAGATGTGAAATTATTAACTGAGAAGGGTGATGGTTGAGCAGTAAAATTGCCAAAGAATGATTCAGATGAGTAATTCCCCAAAATGTTGTTATTGAATGCTATTGGTTGATTTTCTTGTTCGAACTCAGTAACAGTATGGGTCATATGTTTCTCCTGATCAATCTTGATCTGATTTGGCTTTCCCTTGTAAGGTAGCCACATGTGAGACCAATCGGTGGAAATATAACCATGAAGTTTCTCGGACCAGTCTCTACTCAAAATCAAACCATAGAATTCAGGTATATCAGTGATTAAAATATCAATTCTCTGAACCACTCTTGGATCAGCTGATAACCTAATAGTAACTGAGTTAATTTCTCCTAAAACCTGGACCTTAGTTCTATCCAACTAGACAATATGAATTGCAGACTTTTGGGGTTCAATGTTCAGTTTGGAACAAACTGAAGCTGGCATTATATTCGAAGAAGCCCCTGAGTCAATCAAACAGTTGTGTAGATTTCTATTGTAGATCTCGTAGGTTAAGAGAAAAGGAGGAGTATGGGAATTGGATCTATCTCCGATTAAAACAGCATCAGTAGCTTCTACTCTACCAGGAGGTGGTTTACCTGTCTCATTAGCAGCTTTGGACAATACAACATTTGGAAGAGGAGAAGAAGGTACAACATCTAACTCCTTAAGCAACAATTTTTGTTGATGTTTGAGTTTACTAAGCTCAAACATAGTGATATTTGCCTTTGTTTTCTTCATGTCTTCAATAATGTTGTAGTCCATTGAATCTGTAACTACTAATGTTTTAGATGTTGGAGGTGGATTTGAAGCTGATGGCTGATTTTGGGAAGGTATTGCTGTGGATTTCTTTGTGGGAACTTTTTCTTTAGTAGTAGTACCTGTATTCCTTTTCTTCTGAGTTATTTGAATAGGTTCAGGAGTACCCTTACTCCTGGTAGTTACAGGGAAAGCTTCCTGTTCATTTTCTATATCGGAATTAGGAAAAATAAAGTCCCACATCCCATGACATTCTACAATTTCCTCTTCTTCAGGTTCTTTAGATGATAAGACTGTTTCTTCCTCTTCTTCTTCTTTGAGATCTAAGTCTGCATTGGATATAGTATTTGGTGGCTTTGATTCAGGTTTCTTAAAGTTTCTAAATGGCCTTCTTGTTGAAGTCTCAGCTACTTGCTTTTTTATTTCTACCATTTCGTGTGACATAGTCTTGAGAACATTTTGGAGACCCTCCATATCATATGGATCTTTAGGCATTTTTTTTCTTTGAATATTCTTTGAACAAGACTTTTTTAGATTTTCTGTCTTCAAGAGCAACCTTATTTTCTAAAGCAATGATGTGTTTCTCTACAACAAGTGCCTCTTTCATACTTTCTACTAGGGTTGGTTTTGCAGCTCTATCTACAAAGATAACTATGTTTGAAGGTAACGCTGTTATATACCATTTGCTTCTAATTTGCTCACTAGGTTTAGAGGCAGTTGGAATCTTATTCAAGAGTTTATTAAACCGTGAATTAAATTATTTTATGGGTTCTTTAGACTCTATCCTAAGATTCGAAAGATCATTGATTAACGTTGCTAGAGATCTATCATCACTGTATTTAGTCAAGAACTGTTCTTGAAAAATGTTCCAACTAGTAATGGATCCTGATGGCAAGGAAAAATACCAAGACCCAGCTGATCCTTGTAGGGTATAAGGGAAAAGCCTAACAATGACATCTTCCTCTGTAACTCCTTTTAAGTTAACTGCCAACATGAAGTTGTTAATATGCTCATCGGCTTGTATGCCTGCATCTAGATTAAATTTCGGCAACCATTTTTTAGGATGTGCTGGCAATGGGTGTAATGGTGCAGGCATTGTGACTACACCAGGATTATTCCATGGATTCTGTGCCATTGTCAAACTAGTACTTGATGATAGTGCCGATAAAGTTCCAGATGATTGGGAAGGAGCAGATATTGAAGTTTTAGGAGGCTGAGAAGTAGATGTTGAAGTTCCAGTTCCCTGTTGAACAACAATCTGTAATGGAGGAGTGGATGGTTGACTTCGCACTGGAGAAGATGAAATGGAGGATGATGATGAGATAGTCTCACTATCAGATCCTTCAGTTGTTTTTCTTTCCCTTTTCCTTTTAGGTAAAGGCAACTCAGTAGGTTCAATACCAAGTTTTCCGCTCTGAAGTTTGGTGAGGGGGTGAGAGGGAATGAATTGCGAAGTCACACTGCCTTGAGATACCTCAGATTTCTGTGGTGATATTGAAAAGCCTTGAAGTTTATGGATGAGATGTTGAACTTCATGAGACTCAGGACTTAATATATCTGAGATAGGTTGTGGTTGAGCAATGGTATTTGTCTCCTCTTCTTCTCGTTTGAAGACTGGAGTTCCAACATGCAAAGGAGAAGTCGGAGGTGAGGTGGAGGGATATTTACTCTCATAATGGGTTGTAGGTTTGGGTTTACTCGCCATTCACAGTTCAGGCCCTCCTTCTAGCACCAAAAATGTTGATGCCTCGAAAATCACTGCATCAACATCGGGGAAAACCACCCGGTCCGGACCTTAAAGGCAGCTCCTTTTCTGTTTGGTGTGGTGGCTCCGACTGGATATAATGGGACCAGTTTCCCAATGATTTGTAAATAGGATGGATAAGTGGTTGATTTTCTATTATCTAATGATAATGATGGATGATTTATTCTAAAATGCAAAATTATAAACAACTTAATCTATCCCAGGAAATTTCCACTTTAGTGCAACTTTAGATGATCTTTATCTACAAATAGGCATATAGATGACTCCATTGATAAATAAAGACATTCATTCATATGATAATTACTTTGTTCAAGTAGTTGAACAAAGTAATCATTAAAACATTATTACACTATTCTTCATATATCATTGACATAAATATGATTGAAAGAATAACATTCCTTAAACATTCAATAGTGATAAGTATAAGGACTATTGTTAAAACACATACATATATCAAATGATAGCAAGATTGAATAAACGTTGATTCATATAAAAGAATGGAGCAAAGACATAGATAATAGTACCATATGTAATCTGAATCCCTTCCGATATCAATCGCATTCAGATTCCATTTTCCAACTTGTAAATACTCTCACAAAAATAAATAGTGCATATTTCATCAAAGTATTCTTCATTAAAATTCAGAATATAAGCCCAGTATTCATAAAAAATATATATATCGAAAGCACAATAGTGCGACTCCCGATCCAAGTTTTGATACAAAAATTGAGGACCCTTTCTAAAGACATGAAAGGGTCTATAGATACTATCTAAGCTAACTAAGTATGAGATAAAAATGCTATTAGGTGGTATAACCAAATCATGAAGATCTCCTTGAAATAGGAATTCTTGCAGTCGGTAGAATGATTCACTGTTTCGGCTGATCATCCTTTGGCTTGAGCTGGCATATAGAAAGCATTGGTTGCAATTCTGGAGGGTGACTCAGACATGAATTCAGTTGGGCTGAATACGTAGCATCATGAATTTCGGGAATCATATAACTAATTGCATACGTTAAACATTTTAGTGCTACCTTTTGACTGTATGGTTTAACTAGGAAGAACCAAAAGGTGTCCCAAGTTAAAATTTGGATGCCTGCGATTAATCTCTCCTTCTTTTCTAAATCATGTTTGCATAACTGCTCCAATGCTTTGGCTGATGGCAGTTTACCTAGAGTGCATTCTGAAATAAAGTTAGACAAATAAAGAGTATCATTAATTAAATCAATCAAATTACCAGTCACTGATCTACATCTTGAAGTTTCCCTCTCTGCTTTCATCAACTAATATTTCCATTCTAGGAACAGAATTTCCTTATGTGATTCTAGAATTTTAGGCAGATTTGCAGCTTGTCCTTCATTGGTTTCTTGCCAAGAAAGAAATTTTGTTAATGTCTCATTGGCCTGTTCCAAATTCTGCCTTGCATTAACTGATTTATCAATCATTGATGAAAAAATTTCACAAAGGGGCTCAACAAGAGAAATATTATGACACAGTAATTTCAATTGATTAATCAATGCCTTATTAATCTGGATAGCTTTGGATCTAAACTCTGCTTCTTGAGGAAAACTTTTGAACTTTTCTATCTATTGTGATAGTTGAGCAATTTGCTCATCTTTTGTTTTGCTCATTTGTTCATTCATTGATTTCAGCTTGGCCAGAGCTAGGGATAGTTCTTTTTGTTTCTGAACTACACTTTGGTCTATCCTCTGCTTCTCCTTGAGCAATTGCTCGTTTAGTTGGTTGTTTAATTGTTGTTGTGCTGCTAACTATTTCTCTAACTGCTCTATCCTCTGCTATCCTTCCGATACCTGTGCCTCCAATGAACCAATTGTCTGATCTTTTTCTTTGAGTAAATTGCTAACTTCTGATGCTTTATCCATAGTAGTTGCTGAGTGGGCCCCAACATATTGAGAGAGTTTTGTGAGGTCTTTAGAAGGATTGAATTCTTCTTTCTATACCACATTAGCCATCTCTGTCTGTGTAGGTAAAAGGGAAGATTGATCAAGCCTTCTCTTTTTCCTTTGTCCTTTTACTACAGCCCTATGTTTAGGGTTGTAGAAGACATCTAAAAGTGGTATTTCTTCTATATGCAAAACTATTTCATTTGATGGATCCTTAGGAATTATCTCTACATCTTGACTTACGGGTGGGCCACTGGTTCCTTCAATTGGAACCGTATTTGTTGCTGTCTTGTGACCAATTGTCACTTCAGGCATGTTAAAACCCTATAAATTCTCAGGATTTCTTATAATGGAATTGAACTGTTGCCATTCTTTAAGAAGCTTGGGATCAATATACGTATCTGTATCCATGTGTTCACTGCCTTTTCCCTGTTCTTTCTCTCGTTCTGTCGCTTTTTCTCTCTCAGGAACTTTTTCCACTGTAGGAGATTTATTAATAGTTTGTTGTTCAGACTCACTTGGCTGGATTGTTGGGATGGTGTCTAATAGGTCTAGAGGCATAGTTTGCAACCTCTGTTCTCTAAGCATATTAAACTTTTCTAGCCCTTCATCTTGATATCCGATCCTGGCCAATGTTTTTACCTGAAATAATGATTCAGATGAGGAAAATAGTTCATCAAAGTCATCCTTTTCATGATCAAACTTTGTAAGTTTGTCTTGTTCAAGAACATTATAGGCAATTTTTCTTGGATCACATTGTCTGTTGGGAATTGTTGCAAGATTCAGCATTTGTATTTTTTCTACCTCCTTTTCTGCATGTTTGTAATCATGAAGAGTGAAAACACCGCATCTTAAAGGGAATGTAGGCCATACCTATTTCTTGGAATTTCTAAGGATTTTGGATGTCCTTTCTACCGTTATTTGGTAAGCTAGTTCCCGAGCTAACAGTTTATCGGGCACATACAGGGGAAGGACATGGGGTTTTGTAAGGCTACCAAAAAGCCTTATATAAGTGAACTTGTCTTCTCCAAACCAATTACCTACTGCATTCAAGTCAATCCCTGCTTCCTCGGAAATCCTAGGGGTAGGCTTATCAAAAATAGCATAATACACAGGCAACATAAAGCCACTGTAGATTCTATACAAATGATTTTTGTAGTGAGCCTTCCATAAAATTTGATGATAAATATGCATTGGCTTAGGGTCTTGGGGAGTCCATCTCCATCCGAGTACCGAATATTCAGAATTAAAACAAAGAGTATCCATAATATAAGAAATGTAATAAAAAGGGAGAATCATCCTGGTAGTTTTACGTGCATTTGATCTGTATTCAAGAATTGTTGTGGCTATTTTGTCAGACAAAACATTTTCCCAATCCATCACATATCCATTTATTGTTGCTTCCATTAGAGAGACCATTTCAATGGTGAATTTAGTAGAGTCATGTATTTCCCACATCATAGCTCTAGCATAACAGTAAAGAGAAGCCAAAGAAAACACCACATCTTAAAGGGAATGTAGGCCATACCTGTTTCTTGGAATTTCTAAGGGTTTTGGATGTCCCTTCTACCGTTATTTGGTAAGCTAGTTCCCGAGCTAACAGTTTATCGGGCACATACAGGGGAAGGACATGGGGTTTTGTAAGGCTACCAAAAAGCCTTATATAAGTGAACTTGTCTTCTCCGAACCAATTACCTACTGCAGTCAAGTCAATCCCTGCTTCCTCGGAAATCCTAGGGGTAGGCTTATCAAAAATAGCATAATACACAGGCAACATAAAGCCATTGTAGATTCTATACAAATGATTTTTGTAGTGAGCCTTCCATAAAATTTGATGATAAATATGTATTGGCTTAGAGTCTTGGGGAGTCCATCTCCATCCGAGTACCCGATATTCAGAATTAAAGCAAAGAGTATCCATAATATAAGAACTGTAATAAAAAAAGGAGAATGGTCTTGGTAGTTTTATGTGCATTTGATCTGTATTCAAGAATTGTTGTGGCTAATTTGTCGGATAAAACATTTTCCCAATCCATCACATATCCATTAATTGCTGCTTCCATTAGGGGGACCATTTCAATGGTGAATTTAGAAGAGTCATGTATTCCCCACATCCTACACATCATATCTCCAACATAACAGGAAGGAGAAGCCAAAGAGTCTATAGAGTACTTACCCAATGATTCGTGTTTGTGATTCTCACGGAAATGTCTCCATTGCTTAATCAGGGCTGATTCCAACTCATTTTCCTTTGCAAACGCCTCTAAGAACGCTTTGTTTTACTTCTTCTCAAGCTCAGGCAAGTGATACATTTTCTTAGATCATCAAGCTGAAACGAACCAAATATTCTCCCATCAGTTGTGCAAAATGTTTTGTTCGAGACTAGAATTTCTTTAGCCACCCATCTCACTACATTAGTATATCCCAAGATTTTTTCTCGAGCTACTATTTTGTGCAAGTAGGAACAAGCTAATTCTTTGAGGGTTGCTTCTGATTTGTTAGTGGAGTCAGCTGTGGCTTCCTCTGATACTTCCTCAAGCTCCTCTGCTTCTATTAAATTGTAAATGCTCTCCCAGCTAGTGTTTCCTAGACCGAGGCACATAGTGTCTGAGATTAACCCTTTTTTGCTTGGTCCAAGATCCTTGGCTAGTTGTGCTGTTGCTGTAGGAGCCGATGCTATGTATTTCTTTGATTTCTTTCCCATTTGTTTCAAATATCTAGTTTTAGCGGAATTCTGCACAAATGATTGAAAAACCGTGATACAGAGAAATGTTGCTGCAGACCAATATGGTAATGAAAACGAGTTACGTCGATCACTAGGTGATAATGGACTATAATAAAAGATTACCACAGATAAAATCTAAAGAAAAGATCTACCCTTAACTGCTTCATTGATTAGCCGTTTAACCTTTCAATCATGGTAAAGAAGGTTTTAAATGCCCATCATGTTGTTTATATGCCAAATGATTCATTCAAGTGTGGCTTAGATTTCTTTGGTGGATGATCAGTGATAATTCGCAAATCGGCAATCGATAACGTAAAGAGAAAGGCTTTAATGCTTATCCATGCAAACCTTTTAAATATATTCTCAAGATATGCACCTCATTAATACATCGCAATCGAGAATGGACTCGGGCTTTATTGTTCTGTCAATGTGATTTCACCGATTGCCGATTGTAATATACTTTATCGCATCGGAGGATTTGAGCCTGCCTTCAATTATGTGTTGGCTTGTTGTTGTCTTCGCCGATTTTCCGATTGCGATATGCACTATCGCATCAGAGGAATTAAGAGGCTCCATTATATTGTGTTTGGCATTTGGGCTTCTCCAATATCCGATTGCGATTTCCTTTTCGGATCGGAGAGAATGAATGTGGCTTTGCGTATGTTTCTTTTGTTATTGCGATATGTGATCTTCCGATCGCTTTGTCACAATAACAAATAGTTTTATAATATTTTAAAGTCACAAAAAGGCTTTTCAAATGATTCATTTACCTAAAGCCTTTTAATAAGGGTTTTTCTTATGATGGGTTAATACCAATTTTATTTATGGACACACAAATCTTATTAAGGGACCCATTTCTTATTATGATTTTGTATAAAAAATTTATGAAATGGGGGGCTGTTGTACAACACAACACATACATAATTTATTATTGATGGAGTAATCATGGATGTTTTCAAGTAAAATACTTATTTATTCAACTTAGATGACTGGAAATTGAGAGAGGGACTTCAAATCTCATTTGAATCATATGCCAACTACATTGTTGTTCTTTCTTGTATTTAACCACCCCTGATCTAGATTTAGAGCCTAAGGAGTGAACTTCTCAATGGAAATAAACACTATTCAAGTAAACAATCACATGGGAATCTAGAGCACACAATTCCTCTACCTTGCATTAAGGAGTCCAAAGTGCATAATGTCTCCACCCAAATAACACTTTAGGGAATCCAAAGCACCCAATGCTCAACCCAATCAAAAACTACATGAATCCAGAGCACACAGTGCCTCCACCTAATGGTCAAGACTCCAGAGTACAAAGTTTATCCATGCAAACAACACTTCTGGGAATATACAACACACAGTTCTCCACCCATTCAAACACGTCAAGATTCCATAGTTCAAATTCATCTCCACCCACTTCACACTTTAGGACTTTAGAGCCACAATGCCTCTACTTATATTCTATACAAATCCAAAGCACACCATGAGTCCACCTAATAGGCTCCATGGGTCCAAAGATCTTGGCCTCCACCTGTTGAATAGTACTCAAGAATCCAAAGAATTATTCAAGAACCCACTTGATATGAATCACTCAGGAACATAGAGAGTTAAATCTCAATTTGATCAAGAATACAGGGATCTAGACCACACTTAAGTTACTCTGCCTCCTATTTTTCTTTCTCCGAATGCTTTTACCTTTGCTTATCCATGCTTACTTGCATAGGAATTCGTTCAATGAATGTAGTCCACACACATTATAATGTAATTTCATTGCTAGCCTTCTCATTTTGTTGGGTGCGTTCCCCTATTTGCGTGATATTTATTGGGTAATCCTCCTCTATTTTTCTACCTAACATACTTTATTATGGCAAAGTTTACTAGAACCATAACCTCCCACAACCGTAGGACGACTTATCCTTTTTCTCAAATGTACATACATAGATTTTGAATTCCTATACATTCATTAGTTTAATTCAATAGAGGTATGGGTGGAAAATTAAATGCAGACTTCAAGGATTGATTATTTCCCTAAGAAATTCCCCACAACTTCTCCTCCACAAGGTCTAAATTTGTCTCCACTCTTACTCGAGACATCCTTTTACATTAGTTTGCAAGAACAATTCTCATAATAATATTTACATGAGAGGTGGCAAAAAGGGATATTACAAAGATCAAAACCACAAAATAATGGATTAAAGGTAGAGAGGACAATTAAAAACTAGAGGATTCTTCAAAGAGGCTACCTCATTGCATTTCCCACCTTATAGATGTTTGTGTTCAACTTATCACAAGGGTTATCTATTGGAAATAATTCAAATATCCTCAAAATATATTTCTCCACTTAATATCCAGTCTTAAATAATATTTTCCATAGCTCAAAAAAGTGAACACCCATAACCTCCTTAGAAATAAGATCGTTTAATTGGTAATTTCTCTATTGCATTGCAAATGAAAGAAATATCCTAGAAATTTTACTAGATTATGTAGTGAAGCCTTGTTGAAATTCCTCTTATGGTTTGGGCATGTCAAGTGCCAAAGAAATAACAAGCCTCTTCTTTGAGTTATTTGGCTAACTAAGAAAACATTATAAACAATTTGTATCTTGTATACAACTTGGTATGGTGAGCACACTTTTCCATGAAAACTGAAATTCTTCCTTGCTACCCAAACTACCCTTGTAATGAAATGTGGAAAAGGGTGGAAATTGTTATTCACTACCTCATCTCCCAACTATATTTTGAAGCATACTCCACTAAATTTCCCTACAATGACCAATTACCGTTAATTACCTTCATGCCATCAACCCAAAATTCCTTGGTGATATGCCATGCCACAAAGAGGTGATAAATAAGGTCAACATTTTCTTGAGATAGATGATAGACAATAAGACCTTTCTAGTTGTATAATTGCCAATTATTCCACATTGAGATCATATTTTCTAGCACCAACCAAAGAAAAAATATATTATTATGTGAGGCCTACAACTTCCAAGTTATAGTCCATCACAATAAAGGATGTTCACTTCTGGCTGCATGGACAACATTTGTAAGATAATTAAACCATGCATTCACCTCCATTTCTTAATCCCACCACACTAAAGTGCTCTACAATCTATGAGCATGATCATACTAGATATCAAATTCCTTGCTAAAATTCATCCATTCAATAGTCAATATCCCTAGTAAGCCCAATTCCACATCAAAATCCCAACCAAAATCCCATTTCCTTTCATGGGCATCTCAATTTTAACACCCTTCAGGGTAAATGTGCATATAAAAAAAAACATAATAGGAATAGAAATAACATAAACATATCAGCCATCAAAATCCATATGTACATCAGTACATTTGCACATGAAAATCAAGGGAATAAATGTTTTTCATTAATAAATGCAATGAGCCAACCGTAGATGGGACTACCATGTTCCATCCGACCATAGATTGGCTGAGCCAAGTCTCTCTTCAGCCAATCACTCTCGTGCCATATTCCAAGAATGAATGTGGGATCTCATAGAACATATCAATCAAAACTCATCCAGGGCTTCCAGAGGCCACCCACCTCAACCCATGAAACAATGATTCCACCTCATGGTCAGACATCACCAAAAACCATCTTCAGATTGGTCTCCATCCAAGCCTTCTAGGGCTTCCAGAGCATTTGTCTAGCCAAGGCTTCCAGAACTAGTAACTCAACCCACAACTTATACAGGGCTTCTAAAGCGTTTTTCCAACCAAGGATTCCAGGACTAGTAACTCAACCCGCCAAGGGCTTCCAGAGCGTTTATCCAACCAAGGCTTCCAGGACTAGTAACTCAACCCAAGATATTATAGGGCTTCCAGAGCATTTGTTCAACCAGGGCTTCTAATACTAGTAACTCAACCCAAGCTATGGAGAAATGATAACCAACCAAAACAAAGCAATGGAAGTAAACCCACAATCACCATGGGTATCCAAGAAATGGAAAGGCTAGGCAATCCACTATTGATACATGCAATCCTCCTTGCCAATGATAGATCACAACCAAGAAACCACATGCATGTGCCATGCATGTCAAAACTAGTGAATAAATCATACATGCAACTCGGTACCTGCAAGCAAATTTGATGTAGTTGTTGATGCCAATGACTTCTTGTGCTTTCCTATATTTCCTTTGCCTTCTTGCTTCAAGAATCCAAGTATGCCACACCCTCCAGGAGTGCTCCAAGAAAACTCTAAGTAACCAAGAGTATGAGAGACAAAGAGAGAATAATAAGAGAGGTCCAAAACTAAAATGACCAATTCTTTCCCACTGATCCTCATAAGCCTTTTTATTAGCAAGGCATCTATTTTCTTCATTTTCCATTATTTTCCTTCAATTTATTCCTCACATGCAACTTGTGACCTTTCACCTCCTTTTTCTCCTAATTTCCATTATTTTAATAAATAAATGTGCCAAAATGCCTTTTAATGCCTTAGCCATTGCCTTTGCCAATTTCCTTAGCCATAAATGATCAAATGAACACCCCCTAGGATGTCTTGCCCAACACTTAGCTTGGAACACGTGTCCAAGTCATCCATGGTTATTGTTTTTAACATTTATTACATGGAATTTTCAGCAGGGCTGTTACAGAACCCTCCCCTTTGGGGGAACACTGTCCTCAGTGTTCAATCACACATATACCTCAACAGTCTGCTAAAAGAAGACATACTTCTCATGGAGCTTTATAACCCAGCTCGATGCAATATTTACAATGAAAGATCTGCTCAAGACATAACATCATAATGACATGACAACATACCACATAGTGGAGCTTTATAACACAGCTCATTACGATATTTACAATGATCATTTTGCTTAAGAAAACTCATATGACATCATAACATCATGATAACATAACCACATGATAGCATAATAGCATTACACCCATACCACATAGTGGAGATTTATAACATAGCTCGTTATGGTATTTACATCCATACACTGGTGTACATATAACAACATCATCAAAATATATATACGAAAACATATGCCAAATCATATACGAAACATATATCAATCATACACTAATCATCATATAGCATATATGAAAACATCATAAGGAATATATCAAAACATCATATAGCATGTATCAACCAACATAAAGCACATATCAAATCATCATAAATCATATATCAACCCTCATAAAGCATATATCAATCACCATAAAGCATATACTAAACCAACATAAATAAAATACTAAACCATCATAAAGCAACTAACAAACTACCATAAGCAACCACCAAACCACCATGTCAAGCTGCTAATTCTTGTAGTTGATTTCAACTACTCAATCAGGCATGTTCATGATTCTTGTACCATGCACATAGCTTCCATCAGTTTTAAAATAAATTCACATCACACATCATTGGCAGCTTGTCAATATGGTACATTTGCAATCATGTTCACTTCCTATCACAAAAAGTCAAACTAGCATATTTGACCAAGTCAACATGTATAAAAATATCACATCAGGTTAACCCAAACATAACCATCAAATAATAAATGACATGTAACCATCATAAATCAAAATCATAGATCACATGTAATCATCATGGGCTAGAATCAAAAACCACATGCACACTAAAACCAAAATACAATACCGATACTTATCCTTCATCGATCCTTACTTCTACCTTGGTTCTTTTTGTAACACATTGGATTGGTTGCCACACCTGACAAACATCCAATGCCTTCTCCTCAACCATGTGCACATATGCATAGTGTGCATCACACACATATGACCACATACGACATGTAACTCCATGCAACACATGCATCTACACCTGACATACAACACATACACCTACACCAGTGTACAACACAATGCATCATCTATACCTGATGTGCAATACCACCCAATACATGTAACTACACAGAGCATAACACAATGAGTATGCACGCCATAATACCATGACTACATGATGCACATACATAATACCACATGCCCATAACACAACATCGATGACATGCACACAATACCACATGTACCCGTGTACCATACATACAACATGTACACAGTACCACTAGTACACTGCAGCACCTACACAATGTGTGCACAACATCACATGTACATGGCACCACCTGCTCAACATGTACACAATGCCACATGTACACTACACCACTATACAATGCATACACAATACCACATGTACATAGTACCACACGCACGACAAGTACGCGATACCACATGTACACAATGCCATATGCACAACATGTACATAGAACCACATGCACACAATGCCACTTGTAAAATGTGTACACAACACCACATGCACACGACACCACTTGTACAATCATGCACACCACACCATATGTACGTAGTACCAATGTACCACATGCACGTAAGGCCACTTGTACATAGCACTGCATATCCAACATGTACATAGCATCATCTGCACATGGCACTGCATATCCAACATGTGCATAGCACCATATGCACAAAACACTGCATATTGATCATGCACATAGTACAATATGTACACAATACCACATATCCAACATGTACATATCACCATATACACACACGTCACATATACATAATGAAGACAACACAATATGTATACAACACCCCATATGCAATATTCGCACAACCCTATTTGTACCATCATGTACATAACATTGCATAAATAACATGTACACATGCTATGTGTACACAACACCACAAGTTCACACATCATAGATGCAACATCTACAACATATGCATAACAGTAGTACCACACATCCAAAACCATATTATCCTTACCAAGAAACCTTGCTTCTGGTATCTCATCCATGCTTATCCTAGCATGCCGCAGACCACATTTCTTTCACTTTGTTGATGTATCCTTCAACATTACCTACTATAACATAATCATAGGCATAATATAAATATACAATACCAAATCATATCCACATGATACTAACCTCGTATATTTTTTGTGACTACTCTTCCCAATTGATTTCTCATAAGACCAAGAACCTCTTCATGTCATTCTCCTATATAAGCGAGTATTCCTTCACAAGAATCATCCCTGACAAGCCTATCAAACAGTAACATAGATGCATGGATACATACATACATATATAACCGTTAACATAAAACAATCATCACCTTGTTAGAAAATGACATACATACATTCATGTATACATATATAAACATCAACATAATCATGATCATAACATAATTACCAAATAACATAAGGTATAGGTTAAGAGAAATTCCTTTATTCATGGAAAACATGCGAAACATTGAGAACAAAAGTTCCCAACATAGCCAAGGCATATGACGCCTCAAATCCATTTACTTTACCTTTTGTTGTTACCTTTCTCATGACTATACTTCTACCATCCATTTACCACAATGGACCCAACCAGTCCAACCGACTGTCATAGCCTTACCTTACGCTGCGCTTACTCATGCACCGAGCTTCATCTAAATCTTACATTACCTTTCAGGTACCACACATCTCTTCTCGAGCTCCATTAACTTTACTCTTTCCCAACATATTCCCAAGACTCAAGACAATAAAAGAGAAGACAAGAAAAAACCAAGATTAAGACCATGAAATCCCATAACGATATGACACTACAACAAAGTGGCAAGGCCTTGCACCAGACATAAACAAAACTACAAATCAAGCTCAAAATACAAAAAGAACAAGACTAACACCATTACTCAGGGAAAGCTCAACTCGAGCCTTCTTCAAGATTTCATGGCATTCTCTCTTTCCATGCAACTCCCTACATCATACTTCTATAAACACATAATTGTCAATGTATGATTAAGAATAATAATACACCAGTTACCTCATCTAATTGTTCCAAGCACGCTTCTTGCAACTAAACACACATGTCAACCACATGTTCCAAATATCAAGACAATCATATCTATTAATTTGAAATCAACTGTTACCAAGACTAACAATCATGTCATAATCCATAGTCAACTCATAGTCATCAGTCATAATACTACAACTATCACCTTATATCCTAACACATGTATTAGTACCATCATCTTAAAACAAGATCATTGGAGCACATACTCATATTATGCAATTCATCAAACATTCAACCAACTCGTAAACATACCATGTTAAATAAATCAATTAGACGACATAATAGGCACCGAACACTCAAATACCAAATAGACGATGTAATAAAGTATGAAACACCAAGTATAATACATAAGCAAACTCATACCTTACTTTACCTTAGGGGAGGCTATCTTGTCTGCATTATCAATCTAGTTAGTGAGATATAATTTTACAACATGTCAACTCAAGCACTCGTAAGATCATGATATCCATAACAATATCTAACTAACATGTTCACATCGTAAACTCATACACAATTATCATTCACACATATGAAAAATAACTATAGATTAGTATGACACCATCTCACAAATATGTCGGTTCATACCTGAATATCGCAACCATAACCATCTGCATAGGTCAAACTAGGTTAACACAATACATATAACATCAATATCTCAATGAAATAACCCTAATCATCAAGTTAATAGCATATAATAACAATAAGCTATATATCATGCTAACCAACAGCATAAAACCGAATCATCAAGCTAACTGTCATATAACAATCAACAAGTTAACCTATAACATACTCATCAACAACATATAGCATAATCATTGGGTTATCTAATATAAAAAAATAATAGCAATGCATACAACTACAAGTTACTATCATTCTTGACTATCCGACACATGTGCATATAAATACACTAATCAACCAAAAACTATCATGAATGTAACCATAACATCAAAATACATGTACATAAACCTAATGTATATAAACCTAATTCATATATAAATCCTTAACTTACATACCTGCATGTCAAACATACAATACATGTATGACGATCTGCTCTTACCCCAAAGTCCAATGCTGCAACCTCATTATGATAATCTACATCTCCTGCTCTATCTCGGCCAACACATTAGCATCATAACAACCAATAGCACCGTGATGACCTAAATTGCATACAATGACTTCACAAGGAATGTTTTACCTACTATACATGCATTATCATAACCAAGACCATACATGCATAACAACAACCATTACTCCATTGTACACATTGCCACATGCAACCAACAATATGCCTGGGAAATGCCAAATCAACTACACCTATGCATAAATGCATGTAGTTGAACATAAGCGATCAATTCTTGTAATCAACCTACAATACTGATACATGTAATCAAAATATTCAAAAATTTAACCTAACATACAAGGATGTAAGTAGGTATCATGAAATCAACATGTAAGAGACATATAATTCATACACAGTTACTCACATGTTCCAAAAATCAAGACATCGCATCTATTAATTTGAAATCATCATTCACCAATACTAACAACTTATAAGCATACCCCCTTACTATCCATGGTCCACACAAAGGCAGAAGGAGGAAGCTACTATAATGGCCCAATCTCCAATGTCCAATTATGGAAATGGGATCTCAAAAGCTCTACTAAATTTAACCACACTTGAAAAGAAATTGATTTTTATTTCTCCTACATTCCTATGAGATTAAGTCAAAACATTGCACTTATTCCACTCGTAACATAATAACTAAAAACATGTCGCTTTTCCATTTCCTTACATGCAACCTTTCAAATTCCTTGCATGCAACCTTTCAAATTCCCTACATGCAACTCTTCAAATTATTTTCATGCAGCTACACATAGATCAGCTACATCCATATTATCATACTAAAATACTATCCCATCCAAGAAAAAATAACATTTTCTTCAAACAATTACCATACTTTTACATTTTCTTCAAACAACTACTATACTATTACATTTGCATGTAAGCATTTCTTCAAACACTTTACATGCAAACTAATATAGCAAACTATTTGCATTCAAGTAAGCATATATCAATTACAAGCATACTATTACACATAAATACTATCCCCAACCACAAACATCATAATCATTGGGGCATTTTATCAAACAGTTTGTATGCAATTAATACTTGAACCATTTAAGCATTTCATCAAACACTTTGCATGCAAACTAATATAGCGAATGATTCAATGCATATTTCCTAAACTGTAGTAGTGCAAGTTATGGAAACTGAACAATATGATCAGTGGTATTTTTCCTCACTATGGTTCAAGTTTCAACTTCTGAGATTTCATAGATGAAAAGTTATAGCAAAAATACCAACATAATCCTATTTGGTGCACGATTCTAGGAGTATTAAGAAACTCAAATTCCACTGGTCGTATCTCCTAAAATATAGTGAATAAAGTTCTACAATTTTTATCACAATATAAGAGGGATTTCCTCTCATTGTGGAAAACATTTCAGCTCCTGAGAGTGCCTAGAATAAAAGTTATAACAAAAATGTCAACGCGACCTATTTGAGACCTGATTTTAGGAGCATTCAGAAGGCTCAACTCCCTCTGCTCATATATCCTAAAATATTGCGACCCAATATATGGAATTTTTACCACATAATCATTGGTATTTTCCCTCAATGTGGACGATTTTTTAGCTTCTAAAAGCCTACAGAGGAAAAGTTATTGCAGAAATGCCAACGTGACCTATTTAAAGGTGCATTCAGGAAGGTCATCTTCCTTAGATCATAATTCCGAAAGTATTGTGAACCAATATATGAAATTTTTACCACATTCAGTGGGATTTACCTTCAGTATGGACAAATTTTAGACTTCTAATATTCCAAATAAGAAAAGTTATAACATATGTGACAGAAAGGTCTAAAATTTAACCATTGTTCTTCATTTTACCTATGATAGAACCCATCCAGTACAAGTGTTTGAACCATGCTCTAATACCACTCTGTAACACCCTCCGGGGTAAATGTGCATAAAAACATAATAGGAACATAAATACCATAAACATATCAGCCCAAAAACACATGGACTTGGATCTACCCTTGATCGCCTAATTTAAGGGCCAAGAAATAGTCAATACCCCAACATGAACCTATAGTAAAACTTTACAAAGTTAGTGAAGTTTTGAAACTTCACTAGTGCATCTTGGACCACCCACTAGAAAGTGACTTGGATCTTAGCCAAATCCACATGCACACCATGCTTATCCATGATGTTACTTATATATTGTGTTGAATGTGCACATTTATATGTTTTTGTATATATTTTGTTGTTTTGAGGTACTCAAAATTTGTTGGGTGTGCTTAAAATGCTCTTCCCAAAATGGGGTTTTCATTTCGGTTTAAGCTCTTGTAATAATTGGTGAATGATCATAAAATATTATTTATCATTATGATGAACTTATCTAGTGCATTATTAAACTTTAAGGGTATGAACAACCACTCAAAAATACTTTTTTAGGCTTTAATTTTTTTCTTCAATGCATTAACTTACTTGAATAGTGCCTTTAATTTGTTCTAGAAAATCATCAATCTAGGGTAACTCAGTACTGAATCTTCATTCCTTTTTTTATCGAGGCTCTATGGTCAATACAAAGTCACCATGTTCTACTATTTTTGGAACTAACATAATAATTTTCTCATAGTGTGAAGAGCTTCTTTGAATGTAGCCCTTCTATATCAACTCTTGATTCTATTTTTTGATCTCCTCATGTAGGTGAGGTAAATATGTCTATATATTCTGCCACCTATTAAAATATCCATCTCCACTATGTAGAAGGACTCCTTGTAGAAGCCTTATCAGTCATAGCTATTTTCTTTTTCTCCTTTTAAATAGAATATAAAGATGATAATATCCTAGTTTTAGAGATTATATTTCTATGCTACTTAGTAATTAAAGATACTACAATGGTTGGGTCTACCTTGGTATCCTAGAGAGTTAATCCCCCAAGGTGATATTGACACTATCAAGCCTAAACTAGTAAACAACATGATTCTTCCACATATATGGTTGTCCTAAAATAAAATCATAAATTTCAATTGATTTGATGTGTCATAATGTTTTATCTTTCAAGGGCTTGATACCATATTTCAAGTAGCATTGCTAACTAAAGTGGATGTTGCATCCCTAACTAAACCACCCAATGGTGTATGGATGTGGGTGAAACATTGTTGGTAAATTCATGTTATTGAAAACCTATATTAAGTTTGAATTCTTCTCATTGTTTTGTCAACAAAATAATTTAGGGGTGCTCCCTTCACCCACAACTATGAGTAGAAGAGGCTCTCTCCTTCCTTGGGCTCATTGGGTTCCTCTAGTTGGTTGGCATTTGTGATGGTAATGATCACATTGGCTTCCATGTCAATGATATTTTTTTCTTTAATTGTAGAATCTTGTGATGCCAATGTTGAATCATAGCATGAGACTTTAAACTCAAATAATAGCCACTATTTGTTGTGACATTTTGTCACTTTTGCGCCAAAGATTTTTTTGGTGGTCACAAAAAATTCCTATTTCTGCTTTGACATGTTCTTCTTATTCATTGCATGTGCCTTTGACTAGTTGTAGGTTAGCTATAATAACTTTGTCACTTTTTCTAAAAGTGAGGGTCATGTTTACCCTTCTTTTGTTGTTGATTATTTCCAACCCCAAATTATTTCTTATCCTTATAGTGAAACCAATGCAAACCTCCTCCAAGTGAAGAGTTATATTAAAAAACTATTTATGTTTGGATGTAATGTAGACCACAACATTAATTTACAAGCAAGTGTTATTAAAATTCCCAAACACCTATTTTGTATGTAGTATATGAAAGGTTTTAGTGTACATTTATATATACCAATATTTTCCTTAGTGAAATGTTTTCCTTATCATGTAATAGTGTTCATAGTTTCCAATAGGTAAATATTTGTCCTTGAGGGCATTGAAGAAAACCCTCCAAGTAGCTTCTATCAAATACATCCTAGAATAATCTCCAACATGTTACTCACAATATGTATCCCACCAGTATTTAACATGGGGAAGGAGCTTTAGTTTTCGAAGCAATATTCTCACTAATGGATTCTTTTATTGAACATGTTGCCATTGGTGTCAAGTACAACTTATGTCAAGTGATGTTAAATTTAGGGGGAGCTCATTGAGCATTCATGATTAAAGTGAAGGTTTTAGTTCATAAATGTAGTTATTTGGATAGACTATATTTGTAGGAATTTTACATTTAGTTATCCTGATGAAATAAGCATGCAAGTGTTTGGATATATAGGCCTCTCAAAGAACTTTCCAACAATATATGGAACTTAGTGAAACTCCCAAGGAAAGATGAGAAAATCTACTCTGTAGTGAAGATAGTTTAACAAGGTCTCAAGGCATCTAGATATTCAGGCCTCCAATATATTTGGCCCCCCAATATATCTAGGCCCCTAATATATTTGAGCCACGCGATGCATTTGGTCCTCTATTCAAGTATCAAAACATCTGACAATGCACCAAGAAAATCATCTAAGAATGGTACGATACTAGAGTTCCTAGTCTAACCTTGCAAGAAAACCCTAGATAGGTGGTAGCATGAAGTGGTAGTATAGGTGGTTCCAGGTGGTAGATCATTAATGTGGCAACTTGAGGAAGTGACACGTGGAACCTATTTTTGTCCCTTTTGGGTGTCCAAAATGACAAACGACAATTGACACATGGCAGATGGTAGGTGACATGTGGCATGTATGAAAGCATAACAGTAATAGGAAACGTCAAGTGGCTTGCATGACTGATTTAGAAGATGACATGGAAGTGGCATGACATCCCATGTGGTAGTCTTGGGATTTTGCATGAAGGAAATGGTTTAGTGAGGGTTTCCTGTGTATTTACTCGATGGGCAAAGTAATGAAAAACAAGTGAAAATAGCAAAAGGCCCCAAATTCTTGGTTATTTGAGCATATGACCACCCGATGGTTCATTGTTTCATGAGGACTACTCTTTAAATCAACCTAGATGCCAAATCTCAAAAATTCAAGCACTAATATATTTGGACCATAGTCAAAGCCATCTAATATTTGGACCATAGTCAAAGCCATCTAAGTGTATGAAAAAATTAACACAAAAAAATGGATTGGATCTGAATACAAAACAAGCTTATTCAATGTTCCAAAATAATGGTTTAGTTTAAAATGTTATCTGGGCATCTAGGGGTCATCTCATGTGATAAGTTTGACTAGTTCTAAGGGTTGGATGTCGAATATGAGAGATAAGGAATTTAAGCATGTGGTCCTAGCTTTGGTTCAAAAAGTGCTAACACTTGAAGCCAAATAAAAATAACGAAATCTAAGGCGTCCATTTATCTATGCAACTTTCAAATTGTGGACCCAAATTTCTAGATATAATTCAAAAGTGTCAATTCAAGGATGTGGCCCCAACGTCTGGTCATGTGGTCGAAAATGAAAAATAAATTTCTTGGAGATAGAATTAGTGATTTGGGTATGTAGAAATCTAGATGTCCAACAAAACATTACAACTAAACGAACCCAGATACTAATATATATTAAAATGTATTAGAGGCATAGTCACATTAAAAATGTCAAGTGGATGCAGAGATAAGCCCCCGAGGAGCCACGAAAATATGAAAAGTAATTTGGGTCATCCGGACTAGATTTTTAGAAGTAGAAATAATAAGAATAATCTATTATCTAGATTATATAAGGTAGAAGAGGGTATTGGTGTCTCTAGTAGGTTGGTGCCTACAAAGTAGCAAATGGGACATGTGTCTCCTATAGGTTGGTGCTTAAAAATTAATGTAAAAGTAGGTTGGTGACTAAAAATCATTTGAAATTTTATGCATATAACTTATGCATTCTAATATTTTTTACATAATTAACAGTGCATGTGAATTAAAATGTTTTAATTGGTTAAAATTAACCACTATATTGATTCACCCACCCCCCCCAGTATAGTTATATTTCCAACAATTGGTACCAAAGGAATTGCCTTCAAGAACAATTAATAACTATAGGGTAGATTGCAAAGGAACATAGCCAATCATAGGGAATCCTCTTCAAGCAAGGCTCCACTACTTGACAAATTAAATCATACCTTTTTAAAAATAATAATGAGTTCCTACATTATGTCTCTAGGTGCTGATGTATGGACACCTATCAAAAATGGTTATTATGTGCCTACAACTCCTCCAACTAATGCAAATGGTAAATTACTCTATAGAAATAATTCGAAGGAAAAAAAATGCCATATTGAGTGGAATGTTAGACACTAAGTTTGTCAAATTAATGCATTGCAAATCAAGTAAAAATATTTGGGACAAGCTTCAAAGCAACACTTTATGAAGGAGATGACAAAGTAAATAAGGATAAGTTGAAAACTTATAGAATTCAGTTCAAAGAATTAAAATGGATGAAGATAAGAATGTTGCAACATTATTTCTTTGTGTATATGGCATAGTCAACACTATCAGAGGTATTGGGAGGAATCTAAAGTTGTTCACAAAATATTATGATCCCTTCCCTGAAGATTTAATCCAAAAGTTTCAGCTATTGAGGAATTATCATACCTTCAAAATCTAAATCTAGACACTCTTCATGGAACTCTCACTACATACAAAATGAAAATATGCAAGGAGAAGTCAAGATCTAAAGAATCCACATTTAAAGAAACTAAATAAACAAACAGGAAAAATATCCATGAAGACTCTAACCATGAACTAAATGAAGACAAAGCCCAATTTGTAAGAAAGTTGAAAAGGGGAACTAGAAATTTCAAAGGTAAGCTTCCATCCAAGTGTTTTGAGTGTGGTATAATAAGTCACAATGCATCTAAGTGTCCTTATGAAAAATTCAAATCTCATGACCATAAAAGAAGAGGATATATCAAAAAGAAAGGTCTGTACTCCAAAGAATATAGTGATTGTGAAAGTGATGAACATGTGTTTGATGATGAGAGAGGAGAAATATTATTCACAGCCATGAATGATCAAAATGATGAAGAAGATATTGAAGGATAGGTGGATTTTAAGGGAGAAATAATAAGTTCCACGGAAGAGTTAAGAAAACTAAGGAAAATGGCAATCAATTAGAAAAGCAACTGCAAGAATGTAAGGATAAAGGATGTGATGTAGATTCAATCATTATTCCGAAAATCGAACTAGTAGAAAAAAAAAAAAAAAGAAATAAAGGAGACTATTTCAAGCAATTGAAAGAAAAGGAAGGACACTAGGGGAAGTTGGAAGAAGAAATTTATTTATGAGAAATAAATTAGAAAAATTCTCAAGTTTGTTGGAAAATGTAACTATATTCGATCTTCATGATTTGTATCATTATATATTTTATGTAAAATGAATAAAAATGAATTTTATTATTATTTCATTAGATAAGCATGTTCTTCATGATTCTAGGATTCATTGATTCAAAGAGTCAAAGTCGTATTTGGACTTCTAGGCAGGGCCGACTTGGCTCCTGGAGGTGGGTTTTGACTCAAATTTTATTTTGAATAGGCACCCAATCAAGCCCTCTAATCAAGTATAAATAAAGAAAAAATCGAGCTCATTTGGAGACAAGAAGTTTCACACTGCATTTGTGATCTTATATAGTTGAATTAAGGAAGGAATGAAGTCCGGAAGAAGAGAAAAAAACCATTCTTGGATTCACATTTGTGAAGCCTCTATCAAAACAAGGTTTTGTTGAAGGTTTCCATTGCTACTAGATTTGTTGGGGAAATTAATGTTGAAAGAAAATCGTAAAGGAGGCTTGACTTGGTGTTGTAGAGGTTTTAATATTGTCTTGGTTTTTGGGTCTTGGATGTATCACTTTGATATGATTCTAGAAGAAGAGAAGATTTTATTGGGTTTTTCCCTTGGAGGGGTTTTTCCCTACCTTGGATCCTATATATTGTATTTTTTTGTTCTTGTGATCTTCATGCATTTTATATTTTTGTAATTCACAAGTAATTATCATGTAAAGATAAGTCAACCCTAATTACATAAGCACATTGATTTCTCAACAAGGTCATCTGAATTAAAATTTAATGTATCGAGTCGTTAGCTTACATGCTCAACTGTGACATATCTCCATTAATAAATAAAATTCATGGTTATGAAGAAAATTAAAAGAACACCAAAGGAGAGTCAATATCAACTGCAACAAAAAAGGTATGAAAGGAACCCACTAGTGATGCTAATGCACCCAATAACATTCTAAAGGGACATCAAATTCATGAACCTTCTTTCATTAAAATAGGTTTGAGAGAGTTAGAAAAAGATAAGAGAGATTCAAAGGAATAAAAAAAGGGAGAATAGGGCAGTCATGAAAATATGTTAAAAGGCACCAATATAACTATGGATCAATAATAGTATGGCAAAGAAAGCAAGAAAAGTAGATTCAATAAAGTTATTCCTTTTAGCAAGAAATATATATCTAGCTACTAAAAATTATTTTATGGATATTTCTACTCATGTAATACTTTTGGTCATAAAGCAGTTGATTGTAGAGCCTATGAAAGAAGAGATTATGGAAAGAAAGAATTATTAAAACTCCAATGAAAGGATATTTAAGTAGAAAATCTAAAGGTACATATGAAAGTGGTATTAGAAAACAAAATCATTTTGCTCCTATGTTGAATTACGTTGAATGCTACATATGCAACAACTATGGGCACAAAGTATAGGATTGCAGAATTAGTCTAAACATGTCTCAAAACCAAAGGAAGGAAGAATGTTCCCTTAGAATTCAATGTCAAATAGTATGGAGAAAGGAACAAGAGAAGAAAGAATAGTGCAGTCTTATGTTATATTCTAAAAAATAAGAAAACAAATAGTATGTTAATAGTGGGTGTTCAAGACATATGATAGGAGATCAAAGTAAATTTATTAAACTAAAGGAAGAGGACGAAGGCATGGTAGTAATTGGTAATAATGTATCTACAAGAATACTTAAGAAAGTCACAGTTATCATAGATAATGGAGGAACTAAGTCTCATAACGTTTTATATGTTGAAGGACTCAAACATATCTCTTGATTGTTAGTTCCAAGCATTGTCCCAACACGTAAAGGCTAATAAATTTATAAAATAATTTATTCCCAAACTTGGAAAAAAATTGATCATAAGCATGAGAGAAAATCAATAGCACTTTAAAGTGCATTTCCTTCCAAAAGTACAGAGACTTGGAATAGCCCATTAATAGAGTAGAAAAACCTAATTCTCTTTAGCTCAACAACCTTATCAACTGAATCAATAAGTGAACAAGACTCTACATCTCATGCATGTCTGATCAACTGAAAGTATGTGACTACAAGGGCTGGCAATAAGAACTCCTTCCCTTCATTCCTAAATGAACCAATTTTCATGCAACAACTCTGCTAAAACTTATATAGGAAATCAAACATGAAATCAACACAAGATTTCCAGTCATTCCACAATGTCCATTGACATTACTGAGCAACCACTTCTACCAATGCAACCCACCACCATCATATTGAAATAATCATTTGATCCAAATTTTTAGTGTAGGATCATTCATCTTATGAAATCAAGAATTCACATTCTCGTGAGGATTATGTTAAACAATTTATACATAGAACTTTCATAGTGTTGGTAAGAGCTTCCCACAAAACAAGAAATATGTCATTATGGCTATTAAAGGGTCTTCATGCAAATTGTTGTAAAAAGGGTAACCACACACACATATTATTGATTTAGAATATTAGTAGAGCACCATAAATAAATCAGCTCCTCAAATCCTAAACTCATCACTTTGTCCCAGTACCATTTAGATTTTATCAACGTCAAACTAGTCAGCTCATGCTAGCAATAAAATACAACCATGTTTCATACAATAATGCATCAATGAACAACATAAATTATAAACACATATTCATTATCATTAGAAAACATGAGAACATTTATATTGAGAGTTAATGGGAAGGTGAGTCTGGGACAAGGACTCTCCACCCAACCATTGACAACTGCTGCCAAAATCTCACTTACAATTGTCACCCCTGATCTAGATTCCAAAGGTTGAGGGACCTTTTTCTCAAGGAATAAACACAACCTCCAATTCAAATAGGGATTCTAGATATTTTTCCACTTGCACCCATCAACCGAGTTACAGTCCATAAAGTGCACAGGGAGTCTAGAGATCAGGTATCTTCACCCTATAGAACTCAACATTGTGGTTCCACCCAATTTATGGATTCCAGAACCCATAATAAAGTCAAGTTATGACAAGGGGCATCTAGAAATCCTCTATGAATTTTCTATGAATAATTAGTCCACCCATCCCTTATGGATTTTATGAGAAACACCATTGCCACCCACTTGGCCATCGGGGACTCGAGAGGCAATTAATTCCCCATATGGTGATTTCTTCCTACTCCATTTCCAAACAAAACATTATTATTTTTGTTGTTTTGCATTTTTTTGGCTAACCATTCAAGTTCTCTCTTCCCTGTAGTTGTCTGCACTCTCTTTTCTTTTTCAGATCCTCCCTCTGCCTTTTTTTTTTTCCTCTCTTGTTGTTCGAATGTATCCCGATAGCTCGACTTCCTCGTTCACAATTCAAATTCTCTCTTATTTTCCTATTGTGTTGTCCCCTGGCTATTAAAATTCCTTGTTTGTCTGGATTGTCTCCTCCAACTAGTAACTCCTACCAGCAAATCGTGTTTACTAATTCAACATGTTCCACTTGTCCAGTTGTTCCTCAAGTTATGTAAATGCAAATTTTTTTGTTGCAATGGGTGGCCAACACATATTACCAGTTGGCATCCAACCCATTCTTCATTTTAAATTTTATTTTACATTAATATTATCCCCTGCAAGCAACCATGCCAACCCTTAGGAATCCATGTCCCATAACTTAGCCCATTTTTTTCTCAAAATGTTTACATTTCATACAAAAATGTAAATTATTTGGAGTTGTCACAAACCCCTCCCCCTTGGGGGAAAACATTTCCCTCAGTGTTCTTTATCGATATGAAACATAAAAGAAATTATTAAAAACAAATACTCACTACTTATGGAGCTTTATATACACAACTCTATATAGTATTTGGAATTTATATACATTTTCTTCAACCAAAAAACAAAAAAGGATATGCTTCCCTCAATGAGTCAACCATTTCCCAAGTGGCTTCCTCGGGCCCAAAGCACATCCACTACAATTTTATTTTCTCTATTTCTCAATTCCAGAGCATGAGGCTCCTCCAGTCTAGGATGCACAGTGGCTCTGGTTGGAATTATCCCTCTACTTTTGTTGGGAACAAGATACCCCAAGGACAGTTTTGGGGCTGAAAGCCCATGTTTTGGATCGAAATTTGTAATAAAGTTGTAAAGATTCTACATTTTGTGGTGGCGGAGAGCGGAGGTTTCATCAGTCATAAAGGATTGTTCGCCCTTATTTTTAAAGTAAAGTTGGCTGTAAATATCTACCCATGGTCCGTGGACCATGGGATTGTATAAAAAGAACTAAGTAAGTAAGCTCTAAGTAGTTTTGATGAGTCATAAGTTGTAGGAGAAGTCTTGAGCAATAAGGAGAGAAGTCTAAGTTTCAGCTCTTAGTGTAGGTAGAGGTTCTGCAGCTGAGTGCACAGAGGCCTAGGGTAGAAGTCTGCAGCTGAGTGCACAGACCCCTTTAGCAGTTTGCGCAGGGAAGATAGAGTCTATAATCATCTGAAGATATCAACAAAGAGAAGTATTCTACAAATTCTGTGTCTTTATTTCCTGTTAATACATCTTGTCATATTGTGTATGGATTTCATTTACAATGCTTATGTGATGTGTGGATATATGTAACTACGTTGGTTAATCGAACACAAGTAAGAATATCTATTTACGCAGTGCTAAATGTGATTGTTTAGTAAGATAGTTAAACACTTACGGATAACTTGGAAACTTGATCTATACGCCACTTTAGCAGCGCAAAAGTACCTGAACCATAGGTTAGGGCTGTGAGAAGGCAAATTGTACCCCTTCGTGGAGGTACTGAAGGGTGGGATAAAGGGCTAGACTGACAAATCCCTAGAACTTAATGACCTGCACAAAGCTGGAATAGAAGGAATAAACAAACGACCATCTTAGGGTGCGGAAACTTGGTTCCAACATCCCCCCATACTACTTCGGGTGAGACTTCGGTCCGCGCTCTGCAGCCGGATGCCGAAAGGGTTAGTAGTGTAGGGATTTCTTTGGCTAACTAACATTGAACCTGAGTCAGGCTCCACTTGAGCCAAAAAATGGTTCTGTTGCCAAGACCAGAATTTGCATAAGAGATGTGTGATGTCGTATCACTAGAACCCAACTAAGAAAGAGATCAAAGACTAGTTGGATAGCAAGATCCATGAATTCACAGTGCAGGAGAACAGAAATTCATGACTAATAAAGGAAAAGTGGTTGGACAAGTAACTATATACAGAGATCCATAAGATGTTTTTTTGTTCCTTTCCAGTTAAGCTATATGAGTGGATCGTCTAGCTAGCAGATAGCCAAGGAAGGTGGAGACTTGACAGTTCTATTGTCTAGACCCCGGAGTTAGTACAGAGATTGGAAGCCTCTAAGGATAAGATCGCCCACGTTGTCTATCATTGGCTCAATCACATCATAGGGTGATTTGTGACTGAATTCACAATCGATACCTCAGTCAGCTATAACGAAGTGGAAAGACTTACAAGAAAAAAGGAAGAAAGGTTCCTGAATATAGTCCATTGATTTCACCTCCGCGAAGTGTTATCCAAGTAATAAGACAAGGATTCCCGTGACTGCCACCTCCACCCACACCACATTCAACTTCACCACCATCACCTATGACTTCACCCGTACCACCTCCACCTCCACTGCAGTTTAGCATAGTCAATTCAGTAAAGCTACCTTTGTTCAAAGGCTTGGGAAGTGAGGACCCTGACTAGTCTTGGTTTGTTGTGAAAGTTGTGTGGGAAGATCAGGGCTTTACAGACGATCACATGAAGAAGGAAACACTAGTTAGTGCTCTGTAGGATCGTGCTCTAACCTGGTACATTAAATACTCTAATCATAAGCCAAACACTGGAGTGGCAGACATCCAAACCACACTGAATAAAAAGTTTAGTAGGCCTAAATCTAAGGCATTGTTGATTGTGGGATTCAAGGAAATCGCAATGAAACTAGGTGAGACACCTTGAGAATTAGATCAGAGATTGACATGTAAAATCCATGAATCTAATATGAACTTAATGGATGGACAGTACCGCGAATGGTTCGTGGCTTCGCTCCTGCCACACCTAAAGGTTGCGATGTCACAATAGAAGATAAAAAATCAAGCAGAGGCCTTGGAGATTGCAATGAGACTACATGAAACACCAATGTAGGATCTGAATCTGGGGGTTCATCAAATCCATGTGCAGTTGCAAAATATTTGCATTGAAATGCATAGCTTGAAGCAGGACAAGACAATTTGACCAGAGGTGCGCAAAGAGGTATGGTTCCTGAAATGTAAGGGTCGGGGGCATGAGAAAGAGAATTGACCAGTGTTTGCGAACTATATTATAGGAGGAGGACCGATGCCTTTGAGGCTAGAGGCCCAAGCAAGAGCAAGCACGGGACCTGTATTGTGGTGTGCTATATGTTAGGTAGCAGGAAAACATACGACGGATAACTATCATTTGTTGTAGAAGTTTGTACAAACACCGCAACAACTATTCTGCAACTTATGTAGGTCAATAGGGCATGATGATCACAACTGCAGAAGCTATGAATTGATGATGGATAGAACTCCCACCTATAGGGTTCAGGCAAAAACGCGGCCCCCTGACTAGAATGCAGGGATGAGGCAAACCAGCTTTCAGGGATGCGGATGAGGCCGAGGTGCAGGAGGACTTGGTAGAGGACCAGGACACTATGCCCATGATTGCACTAACCCAACACATCTGTGTTAGCATTATGGCACAGGTTTGGCACTATGGCACAGGTGTTGCCCTTGATGGCAACTCACTCAAAGGGTAGATCACAGTTCAGGCTCTCAGAATGAAAGAAAATGAGGTATACGCAGGTTCATCTTAACAAAATCGTGTATACACGTGGGTGTACCAATCAAAATGCGCGTATGCACGCACTTTCATGCAAAGAAAAGTGCATACATGTGGGAAATCTTATGGTTGGTCCATGTTATTTAGTCCGTCATATTTGAACCTATGGTTTTGGTCCTTGGTGTTGCATCCAAAGTGTTGAACCCTGGTATTGAGTCCCTAGTATTGGATCTCTATGGTTTTGGACCATGGTGTGAGTAAGGCCTAAGTCTATAAAATGGGATCATTTGGCAAGGGAAGAACTGAGGCATTGAATATCTTATGAAGAGCAAGATCGAGAATACTGTCATTGGGTTATGGTGCATAACTAGATTTGAAGCAAGGAGGAACCTGAGTGCAAGGAGAAGGATAAGTTCTATTGATGGATCAAGATCTTAAGGCAGTTTGAAGAGAATTATATTTGTGAAATCTTTGATCTGTTATATTTGACACATGACGTGATCTATAAATATGATAATCTAGGTATAACTAATGTCTAAATAAGTAAAAAGATAAATTATCCTTTATAGATCTGTACATAGGTTCAGCGCAGCAGAGGCGCGTATACACGCTGGTTCACTAACACAAAACAACATATACGCTTGATGGCCTTGATAGAGAAGCGTATGCACGTAGGTTACATATATTGAAGTAGCGTATATCTCATGAAATATGTTTTAGCTACTTCTGTTTATTTCTGCAGTATTCTAGGTTCAGGATTGGTGTTTGGTTACTGGTACTGTTTTCTGGTTACAACATTCTAAGAGGTTATTGGTTGATTCAGTATTTGTTTGTACAAAGGAGGTTGGTTAATGCAGATATACTTGATGCTTGATTGATATACATGGATCCAGTCTGAAAATTTATGAAACGAGGTCCCTGGAAGAAAAGAGAAGGTTGTAGCCTTCTGTAGGTCAGCACCTACGTACTAGTAACTTAGCTAGTACAAGAGATAAGGGGGTTGTAGCTCCCTTCCAGGAGAAGCTGGAGAATGAGAGAAGGTTGTAGCCTTCCACAGGTAGTAGCCTGCGTGCTGGTATAAGACTGCACCAGTACAGAAACATTGTAAAAAGAAGTTTCTAATTGAAAGAAGATAGAGACAAATTGCAGCAGGTGGTTTTCACCCACATTGGGTTTCCACCTTATATCTTGTGTTCTTATGTGTGATTGTCTGTTCTGTTTTACTGTTCCTGGTTACTGTTCATATGGTTTGATGCACAGATTAATGATCAACATCTGAAGAATAATTTAAATTACAAGTCTGCTCATATACGCTTGTTTCCTTAACTGAAGTTGCGTACATACGTGGTATTTACTAACTGAAGTAGCGTATACAATTCTGTTTGTGAAATGAAAAATAATTGACCTGATAATACTGATTCACCCCCCCTCTCAGTATTATTTCCAACAATTGGTATCAGAGCAGGTCCTTCAAAAGAAGCTTGATCGCTTGAAGGAAGATCTATCATCATGAGCAACTACGAAAAAGAAGCATCAATCAGGCCACCAATTTTTGATGGAAGCAACTTCGTCTATTGGAAGGTAAGAATCACTGCCTATCTTCAATCTCTTGGTACAAAAGTTTGGTATATTGTGGAAACAAGATACACTTTTCCATCAGCAACTCCTACAGATACGGTTGGTAAGAAGCAGTATGAAACAAATGCAAAGGTCGTCAATACTCTATTAGGGAGCCTATCTCAATCAGAATTCATCAAGGTTATGCAGCTCAAAACCGAAAAAGAAATATGGGACAAGATCATTCTAAGCTATGAAGGAGATGAACAAGTAAAATGAGCAAAACTACAAACTCTCAGAATTCAATATGAAAATCTCAAAATGTACAATGATGAAAGTGTGGCTAACTATTTCCTACGTATAGATGAGATTGTTAATTGTATGAAAAATTTGGGTGAAGAAATAAAAGAAGTTGTTTTGGTTGAAAAGGTTCTAAGATCTTTGTCTTCTAAGTTTGAATCAAAAGTTTCCGCCATAGAAGAAAAATAGAATCTACAAAGCCTTACCATGTCACAGCTACACGGAATCCTAACCGCTTACGAAATGAGAAAAGGGGGACCATCAGACAAGAGAGAAGCTGCATTCAAAGCCTCAGGAAAAGGATATTACAATGACTCAGGACATATGTCGGAAGAAGAGGAAGAATCAAATTTTGTCAAGAACCTTCAACGGGGTTCTGAAAGATTCAGAGGTAAGCTACCCTTCAAATGTTTTGCTTGTGGAAGAGTCGATCACTATGCTGCCAAGTGTCCTCATAAAGATAAGCTTGACAAAGGTAAGGAACCAGTTAGATGGAACAGAAAACACAATGTAAGTAAGAAGAGCTATTACACACATGAAGACAGTGATGAACTTTCAAATAGCGATGAAGATGAAAAAGGTAATGATTATAGACTTTTAATGGCTTTTGAAGATGATGATTTCTTGGATGCTATAGATGAAGAAAGTCTTTATGAAGAAATTTCTCAACTCAAAATTTGCTTAGAAGAGAAAAATATGATTATAGATACTCTAACATTCCAACTTGCTGAAATGGAGAAACACAATGAAAAGTTAGAATGTGAAATTGTGGGACTTAGAAAGGACATTGAGAAAATGAAAGCTCTTAATCTTAGATTTGCTAAAGGATCTAAAACTTTAGATGAGATTATCAAAGTGCAGCGTTCTCCTCTAATCAAGACAGGTCTTGGGTATACCAAAGAAACATCTCTAGCACAGAATCCATCTACCTCCAAAAGTTATCTTGAAGCTGCAAGGAAAAGTGAACAGGTTGAAAATCGACAGCAAAGGTCCAATGGAGATCACCAGGTAAATCAGGGACAATTTACTTCAAGAATGAACAGAAATCACCAAGTAAATCCAGGGCAATATACTTCAAGGATGAACAAAAGCTACAACCAACCACAGGTAAATCATTCTCAATTTACCTCAAGAATGAATGGCTATTACAATGGAAGGTTTGATGATCGCATGAATTTCTTCAATGGTCAATGTTTCTCTTGTCATAACTGTTGAGTCCCAAACTTGCATCTTCCCTATACACCTTTTCAGCCTTCTTTTCCATTTACTTGACCCACCAAGTTGTCAAATCATTGCATATTAGTTTAAAAAGAGCTTATAAAATGGTTTCCTAACTATGTCTTGTGATTTCTATTTGATTTAGATTTTTGTTCAATCAGCTGTGGAAACTTGTCACTTTCCACAGCCAGCTCAAGTTTCCGCAGCCATTTTGTTGAAGACTATGTTACAGGTGTCCACTGGAGAATCCGGCCACATGGGCAAGCTACAAATGACGTGTACATGGATCGTGTCCCCTTGGTTCAACCGAATCACTCACAAACAGCCATGGTCAAGGACAGTCAAAGGAGTGGTCAAACCAAGAGTTTTGCAGTGGCACGACTCTGTTTTACCACGTGAAGATTTGCGTGGCAAGTTCCTCAATCTCCGGAGGTGTGCTAACACCTGTGGATTGATTCGTGAACCAAATCGAATAGCCACCACTCCATAGATTTATTTGTCACGACTACCAAACTGCTAGATCTCAGGACGTGGATATTCACGTGTCTGTTTGGCAGTGTAGAATTTAGGAATTAGTTATAGCATCTCCAGTTATAAATAGCGCGTTATCATACGCCTGATAGCTAGTTTTTTATATGTAATCTTGACTTTTTTTACAAGCCCATTGTGCCGTGCTATATCTTTATCTTATGACTGCACTTTAATATATGAGAAGACAACGTTCTTAAGTTCAATTTGTGACTGAGTATTGATTAGCTGAGGTTGCAAAGGGCCCCTGTACACCAAGGCTCTGTATCTACTGTATAGTTTCTTGCTTGCTTTCATTATGTTACTACTTTTATAATCATTTGCTTGTATATATTACACTGTTCTGATATTCATGTTAACTGTTGTCCATCTTTTCTTTTATGCTTTCTCATGATTGTTAACTGATCAATGTTTTTCTTTCAGGTTCTTGTAGGCAGCCTGGGCAATTTACATAGTTTTAATGACTAATGACATGAAATCATCTTGTCCTTTCTGCTGATTTATTTTCTAAGTTTTAATTCCAGCATTGTCATTTCTTTCAGTTCTGTTTTGCTCATTTACTTTCATGCAATTTAGATATCATATTACTCCATTTGTTTATGATTACCTCCTATAGCCAAACGACTCAAATAGTGAGGAATCAGAATATTATTTGATGTAGTATGATTTAGTTTACTTTCCTGCAAGTTAGTGATTAGATTACTTATGTCATTTTCAGGGATTGAAGTATGAATGAGTAGTTTAATCTTAGTTTCATTTTATGCAATTTCATTTCCTGCAATTTAGATATCAGATTACTCAATTTGTTTATGATTACCTCCTATAGCTAGAGCGAGTCGAAAGGTGAGGGGTCAGAATATGAGTTGAAGTAGTGTGATTTAGTTTGCTTTGCTTACAGTCTTTGAATTGCTTTGAGTTCAGTTTTTATTTTCTTTTTATACAGCAGTAAGGATACTGGGCTTCATTGTCACTAGTTCACTGTTTTGGTACATTTTTATTTTCTTTTGGGAATTGATTTCATCACAGCAAGTTTTGCAGCCTTTTTGAGAACTTTAAAGTTTGGAAAATCATTGTAGAAATCACCATTGCCATCCATACTTGACTTTCAATTCTGCCATCTCACATTATGGAGTCAATAGAAGATAAATCCAAAAACAAACCAAAAACTCAAAAACGACAAAGAAATAAGAAATCGGTTATCTTGCATATACAATGCACTTCACTTCAGCAGTTTACGACTCTCGGATTGACATTTTAAATAGCAATTTAGGACACACTAAATTGACCAAACATTTTGGCACCGTTGCCAGGGAAGTGAAACTAGGTAGCCAATTTCTTAAAAAAAAAAAAACAAGAAAATTTCAAGGAAGGTAAAAATTGATAACTTCTCAAAGTATGCTCTCCTCTTGCACCTAGTGTGATCTGGAGGATCAGAAAAGAGAGTTATTGGTTTAATAATTTCTTGAGTATGCTCTCTTCTTGCACCTAGAGTGACCTAGAAGATCAGAAAGAGAATTATTAGCCCGACTTGAAGAAAAATAAAAAATGACATGCATAGAGCAAGAGATTCTAGGGGAAGGTTTTTAGCTAGGGCCACAAGTTCGATTTTTACAACTCCATCTACTTCAAGGAATAGACAAGAAACACCTCCATCATCTCCAACTCACACTCCTAGCCTTAGGATTCCTAGAATTCAAGAGGCAGTAGTTGAATTAGGAGACTCTCCCACACTATCCACCGAATCTGAGTTAGGAAGAGACCCTTTCTCTACTTCTACAGGAAAACACATTGTAATTGAGGAAGTAGAATCACCTGAAGAAGAAGAGGGAGAAATTCCTCCTCGTTTGCCACTAGTAGAGGAACCAGAGGACTCTGAAGTCTCTGAGGAAACTATCATGGCAGAGGAAGTAGTAAACGGATTTGGTAGAGGTAGAGGTAGAGGAGGAGGAGGAAACAATGGAGGAGGTAGAGGTAACAATGGGGGAAATAGGTATGGAGATAACTCATTCAGATTTCCTATAGTTGATGAGGATTCTCGGGCAACAATGAAAAACATCTCACCATCTGTCCTCCCAAACTTTCATGGGTCACGAAATGAGGATCCTGAAACATTTCTATTTGAGTTTGAAGTCGTGTGTCAAACTTATGATTATCTGGAAGACTCTCAAAAACTCAAATTGTTTCCTTCAACGTTGAAGGGAGCTGCTTTGAAATGGTTCATGGGATTAGTCACTCAATCCATTAGGACTTGGAATGATATGAAACAAACATTTTTGGATAGATACCTGGACTATTGTATGCCCACCAATCACAAGGATGAGGTATTCAAAATGTTGCAAAGAGAAGATGAAAACTTGGAGGATTTACTTGAAAGATTTCAATACAACCTGAAAAGAGAAAAAATGAATAACTTAGATATATCTCAACTTCCACTTCATGATATAGCAGAGCTATGTGTCCATCTCTCAAGGGGAAAATCTAAAACTGGAAAAGGGCCTAGAGATCCTTCTCTCATTAGAGCAAACAAATCTACAATTGGATCAGTAAGTAGGGCTGAGATTGGCAACATGCTTGATGAATTCAAAACTGATATTTTAGGGAGTCTTAGTGAGCAACTAGACACCCTTAAGATACAAAACAAGCAAAAAGCAGAAGCTGAAGCTTTGGCCATCTTTTGTCCAAAATGTAGGAAGAAACATGCTCTAAGGGAATGTCCCTTGGATGCAAAATTTGTAGAAACATGTGTGATTTGTTCAAAAAACCATGAGACCAAGGATTGTCCTTCAATTCCTGGGCTCAAAGCTGTCTTTCAAGAAGATCCAAATTCAATTGAGTCTCTCTGTTTTGTTGCAAGGAGACCTTGGTAGGGGCAAAAAAATCAAGGGTTTAACAACTCTATGAACTTTCAACCCCCACCAAATTGGAATCCTTGGCAACAACCTTGGTCCCAACCTCAAAATCCTTTTCAATCATGGGTACAAGGTATGCAAAATCCTTATGGGAGATTTGCTCAATTTTATCAATATCCTCCATCTTTTCAAAATCAACAAGCTCCACAACTTCCAAATCAAAATCCACAACTATCATTGCCATTTCCACAACAACAACAACCTTCTCAACAGAATCCAAATTCTCAACTCTTGCTTCCATTCCAACAGAAGACAAATCAACTACCTTCCTAGCCATTGCCGAACCCCAACAATAAAAACCCTCAAAATGCTTACATGGTAGAAGGACAACAATTTCCTACCTATATGATTGTTCCTCTTAATGATGTACAACTCAGATCTGGTAGAGTTTTAGACAAGCCTTCTATAGATGCTCAAAAGCAAAGCATTTCTGAGGAAGATTCTCTTGAAGCCAATAAAGGTTCTGAAGCACCTCTTCAAAACCCAAGCACTCAAAAAGAAAAAGAAAAAGAGTCAACCCCCACAACTCCTATAGTTGAGCAACCTGCATCTTCATCTACACCTCCTTTTCCTGAAAGATTACAAATTGACAAAGGGGTGGAAAAACAAATCTTGTTGCCTGACTATGATTTTCTAGATGAATTAAAGAATGTTTGTATCAAGATTCCCTTGTTACAATCCATTAGAGAGATTCCTATTCTAGCAAAAACAATAAAGGATTTGAGTCTTAAAAGACCAGGAAGGAAACCAAGAGATACAAGAAGAATCCACCTGGTAGGAAAAATTGCAGATATCATGATGGGAAAAATTACTATGCAGAAGTATGTAGATCCTGGTAGTCCAATTGTCAAAACACATATCAATGGGGTAGAAATTCCAAATACTTTGCTTGATTTAGGGGCTGCTATCAACATTATGAGTAGACAGACTATGGAACAGCTAAAACTTCCTAAACTTCTTTTTACACCTACTTTACTGCAACTTGCAGATCAATCAATTATCAAACCAGATGGTGTATTAGAAGACATTTTGGTCTCCTTAGATTCTTGGGAATATCCAGTAGATTTCATGATTTTAACTCCCAAGAGTAATCTAGGAGGACACCCTCTCATCTTAGGAAGACCTTGGCTAGCCACAGCTAATGATTTTATCAGTTTTAGATCTGGGGATATGTATATTTTTTATGGTAATTCGACAAAGAAATTCAATTTGTATCCTCCAGCAAAAGCAATTACAGAAGTAGGGGATAATGAATGGGTTGATGATGAGGATACTATACAACCTGTCATTACCATTTCTGAAGTCAATGAAGATAGTCAAATTCTGAACACATTAGAAAACTTTGAAACATCTTCAGAATATGACCACACACAATTTCAGTTAGATTCTGACATTGAGTATCTATCATCTAGACAAATGTCTCTTTACTCTATGGAAGAGTTTGGTAGTTCCGCCATTGACATCTTTCCAGGTAAAACATTGAATATCAACAAAAACTTGGAAAATCACAACAGGGAGAGCTAACCAATATCTTGCAAAAACATTCTACTGCATTTGCATGGGAGTATACTGATATGAAAGGTATTGACCCTAAGACTTGCATTCATCACATCTACATTGAGGAAAACAGTAGATCAATCAGACAACCTCAGAGAAGGATGAATCCAAACCTTAGGGAGATAGTGAAAGAAGAGCTCCAAAAACTACTCAATGTAAACTTCATTTATCCAATTTCAGATAGCAGATGGGTATCTCCTTTGGTTATAGTACCTAAAAAGAATGGTAAATGGAGGGTATGCATTGATTACAGGGAATTGAACAAAGCAACTTTGAAGGATCACTTTCCTTTACCCTTTATCAATCAGGTATTAGATACTTTAGCAGGCAAAAAGTACTTTTCATTTTTGTATGGTTTTAGTGGCTATAATCAGATTCGGGTAGCACCTGAAGATTAAGATAAGACCACATTTACCTGTCCATGGGGAACTTTTGCTTACCGAGTACACCCTTTTGGATTATGTAATGCACCCGCAACATTTCAAAGGGCAGTACTGGGAATCTTTTCTGATCTAATCCATGATTGTGTAGAGGTTTATATGGATGATTTTATAGTTTATGGTGATTCATTTGAAGAGGCATTAGAGAATTTGGAAAAAGTCCTTATAAAGTGTAAAGAAACAAACCTTTCATTGAGTCATGAAAAATTCTTTATGATGTTTACTGAAGGTATTGTTTTGGGACATCATATTTCAGGGGATGGGATTAAAGTTGATAGATCAAAAGTTGAAGTCATCTCCAAGTTTCCTATTCCAAATTGTCAAAAAGATGTTAGAATTTTTCTGGGATTTACTGGATACTATAGAAGATTTATAGAGAACTTCACCAAAATAGCATCTCCACTCTTCAAATTACTTACAAAAGACTATGAATTCAAATGGGATCCTGATTGTCAATCTGCATTTGAAACTTTGAAAACAAGAATATCTGAAGCACCCATTTTGAGAGGGCAAATATGGAAACTTCCTTTCCATATTTCTACAGATGCTTCAGATACAGCTCTAGGAGTTGTGTTGGATCAAAAGGATTTAGTTTCTTATGCCATTTACTACACCAGTAAAAATTTGACTCCCACTGAGTTGAACTATACTGTGACTGAAAAAGAGTTCTTAGTTGTTGTTCATGCAATCAATAAGTTTAGACATTATATAACAGGCTATGAAACTTTTGTCCATACTGATCATTCTGCAATTAGATATCTAATGAACAAACCTGTTACAAATGGTAGAGTTACAAGATGGCTCTTACTTTTACAAGAATTCAATATTACTGTATTGGATAGACCAGGGAAACAAAACACAGTAGCTGATTTCTTGTCTAGGATCCAAAATACTAATGAAGATTCTCCTGTAGAGGATAAGTAGAAGAAGTATATATTGGTATGTACTGATTATGTCACTAAATGGGTAGAAGCCAAAGCATTACTTTCTGCTACTGAAAATTCAGTTGTTAATTTTCTTTATGAGGATATTTTTACTCGTTTTGGTGTCCCAAGAGAAATTGTGACAAATCAGGGAAGTCAATTTACATCTAACTTGATGAAGAAGCTGATGGAAGAATACAAAATCAATCACAGAAAATCTACTACTTACCATCTGCAAGCAAATGGCCAAGTGGAGTCTAGAAACAAAGTTATTGAGAACATCATCACTAAAATTGTTCATCTACACAGAAGAGATTGGGCAAAAAGGCTTCCTGAAGCCTTGTGGGCCTACAGAACTACATGGAGGAATACAATAGGACATTCTCCCTATAAACTCGTTTATGGGAAAGAAGTCCTTCTCCCCATTGAGTTTTAAGTCAAGACTTTCAAGATGGCAGTTCAGTTGGGGATGAATCTATCAGAAGCCCAAAAGCACAGAATGGAGCAGCTGAATGAGCTAGATGAGATCAGACGAGAAGCAATTTTAAGAACTGATCTAGTTCAACATCAAAGAGCTAAGTGGATGACAGATACATCAAAGAGAAAAGGTTTCAAGAGGGAGATTGGGCACTACTGTTTGATTCCAAGTTTAAATACTTCAAGGGTAAATTTCAGACCCATTGGCTTGGGCCATATGAGATTGACAAAGTCTTTAGCAATGGAGTAGTAAGAATCAAGACCATTGATGAATTTCAAACTCCTCTTATTATGAATGGCCACAGATTGAAAATTTATCATAAGCCACTCTCAAAAGAGGAATTTGTCAAAATATTTCAAGAGAATTCTGCAATAAGGCTGGTGAAGAAGAATCCTTCTTCCCCACCAACCTAGCCTTTGTTTCTTTCAGTTAAAAAAAAAAAATATATATATATATATATATATATATATTGTATAAGCCTGAAAACCAATCACTGATTGGTGGTCTTATACAGAAAATGTAGAGTGAAAATCAGGGACACCTGACACTCTATATTTTCCAAAAAAAATTCTCTCCTTCTTTTTCATTGTCACTCCACTTCATTTGCCATTCCACTCCATCTCCATTTCATTTTCATTTCACTTCACTCCGCTTCATCTCATTCCATTTCATTCATTTCATTCCATTTCATCAATAAATGTCTCTTTCAGGACCATTTTCACTTAGTTAGTTATTATCTAACTATCTTTGTTCAGCCAAGTGGGTGTTGTGTCAGTTTCTGCAGCTGGAAGCAGTTTCCGCAGCCAGAAGCAGTTTCCGCAGCCACCACTCTGTTTTTCAAATTTACAGTCAAAATGTTAGTGCAATAATCATGGAAATGCAGGTGTGACTGAGCATATGCTATGAAGACATGGAGCATCTCTAGACATCAATAAAGAGTAGTTGGTTAAAGGCTAATGGACAACAAATGACAAGGTTTCCAAAGGTATGAGCAAAAATTTCTTTCAAATAGCAATTGAAGGCACAATTTTGCATAGTTGTCAAACCATAAAAGCTCTACTATGTGCAATGATTATCACGATAGCTCCATTACCCATTACCATCCCACGACATTATTCCGCACACCATGCATTTATTCCTTAACGGTCTTATGATTGATTTTCGGGTTTAAACTCATAGTCGACTGCACTTTCATACACCACTTGTAATCATGAGATGTGACCTATTTCACTACGGCTCCTCTCCACCGCATTTTCCGCAGCCATTCATTAAACGTGTAACATTTCGTACGCAGCCGTTCAATTCAAAATCTCGACTCCACTCCATTTCCTTACCATTCTGTTAAAACCATCTTCTTCACATACGTCTGCACTTCATTTTGTGAACTCACCTCGGCTGCTCATCCTCTGTTTCCGCTTGCAGTTCCGGAACACTCCCGTTACCTGTTATCCTCCAATTGCAGCCACTATATTTTTGCCATAAACCCTGCAACCGAACCACCTTACCTCTGCTAAACCCTCACACACAATTGAATTTTCAGTTGAATTTCAAAACAAAGGAAAGGATGGGACGATTACTAAGGGCAGAACTGGAAGGGCCTAAATATTTAGAAGGTTACCCTCAAGCAAAAGATTTGTTGAAGAAAGCAAAATGGTTACGCTTCATCCAGAAATTTAAGGGCCATAACAAGGAGGTAACGAAAGCCTTTGCACGGTCTTTCGACGGCCAGATGGTGGAAATTGGAGACTTAAAGCTCACGGTCACTGAAGCAACAGTAGCAGCTGCCACAGACTTGCCCCAGGAAGGTGAGCGATGGTTTAAAAACAAAAGTGTGGACGAACAGGCATGGAGAATTATGCTACGTAACCCAGGTATGGACGTTACTGTGTTTACAAAAGGAATTCTTGTTCATGCATTGAAAGAAGAATGGGCCAGCCTACTGTTAATTATCCAAAAGTTTATCACTTGCGAAGGACGCTTTGGTTCAATGTACATGTATCATGCTAGGTTATTGATGAACTTCTTAGAGAGTCAAACTCTTAATTTTCCTTATTTCTTACTGCTGAGTTTGAAAAAGATGAGTACCACAGTCCAAAAGCACATAGGAAATATAGAACCTCATCTATATCATCATGGACTTGTAAGGATTCTCATTGAAGACCAACTGAAGAAAAACAAAGATACCTGGGAACAATTCTTAGTAAGAAATTACTTTCAAGAGCCATCTGAGGCACCTGAAAGTAGTACACCAAAGACACCGAGAAGGAGTAGGAGAAAAGAAAAGAGTGCCATAGTCCAAGACTCTCCTATTACCAAAACTCAAGAAGTTGGTCAAAAAGAAAAGGAGAAAAGAACTAAGGACAGAAAACAGAGAAAATTGAAAGGCAAAAGAAACATAGAAGAAGTCTACCAATCACCAGAGCCATCTATAGAGGAGGACTATCAAACATTGTCTGAGAGATTAGTGCATCTTCAAAAACAAACTGCTACAGCAAAGAAGAAGGAAAAAGGAAAACAGAGCATAGAAGAAGGGAGTACTAGTCCACCGTATTTAAGAAGAAGCAACAGGCTTAGAGGAAGGGGGATTAAAACACAAGTAAAACGACCCCACTTCATTGACTTGGGTGGGGAAACACCCGAGAAACCTCCAGCTGGCCATAGTCCATCTCATCCTCAGCCAACTATTGAAACTAGTCCTCCACATGTTGATGAAAGCCCTTCTCGGCCAGAGCTAGAAAGCAGTCCTCCTCCTCCACAAGACTTTGAAGTCAGTCCAAGAAAAACACCCGAAATAGATCCAAGTCAACAGGAGGTGTATGACTACCTCGAATCTTTAGAAAAGACAGCTGCAGGCCCGAGTACCACTCTGCCCCACATGACACAAGATGCACAAGTCCAATCCTTAAAGCAAGAAGTGTTTGAATTAGAGGTTCTAAACAGGCATATTAAGCAAGAAAATGAAGCACTTAAGGAGCAGAGCAAAGTGGACAAAATTATTCATGATAATACTATGCTTCATTTGGGACTATGGCAAAACAAGAAGAAGAAACTAAAGAAAAAGTGTCGAAAGTTGAGCAGAGAATTGATCAATCTCAAATTCAGATGTCTGATAAGAAAACCCAGGATGGTGGTAGCACCAAGAAAGAAGAGAAGAGGACTGGATGTACTAGCAGAGGCTTCAGAAAATATGGATTAAAGGGGAATGACTAAAATTTTGGTTGCATGAGGATATGCAACACCTTCACAGTGGGGGTATGTTGAGTCCCAAACTTGCATCTTCCCTATACACCTTTTCAGCCTTCTTTTCCATTTACTTGACCCACCAAGCTATCAAATCATTGCATATTAGTTTAAAAAGAGCTTATAAAATGGTTTCCTAACTATGTCTTGTGACTGCTGCTTGATTTATATTTTTGTTCAATCAGCTGTGGAAACTTGTCAATTTCCACAGCCAGCTCAAGTTTCCGCAACCATTTTGTTGAAGACTATGTTACAGGTGTCCACTAGAGAATCCGGCCACATGGGCAAGTTGCAAATGACGTGTACATGGAGCGTGTCCCCTTGGTTCAGCTAAATCACTCTCAAACAGCCATGGTCAAGGACAGTCAAAGGAGTGGTCAAACCAAGAGTTTTGCGGTGGCACGACTCTGTTTTTACCACGTGAATATTTGCGTGGCAAGTTCCTCAATCTCTGGAGGTGTTCTAACACCTATGGATCGATTCGTCAACCAAATCGAACAGCCACCACTCCATAGATTTATTTGTCACGGCTACCATACTTCTAGATCTCAGGACGTGGATATTCACGTGTCTATTTGGCAGCGTAGAATTTAGGAATTAGTTATAGCATCTTCAGTTATAAATAGCGCATTATCATACGCTTGATAGCTAGTTTTTTATATGCAATCTTGATTGTTTTTACAAGCCCACTGTGTCGTGCTATATCTTTATCTTATAAATGCACTTTAATATATGAGAAGACAACGTTCTTAAGTTCAATTTGTGACTGAGTATTGATTGGCTGAGGTTGTAGAGGGCCTCTGTACACCAAGGCTCTGTATCTACTGTATAGTTTCTTGCTTGCTTTCATTATGTTACTACTTTTATAATCATTTGCTTGTATATATTACATCGTTCTGATATTCATGTTAACTATTGTCCATCTTTTCTTTTATGCTTTCTCATGATTGTTAACTGATCAATGTTTTTCTTTCAGGTTCTTGTAGGCAGCCCAGGAAATTTACATAGTTTTAATGACTAATGACATGAAATCATCTTGTCCTTTCTGCTGATTTATTTTCTGAGTTTTAATTCTAGCATTGTCATTTCTTTCAGTTCTGTTTTGCTCATTTACTTTCATGCAATTTAGATATCATATTACTCCATTTGTTTATGATTACCTCCTATAGCCAAGCGACTCAAATAGTGAGGAATCAGAATATTATTTGATGTAGTATGATTTAGTTTACTTTCCTGCAAGTTAGTGATTAGATTACTTATGTCATTTTCAGGGATTTAAGTATGAATGAGTAGTTTAATCTTAGTTTCATTTTATGCAATTTCATTTTATGCAATTTCATTTCCTGCAATTTAGATATCAGATTACTCAATTTGTTTATGATTACCTCCTATAGCCAGAGCGAGTCGAAAGGTGAGGGGTCAGAATATGAGTTGAAGTAGTGTGATTTAGTTTGCTTTGCTTACAATCTTTGAATTGCTTTGAGTTCAGTTTTTATTTTCTTTTTATACAGCAGTAAGGATACTGGGCTTCATTGTCACTAGTTCACTGTTTTGGTACATTTTTGTTTTCTTTTGGGAATTGATTTCATCACAGCAAGTTTTGCAGCCTTTTTGAGAACTTTAAAGTTTGGAAAATCATTGTAGAAATCACCATTGCCATCCATACTTGACTTTCAATTCTGCCATCTCACATTAGGGAGTCAACAGAAGATAAACCCAAAAACAAACCAAAAACTCAAAAACGACAAAGAAATAAGAAATCGGTTATCTTGCATATACAGTGCACTTCACTTCAGCAGTTTACGACTCTCGGATTGACATTTTAAATAGCAATTGAGGACACACTAAATTGACCAAACAATAACTTTTGACATAAAGTTGCTCAATGCGTTGCCTACAAGACCATCATGACCAGAGAAGCACGAAATCAAAGGAGTGTGACTGGAATCATGAAAAGAACCTACAACAACTTTTCTGCTCTTGAAAATGAAATAGAATGTTCTATCTGTAACAACTTTGATCATGAAGATTCTGAATGCAGGAGTAGGATTCAGCAAACAACTCAAAAGGAGCAAGCTTCATTGAGCCCCAAAACATGGATGAAGAAAGAACCGCAACTAGAAATATGTGGTATAGCCTTATATACGGAAGGACAGGAAAATCAGTGGTACATCGACAACGGATGCTCGAAACATATGGCAGGTGATAAAGAAAAACTTCAATCATATAGCGCCTTAGAAAAGGAAAATAAGGTCTCATTTGAAAATGACAGCCCTGCATTCATAAAAGGTAAAGGTTCAGTTCTTTTGAAAGAAAAGGTCAAAGCTGGGAATGTTATGTATGTTGATGGCTTAAAGCATAATCTATTAAGTGTCAGTCAAATGTGTGATCAAGGAAATGAGGTAATATTTCGATCAAATGGATGTATTGTTTGTGAGCTCGATACAGGAGAAACAGTGATCAAAGGCATAAGAAATCCAAATAATTTATACATACTCAAGGGAGGACAAAATCAATGCTATCTTAGTAAGAAGGATGAACACTAGCTATGGCATAGAAGATTGGGGCATCTAAGCTTCTCTCAGATAAGGAAAGCATGTAAATATCAGGCGGTTCGTGATCTCCCTGACATCAGAATTCTAGACAATACAATATACAAATCATGTTAGTTTGGTAAGCAAACTAGAATGAATTCCCCAGAGAAGGAAGGATCAGCTAGCAGGCCACTTGAACTTGTCCATACTGATGTATGTGGACCATCTAGGAAAACGTCACCTCGAGGAGAAGAATATTTTATATTGTTCATTGACGACTTTTCCAAGATGTGTTGGTTAGGACTTATGAAGCATAAAGATGAAGCTTTCGAAAAGTTCAAAGCATTCAAAGCCTTAGTTGAAAATGAATCAGATCGCAGAATCAAATGCCTCAGGTTTGATAGAGGTGGGGAATTTACCTCGAATGAGTTTTTCGATTTTTGTGAAGAACATGGAATAAGAAGGGAATTCTCTACTACAAGGACTCCTCAGCAAAATGGAGTAGTGGAAAGGATGAACAAAATAGTTCAACAAATGGATCGTGCTATGCTTGATGATTTTGTAACTCCCGCAACCTTCTGGCGTGAAGCCGCATTTGCTGCAGTTACTATTCTCAACAAGAAAAACATCTGAGTAAACAGCACTCAGACTCCTCACAAACTTTGGTATGGTAAGACTCCCATGGTAAAATACTTCAAAATTTTTGGGAGCAAATGCTACATCAAAAAGACTAATGAAAACCTTGGCAAGTTTGAACCTAGAGCAGATGAAGGAATTCTCCTTGGTTACTCTCCCACAACAAAGCATATAAGTGTTACAATAAAAGACTTGGAAAAATTGTTGAAAGTATTGATGTAGTGGTTGATGAAGAAGGAAACATTCCAAGGCAAGTAAAATCTGAAGAATTCGAAGATGATGAGGACTATCCTTCTACAACAAAACAGACTCATGATGAAGAAGAAAGCCATGAGGCACCAGAAGAACAGATAAAAATAGAAGAAAAGACTCCATCCAGGTACGTTCAGAAGAATCATCCAGAAACTCAAATTTTGGGGCAAAAGGAGGCAGGTGTACAAACAAGAAGAACCATTTCAGAAGCTTCAAGTTATCTAGCATTACTCTCCTCCACTGAACCACAAAATGTAAGAGAGGCATGCAAATATGAATGCTGGGTAAAGGCCATGGAGGAAGAACTTGAGCAGATTGAAAAGAATAACACTTGGGATTTGGTTCCTAGACCAAAATATAAGAATGTCATAGGAACAAAATGGATATTCAAAAATAAGCTAAATGAAAATGGAGATGTGATTAGGAACAAGGCCAGAATTGTTTATAAAGGGTATGCTCAACAAGAAGGCATAGACTTTGAAGAAACTTTTGCACCAGTTTCCAGACATGAGGCCATAAGGATGTTCCTTGCTCTTTCTAGTTTCCAGAAGTTCAAAGTATTTCAAATGGATGTGAAGTCTTCTTTTCTAAATGGAGACTTGGATGAAGAAGTGTATATTGAGCAACCAGATGGGTTTATCCTTGGAAATGATCCAAAGCTTGTATGCATACTCAAAAAGGCTCTCTATGGCCTTAAACAAGCTCCAAGGGCTTGGTATTATCGCTTAGATAAGTACCTCCATCAATAAGGTTTTACAAAAGGTTCCACAGATAGCAATCTATATATAAAAGTTGACAATGATATGTTTCTAATACTTGTTGTGTATGTTGATGATATCATCTTTGGTAGCAATGAAGAAGACATGAGTCAAAATGTTTCCTTGGTAATGCAAAAAGAGTTTGAAATGTCCATGCTTGGTGAGCTCACATATTTTCTTGGTTTACAAGTCCAACAAAACAAAGATGACATTTTTCTATCACAAACCAAGTATCTCAAGCAGATCTTGAAGAAATACGGGATGGAGGATTTGAAACCAATATGTACCCCTATGATAACAGGATGTAGCCTCAGCGCAAATGATGAATCAGCAGCAGTGCATGAACCAACCTATAGATCCATGATTGGTAGTCTGCTCTATCTAGCAGGTACTCGACCAGATATTATTCATGCAGTGGGAATAGTTGGAAGGTTTCAGGCAAATCCAAAGGAAACTCATATTCAGGCAGTTAAGAGAATTTTTAAGTATATTCAAGGAACTCAAAAATATGGTTTATGGTATCCTAGAAGTACAGATCTCACACTTCATGCATATACAGATGCAGATTGGGCAAGAAGTGTGGATGACAGAAAAAGCACTAGTGGTGGTGCATTCTTCATGGGTCCTAGGTTAGTATCTTGGTTCAACAAGAAACAGAGTTCAATTGCATTATCTACAGCTGAAGCAGAATATGTAGCTACTGCATCTTGCTGCACACAACTCCTCTGGATGATGCAAACATTACAAGACATGCAAATCACTTGTACTCCACCTATCCCCATTCTATGTGATAATACAAGTGCAATCAGAATTTCAAGAAATCCAGTCATGCATTCAAAGACCAAGCACATAACTATCAAATATCATTTTCTCCGAGAACAAGTGCTTGAATAAAAGGTCAAGTTGGATTATGTTCCCTCTAAGGAACATGTTGCTGATATACTCACCGAACCACTACTTAGGGAGACAATTGAATACCTCCGACAGAAGCTGGGAGTATTTGAGGCATCATCTTGCTGTTGAAACTTGTCTGTTCCAGAGAAAAGTGGTTGTACACGAGTTTAATAAGGAGGATCCACGTACATACGCCGATTTATGTGAATACAGTCGCGTATATGATTGTTTGAAGGAAAGCAGTGTGGTCAGACTCAGGTTGGAAAGAGTCTGATATGGGTCTGGCAGAGACTATCTGGCACAGGTTCAGGGCGAGCATATATTCTTCTAATAATACATTGTTGGAATTATCTTAGAAGATCTTGCTTTGCATTCACAGCTGTTTTGGTTTCAGTTGGAGAGGGAGATTATGGTTGTTGATCTGAATGATGATTGACAGATGCTGCTGATGACTTTCATAGAATTGTCATAGATATTTCGTCTCTATGTCATGTATATATTTTATTATCAAGGTCATGTAACAACCTATTTTGGTTTCCCCACTATGCCTGGGATGAATGATGTAATGTGCTTATTTGTCATGTGTAAACTTCTGGTGTATCCCCACTTGTTTGGGAGATGGATGTATGTATAAGTATTTGGTGATAGGAAGGTCTTTTATAATGTATAAAGTCATGTTTCTTGCATAGATCATCTTCTTGCAGACCTTGCCTACAGTCAGAGGGAGCTTGGACAGCATAGGAGAGCAGAGGATTCAACATGTATTCAGGGGGAGCATAACCCTTTGCCCTTGATGTCAAAGGGGGAGAAATTTTTTGAGTGACTTGGGATTGCCATCAAGTCCAAAGGGGGAGATTGTTGGCATTATCGCACAGGTTTGGCACTATGGCACAGGTGTTGTCCTTGATGGCAACTCACTCAAAGGGCAAATCACATTTTAGGCTCTCAGAATGAAAGAAAATGAGGTACACGCAGGTTCATCTTAACAAAATTGCGTATACACGCGGGTGTACCAATCAAAATGCGCATATACGTATGCACGCACTTTCATTCAAAGAAAAGCACATACATGTGGGAAATCTTATGGTTGGTCCATGGTATTTAGTCCGTCATATTTGAACCTATGGTTTTGGTCCTTGGTATTGCATCCAAAGTGTTGAACCCAGGTATTGAGTCCCTAGTATTGGATCTCTATGGTTTTGGACCATGGTGTGAGTAAGGCCTAAGTCTATAAAATGGGATCATTTGGCAAGGGAGGAACAGAAGCATTGAATATCTTATGAAGAGCAAGATCGAGAATATTGTCATTGGGTTATGGTGCATAACTAGATCTGAATCAAGGAGGAACCTAAGTGCAAGGAGAAGGATAAGTTCTATTGATGGGTCAAGATCTTAAGGCGATTTGAAGAGAAGTATCTTTGTGAAATCTTTGATCTGTTATATTTGACGCATGACGTGATCTATAAATACGATAATCTGGGTATAACTAATGTCTGAATAAGTAAAAAGATAAATTATCCTTTATAGATCTGTACGCAGGTTCAGCGTAGCAGAGGCGCGTATACACGCCGGTTCGCTAACGCAAAACAACGTATACGCTGGATAGCCTTGATACAGAAGCGTATGCATGCAAGTTACATATATTGAAGTAGCATATATCTCATGAAATATGTTTTAGCTACTTCTGTTTATTGCTGTAGTATTCTGGGTTTAGGATTGGTGTTTGGTTACTAGTACTGTTTTCTAGTTATAGCATTCTAAGAAGTTATTGGTTGATTCAGTATTTGTTTGTACAAAGGAGGTTGGTTAATGCAAATATACTTGATGTTTGATTAATATACATGGATCCAGTCTGAAAATTTATGAAACGAGGTCCCTGGAAGAAAAGAGAAGGTTGTAGCCTTCTGTAGGTCAGCACCTACATACTAGTAACTCAGCTAGTACAAGAGCTAAGGGGGTTGTAGCTCCCTTCCAGGAGAAGCTGGAGAATGAGAGAAGGTTGTAGCCTTCTGCAGGTAGCAGCCTGCGTACTGGTATAAGACTGCACCAATACAGAAAAATTGTAAAAAGAAGTTTCTAATTGAAAGAAGATAGAGACGAATTGCAGTAGGTGATTTTCACCCACATTAGGTTTCCACCTTATATCTTGTGTTCTTATGTGTGATTGTCTATTCTTTTTCACTGTTCCTAGTTACTATTCATATGGTTTGATGCACAGATTAATGATCAACATGTGAAGAATAATTTAAATTACAAGTCTGCTCATATACGCTTGTTTCCTTAACTGAAGTTACGTACATACACAGTATTTACTAACTAAAGTAGCATATACAATTCTATTTGTGAAATGAAAAATAATTGACTTTATAATACTGATTCACCCCCCCTCTCAGTATTATTTCCAACAATCTTTTGTGCAAATATTGCACCTTGTTTGAAAATGAAACGAAGGACTTTCCTACGCTGATAGCGAGGATAAGTAACAAAGGGACACTACCACCTCAACCGACTCAGAACCTGTAGATGATGAGATCTAAGCCTCGCAAAGAGGATCCAAATGTGAATATAGTGCTCCGAAGTGGAATTACAATAGGGAATGATAAGGGGAAACAACCTGAAGACAACGCATGGGTTCACAAATCTCTAGCAAAGGAGGCTGAATTCGATTTGGAGCGTGCACGCGAAATGTTCATGGAAGCAAAGAAGATATTCGCTGAGGCATCCACCTTAGGGAGCAAGGATAAGCCTAATCAGGAAATTGACCCTTCTATGCTTACAACATTTCTAGAAACCTGCATGAAGTTGTTGCACGATAGAAAGGTTGTGAAGGATTACAGGAGCTTATAAATAGATGCACCAAAAACACTCTGGGTGACCCGCGCATGGTACGAATGATTGGTAAGAATAAAACAAGGAAAGGACAGGAGATGAGACTGACCGCGCAGATAGGAGAGTATGAAGTGGATCAGGCTATTTTGGATTTGGGGTCAGATGTGAACATCATATCGATATAGACTTGGGAACGGATGGGAAGACCCATGCTGTAGTGGTCTCTGATTCAGTTAAGGATGGAAAATCAGTAGAAGATCATCCCCATGCGGCGGCTGCAAGAGGTAACTGTAGATATTGATGGCACAAGTGTGTTGGTTGACTTTGAAGTAATAGAAATTGTAGATGACAATAACCCCTACCCTGCACTCCTTGGCATTGATTGGGTTATGAAACGGGGTAATCAACCTAAAGAAGCGAAAGATGATATTTGAAAAGGAATCGCTCCGCATAATAGTACCCCTAGATCATGTTGAAGGATCGCGCTACACTGAACTAGCCCGTGATTATGAGAGTGATGATGATCTGGACTATATCTACAAGATAACAACATGAGACCAAGATTGGGTGAATCCAACAACGGATGGATGAATTACATGGGATCACGAGAGTTCCTGCACCTCGGACTCTGATGAAGAATTAGAGCGCGGGCAGAATCGGTTACATGAAGTAATCACGCTAAGCTGTAACATGATGACCCAGTCGCTACACTGTGTATTGTCAAATGTAAGAGATCTAACCACTTATGATGGCTTGAATGATGTAGATATATTTTTGGATGCATTTGAGAGGGAGGTACCAGAAAAGAAGCGCTTCCAGGCTTTGGACTGGGCACTACGTGGTACGCCTGCAAGGTGGTGGGGTACGCACAAGGGTAGATTTGATAATTGGCATGAGTGTAGAAGGATGATGAGAACACGCTTTGGGAAGCCGAAGGTACAAATGATAGACAATTGTGATGGGAAGGATGATCCATGCACGCACTTGGCCAAATGGGCTCATGCTTATGGAGCAAAGCCCCAACCTAAATGCGTGCACTTGTTCTGTCACACCCTAGATGTCATCCTAATGAACTGGTACTTGGAAACAGAGCTTCGTCATGGTAAAGGTGAATGGGATATTCTGCGCGAAGGATTCATAATGACTTTCAGCTTTGAGGACGGGTTTGACTATATTGACAAGGTGCTACAAGAAATAAAAGCAGCAATATTTAGGATATCACAGGATCCTTTGGATCTAATTCAACCCGATTGGACTACTCAGCTGAGCCATGTGCTAGAATGCTATAATATGACTACTAAGGAAGAAGATGAGGATCCGTGAAAGATTAACTTCCCTAAAACAGAAGGTCACCGCGAGGTTGAAGGACCGCAGATTGAGAATCCTGATATAACCGCACCAATGAAAATGAAACAGGTAAATATTGGTACAGAGGCAGAGCCAAAATTCATGAAGATTGGAGATTACTGGGATGACGCAACGGTGGAAAAGGTTGTTGAATTACTCTGTGAATACCAAGATTTGTTCCCTCCCAAGTTTACGGATCTAAAGGGGATAATCAGAGACCTAGGTGTTATGAAGATCACATTTAAGCCCGACGCGAAACCAGTTAAGCAAAGACCTTACCATCTCAATTCAAAGTATAAGGAGAAGGTTCGTTTAGAGCTAAAGAAGATGCTTGCGGTAAGCATCATTGAGCCTATAGAAGAATCTGATTGGGTAAGCCCAATGGTGGTAGAGGAAAAGAAGTAGAAGGATGAAATACGGATATACGTAGATCTCGGGAAGTTGAATGATGCTTATGTACATGATCCTTTCCCGACTCCTTTCACTGATGAGGTGTTGGACAATGTAGGTGGCCAGGAAGCATATTCATTCACTGATGGGTTATCTAGGTACCATCAAATCAAAATCATGCCAGAGGATAGGAGAAAGACAACCTTTGCGACTGAGTGGGGGTGTTTTCAGTACACTATAATTCCTTTCGGATTGAATAATGTGCCTGCAATTTTCTCACGCGTAGTCGTTGGTGCGTTCAAGGAATTTATTCAAATTAAGTTCTTATAAGATTGCGGTGATATTTAACTTAGAAGCACCGAGGAGTGTGAAATAGTTGCGTGCTACCCTAGGACATACCAGATATTACAGAAAGTTTATCAAAGGCTATGCCCAAATCACCGTGCCTATGGAGAAGTTGTTGAAAAAGGATCTCACATTCTGTTGGAACAAGGACTGTAAGAAAATCTTTGATGAATTGAAGGAAAAGATGGTCACCGTGCCAATTTTAGTCTTCCCGGATTGGAAGGAGTTTCATGTACATGTTGACACATCATGTATAGCGTTGGGAGTAGTACTGACACAAGCTGGCAAAGGAGACTTGGACCATCCTATAGTGTTTGCAAGCAGAACGTTATCCAAGGCAGAGAAGAACTATTCAAACACCAAGCGCGAAGGGTTAGCCATGGTATACGTGTTCTAGAAATTTAGACACTACTTGCTGGGTGGTCATTTTAAGATGTATACAAATCATTCCACGCTGAAATACTTGGTCAATAAGCCTGTGTTGAGGGGAAGAATCTACAGGTGGTTGTTATTGTTCTAGGAGTATGATTTTGAAGTTATTGTTAAGCCTAGATGACTGAGTGCATAACCAAACCATATGTCATGCATTGAAATAGGGGAAGAGCCCACTAATTTGGAGGAGGGATTGCCTGACGCAAAACTTTTTACAGTGTGCATCTCGGAAGGTCATTTTGAAGATATCATACACTTCCTAACAACAGGAACTGCCCCAGAAGGATACACCATCCAGCAGAAGAAGGAGTTAGTGGTGTGTGTGGCATACTTTTCTGTCATTACCAGGCATCTGTACAAAATGGGGTCCGATGAGATATTGTGACAATATGTACCAAAGTTTGAAAGGAGTAGTAGCCTCATGGACGCTCATGGAGGTGTTGTGAGAGGACATTATGTAGGGAGAGAGATTGCATAGAATCTTCTACGTGCAGGGTTGTGGTGGCCAACCCTCCATTAGGATTCAAAAGCTTAATACAAAGCGTGTGATGTGTGGCAAAGAACTAGAAGGCCATCGCAGAGGGATGAGCTACCTCTGAATCCACAGATACATTACAACCCTTTGAAATATGGGTGATAGAATTTGTGGGACCCATTCAGCCTCAAGGGAAGAAGACGAGAGTGAGGTACATCATCACTACGACGGAGTATTTGACTCAATGGGTGGAGGCACAACCTGTGAAGGATTGCACATACATGACTATTTCAAAATTCCTCTTTAAGTATGTACTAATTTGATTCAGGTTTCCAAAGATTTTGATGAGTGATCACGGTATGCACTTTCTGAATGAAATGATAAGCGCGGTGACAGAGGAATTTCAGGTATATCACCAGAACAGCATGCATTATCATCCACAAGCTAATGGGATGGTGGAAGCATTCAATAAAGTGCTGGAGAACGTGTTGACCAAGGTTTTCAAAGCTCGGCGAAGTGAATGGGACCTATGCATACCCGCAGTACTATGGGCCTATCGGACGGCATGGAAGAAATTGACCGAACAAATGCACTTCCGGATTGTCTATGGTGTTGAATCAGTGATGCCCATGGAATATATTGTGCCTAGTTTGCGCATAGCGACACTCACAGGTATGACGGATCGCAGAGCCCTGGAAGAAAGGCTCGCGCAACTGGATGAGTTTGAGGAAGAGAGATTTCTACATGGATTTCACCAACAAGTCCAAAAGCAACGCGAAAAAGCATGGCATGATTGGCACATTAAGTTGCGCACCTTTAAGGTAAATGACTTGTTTTTGTTATATGACAGCAAGTTTGATAAATTTCTAGGAAAATTCAAAATGCACTGGTTAGGGCCCTATGCCATTAAATATATTATCGATGGAGGAACGGTCCAACTGGCCAAATTGAAAGGAGATCTCTTCCCAGGAAAGGTGAATGGCAGTCGATTGAAGACATACACCAGTGGGCTGACCATGTGACTATATGAAGGTAGCACAGTCTTAGTGCTCCAGGCAGCTGAAAGGAGGCGCGGGACTATAAACTACACTACCCAGGTTGGGGAGCTGCGTGATTGGAGGATTGTGCGAAGCAAGGAAGTGTCACAGGGTTCACGACAATGCGAAGGGAGCTATGCTACCCAGGGAGAAATCACGCAGGTCAGCCAAAAAGTGATCGTTAAAGTCACTGTTCATGATTTGATGGTAGAAATGTAGCCAAATGGAGTGGGCGGTCAACATTAAGATAGAATTTATGGGTCAGATCCTTGAAAAGTTGCCGCCAATCCAGCATTAATGAACCGAATTTGGGGGGAACAATCAGATTTGAATTCAAAATGCCCTATAAATTATAGGTGGCTACCCAACGAAAAACACTTGGAATTTTGAGAATTGAGTTGTTGAGCTCTCAGGCACACATGAACCAAGAATTATTCGAGGCTCTGATAGTGAGTCCAGTGTTTGATAACTTACCAGAGATATCACAAGCATTGCTAATGAGTGCTATGTCAACACTTGCCACAACCATGGACATCGAGGCAGTGATGATTGAGGAGGATATGCTGGAAGTGGTTAGCGAGGCAGAAGTAGTTGCTCCAAAGGTTGCCGAAGTATTAGCGGAAGTCCCCAAATCACCAAGGACACCAAAACCAAAGCTGACCCCAACCAAGGAAAGCGCGAAGTATAAGAAGGGAAATTAGCCCACAATACCAGTGCACGCATCACCAAGAAGAAACCCACCGAAGCCCACCGCACAGGAAAAGGGCAAAGCCATCAATCTAGAGTTGGAGGACATCCTGATGAAGATGTGGGAATAGACGTGGAGGAAGTTGAAGCCCAAGGTGCTGACCCTATCACTCAGTTGCATGAATATGTCCCTCCATGCAAGGGCAAGGCCAATGTACCAAAAGATATCAACGAGTGAAAGGTCCCCTTGCCAACCCCTCTGCTACCGGAAGAGACTGTTTTTGAAGGACCGCGCTTAGCACAGGTTCCTTTGTTGAAACTCAAAGACTGGGACTTGGATAACCATGAGAAGTTCCCACACCTAGTGACCAAGTATCCGATGCACTGCATCATTGATACAACCATTGGAATGACTGCATTGGAGCCATAGAGGTGGCTCAGAGGAGTTGACAAGGTAGGTATGCTCAACCTGCTATGGGTTCCGCACTACAACCGCACCCCAATTACAGTACTGGTCATCAACAAGTTTTTATTCTTGGTGCATAACAGGTGTCTGTGGCTAGAGGAGCCAATACCCATCACTGACAGGATCACGCAATTGCCTTACACAGGAGAAAATCTGGCCATGATATTTGGTGGAAAAGGTGGTGAGCAGGCCCTCGTGGAGGCCATGAAAGAGAATTTTAAGCTGGTAAAGAAGTTGTGTGGATATGCCATATCCAGCATCTGTGACCCTGCTATAAAGGTGGCTATGCATATTTTAGCAGGGAAGGTGATGAGAAAGTGTTGCGCCGATGAGGTACCAGCACCTATCGTCGCACTAGCAACCCAGTGCATCGAAGGAGTTCAGTTTAACTGGGCAGACTATCTATGCAATGAGTTCCTTGTGAACTATCGCGAAGCACAGGAGCTCAGCAAGACGTTCCACTATGTGTAGCTCTTGCTATCTATTGTGTTGGTAGCATGGGAGTTGCTAGAGGACAGCCAATTCCCTTTGGTCACGCCAGACCTACCAGAAGCAAAGAAGTACGCTTCACTGTGGGTGACCAAGGATGCACAACACATCAAGGACATCAAGATCTTCTGGATCTTGATGGAGATGAACATCTGCATGACCATCAATCGCAAGTCATGGTTGTCACCTACGGTGTTTACCAACCTGCAGGGCTACACAAAGTTTAAAGCAAATTTTCACCATGTGTCCATCAGGGTGTGGAAGCACCCTGCGCAGACATGGTATGACTTGCCTTATCTAGCAACAAATGACACCATTGATGCAGTACTTGATCGATGGCCGGAAGAATGGTGCAAAACAACAAACTTAGCGGTGGGAGGAAGCAAGTCTACCACGCAGAAAAAGAAGAAGGAGGCCAAGATCAAGATGATGCAGCTGGCCGAAAAGAGAAATAAGGAGGCCACTAATAAGGCCCAAGTGGAGCGTGATGCCTCTCAGCAGACAGAGAAGCAAACTGGTGGAATATAGTGAGGCTCTGACAAAGGCGCGAGGTCACCTTCACCTGAGACAGAGGAAGAGATGGATGAGCAAACAGAAAAACATAGCACAGACCCATAGGCAATGTCTACCTGCATCAAGAATCCAAGGTAGCAGGAGAAAAGAGGGTCTAGGAATAAATATAAGTCTACTAAAACATCAGTAGACCAAATCAACCTCACAGAGGGTGACTTTCATGAAATCAGTGACACAGTGCAGGTTGTCACCGCAAAGGCCCTACAACAGTTTGAGTAGCAGAAAAAAATAATTTTGGGGGCTATCTAGATAGGTTTCCAAGAGCTACAAACCCATGCGTCACGCGCTGGCACTATATCTACTAGCATTGCTATCGTCACTTCAGAAGCTATCGAGATGCTGCGCATGAAGGCCTCCAATGCAACAATGCTGCCTAATGGAGCATTGACCATGGAGAACGAAGCTAATAGGGCCATTGTCAATGCCCTAAAGTGAGTAGGGTTGAATCTGGCAGTGCTCCCCGGTGAAGTGCTCCACTTGTTGTAGGATGGAGTGATTGCGGAGCTGAGGGACCATGAGCACCGCGCCCTCCAGGTGATTAGTGAGCAGTGGATTAACAATAAGCAGATGGCACTACAGCAAGACTCCGCCATTACCGCTGTGACTGAGGTGACCAATCATAACAAGCGTATAATGCAGGTCATCAAGGAGGCATGCCGAATGGTCCCAAAGTTGGCCATTTTGGAGGAAGAACTAGTCAAGGTGTGTGTGTACAAACTAGCTACAAGGGTGTGTGATGCTCGCACAAAAATGGCAAGGGTTCAGTTGAAGTTGAACTTATAGATCACATAGTTACAATTGAAGGCCAACCTTCGACCTCGCCAAAAGTAAAGGAGCAGCAAGTGACTGTTGTCACAAAGGTAATAGCGGCAATTGACAGTGCAGTAGCAGACTGCACACAGCTCTTTAAACAATCGTTCGAGGTTCTGACAAGATTGCAGGAGGACCCTAATGTACAACAACTAGAGATAGAAGAGCACAAGCTATAGCAATGCTATGATGAGGTCAAAGGCACAACGTGAACTGTTTCTCTCGCATAGAGATTGGCGAAGCTACAGGAGGCCAAGCAGCTGAAGGAACACGCAGATGTAGCGCTACACAAGGAAGCAGTGGTGAAGGAATGACTGAAGCCCTAGCTGGATGAGGCTTACATGGTGATAGCCTCTATTGAAGGAAAGCTTGTGACTCTGCAAGCAACTCAGAAAAAGCTTCAGGCGGACAGTTTAGGAGCAGTGACTGAGCATATGATTGAAGACGCGAAGCAAGTAGCCACATAGTGCACTGCTGAGGTTGCAGTCATAAGGGTTGAGCTAGGAGGTCTTCGCGCTAATATATCCACACCTGCCAAGTGACTCGAGGGCGAGTCATGATGTTTGTGTTGGGGGCATGTTGGAAACGATATCCCCCAAGGATAATTTTGGGGCTGAAAACCCATGTTTTGGGTCAAAATTTGTAATAAAGTTGTAAAGACTCCACATTTTTGGTCACGGAGTGCGGAGGTCTCATAAGTCATAAAGGGTTGTCAACCCTTATTTTGTAAAGTAAAGTTGGCTGTAAATATCTACCCATGGTCCACAGACCATGGGATTGTGTAAAAAGAGCTAAGTAAGCACTAAGTAGTTCCAATGAGTCATAAGTTGTAGGAGACGTCTTGAGCAATAAGGAGAGAAGTCTAAGTTGGGGGTCTTAGTGTAGGTAGAGGCTCTGCAGCTGAGTACACAGAGGCATAGGGTAGAAGTCCGCAACTAAGTGCATGGACCCCTGCAGCTGTGTGTGCAGGGTGGATAGAGTTGTAATCATATGAAGATATCACTAAAGAGAAGTATTGTACAAATTTTGTGTCTTTATTTCCTATTAATACATCTTGTCATATTGTGTATGGATTTCATTTACAATGCTTATGTGATGCACAAATATATGTAATTACATTGGTTAATCGAATGCAAGTAAGAATATTTGTTTATGTGGTGCTAACTATGATTGTTTAGTAAGATAATTAAACACTTAGGGATAACTTGGAAACATGTTTTGTACGCCGCTTTAGCAGCTCGAAAGTACTTGAACCACAGTTTAGGCCTGTGCGAAGGCCAATCGTACCCCTTCACGAAGGTACTGAAGGGTGGGATAAAGGGCTAGACTAACAAATCCCTAGAAGTTAACGACATTCGTGAAGCAGGAATAAAAGGAATAAACCAACATCACGACCACCTCAAGGTGTGAAAACTTGGTTCCAGCATCGCCCCATACTACCTCAGGTGAGACTTCGATCCGCGCTCTGTGGGCTGATGCTGAAATGGCCAATAGTGTAGGGATTTGTTTCGCTAACTAACGTTAAACCTAGGTCGGGCCCTTCCAAGCCAACAGGTTACACCTATAGTACAAACCAATAAATCACATGATTAAAACATTTTACATATATTTTAAGCAAAGAAACATGGAAAAAATCATGGATTTTAACTGATGGAGGTAAGGTCATCCTATAAGAAATTGGTCTTATCCTCTCAAGTATCTCAAAAGGCCCACAAAACCATGGTGTCATATTGGCATATGACCTAATTTTCAAAGAACTCTTCTTGGGTCTAATTCTCAAGTAAACATGTTCCCCAACTTGGAACTCTTTATGCACCCTATGTTGATCTGCAAATATTTTAACCCTATCTTGCGCTACCTTTAAATTATTCTTAATGATATACATTTGTTGCTCCATATCTTTTATCATATCAAGCCTAATAAGTACCATGTTCACTGGATCACCCCAACTGATAGGAGTATTGTAACTCCTTCGATACAATGCCTCAAATGGGCTCATATTTAGAGACTCTCAATACTCATTGTTGTATGCAAATTGTACAAGTGGAATATACTCTTCCCACTTCTTTTGCTAGTGCATCACATACATCCTCAACAATTTTTCAAGGATTCTATTTTTCCTCTGTATTTTTCCATTCATATGTGGATGTTAAGCTGTAATGAAGGCCAATTTTGTCCCCAATTTTGCAAATAGTTCCCTCCAAAACTTGGAAGTGAACTTGAAATCCTTATCTAAAATGATCTTCTTGGGAACTCCATGAATCCTCAAAATATCCTTTATGAAAGTTTGAGCCACTTCACTAGCTAAATTGGCGGATTTAACTGCTACAAGTGAGCCACCTTGCTCAATGTGTCAATCACCACCTTGGTACATAGATTATGTTCTTGAATCTAATTAGACCCTCATTTGTGAGATGATATTTCTCATCCTCACCATCTTGTCGTAGCTTCTCCTTCACTTGTTGATGTTTACAATCATGTTTCCCTCCATTCTTGATCCATTATAATAGGTACATTCCATAGAAGCTTATGGATGCCATGTGATTCAATTGAATCCTTCTTTTGAGTGCATCAACAACCTTATTCTCTTTGCCTTTTATGTACTTGATCTCAAAGTCGAATTAACTATGTATAACTAGCCACCTAGCTTGTCTTGCATTCAACTTAGTTTTATCAAAAAATAGTTGAGTCCAAGATGATCGGTCATGAGCATGAATGTTTTGCTGAGGAGATCATCCTTATCTTCAATGAATGAATAATTGAAGCCAACTCTAGTTCATGAGTCACATAGTTTTCCTCGTGCTCATTTAATTTTCATGACTCATAGAAAACTACTTGTCCTTCCTACATCAAGACTCCATCGAGCCTTTCCTTGCAGGCATCTGAATAGACCAAAATATTTGTCTAGATATCCAATCCTCAACATTGGTGCATTAGTGAGAAAAGCGTGTTGCACATTCAACTTTCCACTCAAATTTATTTCGTTTCCTCTGTAACAGCCCTTGTGAAAATTTCGTGTAATAAAATTTAATAAATGAAAAATAAGACCACGATTAAGGGACACTTATTCCAAGCTGAGTGTTGGGAAAATATATCCTAGTGGGTATCACTCGATGTGTGTTTTGGCTAAGGAAAATTGGCAAAGGCTAAGGTAAAGGCATTAAAAGGAAAAAAGTAATTTTGGAACATTTATTTATGAAAATAAAGGAAATTAAGAGAAAAGTAAGGTGAAATGTCACACGTTTCATGTGAGGAGGAAAATGAAGGAAAATAATGGAAAATGAAGAAAATAGAGGCCTCATTCATAAAACAGCTTCTGAGAATCGGTTCATAGCTTTTGTTGGTTCAAGTTTGGAGCTCTCTCATTTTTGTCTCTCTCTCTCTCTCTTGATCACTTAGAGTTTTTCTTGGAGAAATCTAGTTTGGATCAAGGAAAGGAAAGGAAAATCAAGGAAGGATCAAGGAAGGAAAGTAGGATCAAGTAGCTTCAGCAGGAATACTTGCAGGTAACCTTTTTCATCAGTGATTTCCTAGATAGTTTGGACATGCATGGATTTTCATGTTGGTGTATGGTTCTCTTGCTGTCAGTGGCATGGTTTTGTCAGGTTATGACAGTGGACTTCAACCTAGTATTTCATTTTTTCATATGCCATGGTGTTGGGATGTTTATTTCGGTCTTGAGATTTGGTTTGCCGAATGGATTTCAAAATCTAGGGTAGAGGTGGTCTCAAGTTCCATTCCCAAAGGCCTAAGAATCCCTTAACTGGTTTTGGCAGGATACATGGTAAAGCCTGAGGGAGATGTCTGGATTTAGGGCTTAGTGATCTGGGTTTGGATTTCGATAAAGCCTGAGAAACAAGGAGATGGAAAATTCCTCAAGCATAGTGATGGATTCCATATGGAATTCCAAGTTTGGTTCAATTGTAATCGGAGCACCGGTTTTGGTGTGATCACGGTTTGGTGAGGGTTGAGGTGGTTTAACCTTTGGATTCCCTTGGTTGTTCTTGGATTGGTTGTTCTATGAGATCCCACATTCATGCTTGGAATATGGCATGGGGGTGACTCGCTGAAAGAGAGATTTGGTTCAACCATGTCTATGGTTGGGTGGTACGTGGAAGTCCCAAACTTGGTCAGATTTGCCTATGATTAATAAAAGCTAAGTTTTCTTACCTTTCCACTTGTTTATATGTGAATTAAATGGATGTCTTATCTTTGATATTTACATGGTTTTATTCTGGTTATAAGCATGGTTTAATGACCAGTTCATGCCATGGTTAGTTCATGTATTTACTTGTTACTGTTAAATGGATGGATGAAAGACCTAATTGATGATCTAGTAGTTCAATGGAGAAGGAGGTGATCCTTCTGGTCATGTTTCATGAGTTGTTTCAATCATTTATGCCTTGTCTTGTATTCTAGACCTATAGATTGCATTGATGTTAAGTGTTTGACAAAATGTCAGTCCCGGTTGGGGATGCTCAAGCCTAGTCCTAAGGTTTATTTTTGATTGATCAACATTGATATCATGTATTTAATGAATTATGAAGGTTGTAGCATGTTCTGGGTGGAGACTAGGATTATGGGCTAGAAAAGTGGCCTAAATCTCAGGATCGTTGGCATAGAACTGGAAATTTTGGTCCAAAGTGGCTAGCAGGCAGGCCTGTGACAGAGACTTTAGGTTGTTAGTCACTCCCTTGCCCATATCATGAGAGTGACTATATCCTAACAGATCCAAAACAACAGTGGGACCTAGGGACAAGTTGTCTACGTGGCTGATTTTTCTTCTGAGGGTTTTGTTGATGATGTTGGATGAGTGTGTGTGATGTTCTATTGACTCCACTTCCTTAAGGTCACATAAGAGGTCGAATCTGATCATAGTATCCTCTTGTCTCATGTTTACCCAAGTTGTCATGGTTACTTTGGGTAGACCTGGGAGGGGGTGTTACAGATTGGTATCAGAGCATGATTCACCCCTCAAACTAGATGGGCGGTGTGTGTTGGTCATGCATGCATGTTAGTTGCATGTGTGTCTCTTACACTTGTGTTCCATGTGCTTGTTGCATTGCATCATGTTGATCATGGTACAAGAAAGGTTATCATGAGGAACTTGATGTAATTTTGTTGAATGTATCATCAGAATTATATGACTTGTTACAAGAATTGATTTCTTATGCTCAACTACATGTGGTTATGTGTATGTGTAATTGATTAGGAATTGCTTATGCATGTTGATAGTTTCATGTGGCAATGTGTACAAGGGAATAATGGTTGCTTTCATGCATGAGATCATATCATGCATTGTTGATATGGCCTTACATTAATGTTGGCTTAGTGGGGCCTGACCTAGGTTTAGAAATGATTTAGCCAAGCAAATCTCGGTACTACTAGCCCTTTCGGCAACAGTGCGCGAAGCGCGGACTGAGGTCTCACTTGAAGTAGTATGGGGGGGTGCTAGAACTAGGTTTTCACACCTTGAGGATGTCTGATATGATGGAATTGGTACGTGGTCCACCCTTCGCTCTTACTATGATATGCACACTAGCAGGCACCCTGTGCCTTGCAACATTGTCTTTGCACAGTTCTAGCCACAGCACGACCCATGTTATTTACCCAAATCTTCCTTAATTATGCATTGTTAGCTGATTACTTAGATTATTTTCATATATAAGCATTCATACAAGCATTTATCCAATTGCGCGCAGTAAATAGAGAGAGTAAAAGTAATACATAACCACAAAATACTGGTTCAAGAATAGATGCACAGAGTAAACTTTTCTTTATTTAGCTTTCAATCCTAATTACGGACTCGATCCTGCCCCTCTCACTCAACTACAAGGGTCCACGCACTCAGCTGCGAACTCTACTAGGCCTCTGCGCACTCAGCTGCAGAGCCTTTTACTACTCTATGACCCAGTACACTTCAGATCCAACTCTAAGCTCAAACCATGCCTTCGATGTTCTCTCTATCCTTCACTACTTAACTAACTTTACCACTTAGAGCCTTGCTCTATTTATACAATCCCATGTTCTGCGAACTATGGGTAGGCTAACTTTACACTAATTTACAATACAATATTTAGGGCGGACAACCCTATGACTCAATTGTACACTTCGTGCTCCACGCCCGCAACTCGCGGAGTTTTACAACATCTTTAACCAAAACTTGGCCTTTGAGGCCCAAAATCATGCTGCGAGGGATCCCATGCCCAACAGGCCCCCAACACAATCATCGTGACTCATCCTGAGTCACTCAGCTAGTGCAGCGATCTTGGCATGGAGCCCCTCCAACTGTGTCTATGTTGCACAAAGGTCCGTAGTGCACTGTTCTGTCGTCTGCTCGATCTTTTCTACTCTTTCGGTGGAAGTATCACTGTCAAGGGCAAATCCCTGTCGTAAGGCAGGCATCACCTTCATCTGTGCAAGCTTTCCTTCGATGTCGGTAGTGATTAGGAAGGCCTCATCAATCCAAGGCTAGACCCGTGCTTTAAATACTGCCTCTTTCTGTTGCACGACATCCACCTGTTCCTTCGATGCCTTTGTCTGCTGTAGCTTTGCCAGCCATTGGGTCAGGAAAACTGCCTGCACCGTTCCGTGCACACTGTCATACTACACTTGAAGCTCTCGTGCCTCTATTTCCAGCTCTTTTATGGTGGGGTCCTCCTGTAATGAAGTGATGACCGCGAAGGATTCTTCCAACATAATAGTATAGTTTTGTACTGCCTGTCCAATCTTCTCCAACCCTTTTTGGATAGTGCTAGCACGTTGTTCCCTAACTTCCATGGGCATGGATAACTGTGCCTATAATTGTAGTTCGACAATTTGAAGGTTGAGGTCCAGTTGTACCCTCGTCACTTCCTCCTTTGCCTCATGGAATGCAGTCGTCAATCAGTGGATCCGCTCTGCTACTGGTAGATCCGCTGGGACGGTTCTACACACATCATCTACTACCTACTCCAATCCTTGAGTCTGCGCACTAATTCCGGAGTCCACACTATTGGTTTGTCGAACCTACACCTTCCTTGGTTGTCAGCTAACTTCACGATCCACCCATACAGCTCAAAAGGAAAGGATTCAAAGAAAATTTCATGGATTTCCGTATACACATAGCCCTCCAACCACTATTCTTTAGATACTCCCGTAGTTTTGTTTTCCTGTGTCGTGAACTCATGAATCTTCTTGTCCAACCACTCTTCATTTTCATTCTTTTTTGGGTTCCAGTGGCATGACGTTAGACATCCCTTATGCAGATCCTGATCTCAACAACAAAACCATTTATTGGCTTTCTGGGGCCTGACCCAGGTTTAAAAATGATTTAGCCAAGCAAATCCTGGTACTACTGGCCCTTTTGGCAATAGCCCACGGAGAGAAAACTGAGGTCTCACCCGAAGTAGTATGGGATGGTGCTAGAACTAGGTTTTTGCACCCTATGGATTTTTGATATTATGGAATTCGTACATGGTCCACCCTTCGCTCTTATTGTGCTATGCACACCAGTGGGCACCCCGCGCCCTGCGATATTGTCTTCGCGCAATTCTAGCCACAGCACGACCCATGTTGTTTACCCAAGTCTTCCTTAATTATTCATTGTTAGCTGATTACTTAGATTATTTTCATATATAAGCATTCATATAGGCATTTATCCAATTGCGCGTAGTAAATAGACAAAGTAAAATTAATGCATAACCCCAAAATACTGATTCAAGAATAGATGCACAGAGTAAACTTTTCTTTATTTAGCTTTCAATCCCAATTACAGACTCGATCCCACCCCATGCACTCAGCTGCAGGGCCCCACGCACTTAGCTTCAGGGGCCCACGCACTCAGTTGTGGACACTACTAGGCCTATGTGCACTCAGCTGCAGAGCCTCTTACTACTACTACGACACAGTACACTTCAGATCCAACTCTAAGCTCGAACCATGCCTTCATTATTATCTTTATCCTTCACTACTTAACTAACTTTACCACTTAGAGCCTCACTCTATTTATACAATCCCATGGTCCGCGAACCATGGGTAGGCCGACTTTACACTAATTTACAATACAATGTTTAGGCCGGACAACCCTATGACTCAATTGTACACTTCGTGCTCTACGCCCACAATTTGCAGAGTTTTACAACATCTTTGACCAAAACTTGGGCTTTGAGCCGCAAAAACATGTTGGGGGGGATCCCATGCCCAACAATTAATGACTCGACCCTACCTAGAATGATGTTTATGCATTAATGCACTTATTCAATAGATGTCTATATGTTATACATGTATCATGTTGATTTGATGATATTTCAAATAAGGTATCCTCCCAAAATTATGCTAAGGTACGTTGGTTTATTGTAATTGCTTTAGCTAATATAGTATGCCTTGTAGGAAAGAGACCAAATGGCTAGCAAGGTGGTAGACTACATAGAATCTCCCTATGCATTAGATGAACAGCATGGTATGGGTAATTATTTTGATTTGGTAGACACATTGAGAAGCTTGAGGGAATAAATAAGGAGTTGCAAAACAAGCAAAGGTGAATTTGATACCACTTCAAATTTTGTCAGACTTGCAGTGACAGGGACCACTTCGGATCAGCCATGGAAATGAGGACATAACTAATGGGGCATATGGTAGTAGGCCTCCTAGTAGATACATGCTAGATAGATCTAACATGATCAGACATGGAAAGTTGGACACTCCAGATAGGAGAGGTGATCGACATAGGTACTATTCCAGTTCTAGTTCTGATAGACATCATGATCGTCATCGTCATCATCCTTACTGGAGGAGTTATAGGGGATACTTTCCGAATGAGTTCAAGAAGGAAAAGAAACCTACCTTTGATGGAGAGATGAATAAATCACAGGATGCAGAGGCATGGTTGCTTGGTATGAGTAAATTCTTTAGATTGCATGATTATTCAAAAAACATGAAAGCAAGGATAGCCGTTTTCAATCTCAAAGGTAAAGCAGATATTTGGTGGGAAGATGTGAAGAATGTTAAATATATTGGTGAAGATGAGTTTACTTGGCATGCATTTGAAAGTCTCTTCAAGAATAAGTACTTGTCAAAGAGGTACTATGATGACAGAGCTAAGGCATTGTATGAGTTGTGGATGGGTTCTATGACAGATGAGGAGTATACTAGTAGGGTTTTAGAGTTGTTGAGATATTTTCCTTACCTCAAGGAGCAGAAGGCAAAGGTTCAAAGATTCATTAGTGGGCTACCAATATCATACAAAGACTAGATTGAGTTCGATGAGCCTAGATCGTTGGAGGAGGCCATCTAAAAGCTGAAGCATTGTTACAAGTAGTCGAACTAAAAAGTTGAGCTGAAGCATGAATTGAAAGGAAATGAGAAATCTAAAGAAAAATGGCCACCAAAGTGAGGAAGACCCCAAGATGCAGGTGAGAAAGAAAATGAAATTCCTTACAAGAGATTCAATACAACTGAGAAAGGACATGGAGAGCAGCAGGCTAAAGGTGGTGGTAGAGAACCATTGTAGTGTTGGATATGTGGTAAGGATCATTGTAAGAAGGATTGTCCGCATTATCAAAGTGGTGGTAGACCCCATATCTACAGTGATCCGGAGGCGCATATAGCGGGTGATGTTGGTCATAGCATTCCTCAGATCTATGCAGCTATGGACAACATGCAGGCGAATCATCAGACATCGATCATTGAGATGGATGGTAAGCTTTGTGATCAAGTTGTTTCTATTTTGGTTTATCCTAGATCTAACTATAGTTATATTAATCCTGACCTTGTGGATAAGTGTGGTTTGAGAAAAGAAGTGCATGCAAAATCTTGGTTAGTACAGTTGGTTACAGGTACAAAGAAGTGAGTTCACCATTGGGTAAGAGCATGTGTATTTTATTTAAATGGTATGCCTAGGACAACGCACTTGAATGTATTGCCATTGGGATTGTATGACATGATATTTGGTATGGATTGGATATACCCTCACATAACCAAAGTTGATTGCTTCAACAAAGCGATTGAGTGTATGGATGATAGTGGGGAAAATAAAAATTTAAAGGGAAAGAAGAAGCCTACATCAGTGAGGATGGTTACCACTTTACAGGCCAAGCGTAGTCATAGAAAAGGTTGTGTGATGTTTGCATTGCACATTTCTAGTGACAAGGATAAGTGTTTTGGGAAGTTTTAGTGTCTACGGATAAATGCTTAAATCCCTAGACTAGTAGCTAAGTCTAGAACAACAGAGCAAATCATTCTCTACTTTTTCTATAACCAATAGATTAAATAAGACAGTAAAGAAGCCTACCTGAAGCTTTCGCTTACTCCTTATCTCCCTTGACCAATTTTGTCACTCCTTTCCGTACTTAATCTGCTTGAAAAGTACCTGCACACAGATAGCAGACAAAAACCAATCAAATCATATGATAATGATCTATTGACTAAACATAAAATGGAATCAAGTGCATAATAGACATATGAAAGCATCAATGAACAATACAAACATATGGAAAAATCTTTGAACACTTTATTAGTAAAAGGAAGAGTTACAACCCAATTTGCTTGATTCAGTGTCATTCCTCCAGTTCAATCCCATCCTCTCCTCATAACAAGCAAGACATTTTGACATCATTACAATACTTGAAACCAACTCAAGTCTCATACTAATAGCATCTCCCTATAATTCAATTATTTTCAGCCCCTAATCACTTAGATGAGTGGCCTTTTTATAGGTGAATGAAGGAAGTTATGCCATAAATGGTGATAATGAATGCCCTCCCAAACTTAGGATTTAATTCCATGGAGGAAGGGATAAAGGGATTGATGTTCCTTAACTCCCTCCCTCATCCAATTTCGAGCCCAAAGGAGTGGATAATCTTAGGAAACTTCTAAAGGCATCCTATGGATAAGAATAGTCCAAACCCCAATGCAGATTTCGCTCAAATTCGTCCAGCACAGGCCAAAGAGAGCTCAAGTGCATTGCAATGCACCCTGGCAGTGTACTGGGATGCACTGCAGTGCACCCTGATAAAGGCCTGCCTGTGTTGATCTTCTTAGAGGTAGTTTTTGGATGATTTCAGTCATGGAATCTCTTGGGAAGGAGGCATTCTGATAGTTGACTTCATTTTGGGCATGTAACAACTGAATTAGGGTTTGATGGCCCCTAATAGTACTGATATATAAGTTGGGGTTGATGTGCCCAAATGGATCTATAAGAGTTGCCCCTAAAGCATGAAGTCACAAATATGTATGTCAAGTGAAATGCTTACTATGTGGAGAGGAGGTTTCGAAGTAGAAGGTGACCAGCATCAATTATAATACATATATCATGATAATTTGATTTTTTCTCATGAACTCAATGAGGGAAGGCATACCCATTCTCAGCTTATAAAATTTCATTACATGTAAAAATATAGTCGTCTACAGATATAGACCCATGAATGGATGACCATGAATGTAAGGCCATTGTACATTTGATTTCGTACTCCTGAAAATATTACAGCCCGGATGGATGAAACTAGATTTGGGGTCTTCATTCTCATTCAATCTTTTGCTCAAGTACAAGTCTAACCATGTGAATAAATGATTTGAATTCAAACATGGGAAGACATCATCTAATTACCAGCCAATGATGTAAGCCGTTAACAAATGCAAGAGGAATCACCAATAATGATGATGACCCTCAAGGTACTACAGTACATTTTTCATGGTGTGAGTAAATTATTTGATGTCGAACACCATACAAATTCTTTCGGTCGAAGGCCAATGATGTCAACCTATCGCCAGAAGCGAGAAACATGTCATTGATCTATGCAAGCGTCAAGATACTAAAGGGGTGTTTCTAAGTCAACTTCTTGGATAATGTGCTGATGTCGACAAGAAGAGACTCATCGCAGGATGGCCTTGATGAATCCCACATCAACGACACGAAACGATGTAAATGATTTTGGAGATGAAAATCAACTGACGACAGAAGGTTCAGGAATGGCGGTCATGAAAATGAAGGTTTACAATATTGCAAAGGATGAAGTTTAAACTGAATGACTTCTCTTGAACATGTCAGCGGCACTAAACGGAATTGGTAGCATTGACCCAAAACAAAGTAATGGATGGTATGATAGGCCAATAGTGTGATAACCATCAAGCTAAATGACGCAACCCACATAGTCATGGTGATGAGTTGAAAGTGTCATGTTCAAGAGCGACTTGCAACCATAAAGTTTTCTCCCCTTTTTCCCATTTTCCCCAGTCATTGCTAACCAGTACCTCTTTATTTTTATCAATCTTGAGGAGGATAACATATGCTTGTTGTATAATTCCACCTTTTGGGTGAATCCATCACTATTTGATGCTTTAACGAGTCTAGCAAAGGTGAAACTCGGTCTTTTCTAGATGGACAAGTTTGTCACTATTTGATGTTTTTAGCGAGTTTAACGACAAAGATAACTCAGTCCTTTTCATGTTTAGAGAGTTTGAAAAGGTACAAAAAGAAAACTCCACAAGTCATTTTTCGTAAATTAATCTCTCAAGCCCAAAAAAGCGTAAAATAATACAAGAGAAATACCATTTCCAATATGTTAACGAGCTAGAAAGGACAAGCGCTTGGCAATCTTTTCATGTTTAGAGAGTCTGAAAAGAGCTTAAAGAGGACTCCATTTTGAAGAACGAGTGGTGTCTGGGATAGCAACTGGTTCTAGTGATTTGGGAACTTCTCAAAACATTTTGATTTATGTGAAGAGACTGGCTAATAAGACCACTCATTGCAATTGTTCCTCAAAAAGGGTAAAACAACCAATTGAAAGCATATGATCAGCCAAAGAGATGGTGGTGATTGAATGAAACAGCCAAGGCTCATCTGATAGAAAAGGCTGATAGAATGGTAATCACAAGGGCTAAAATGGAAATGGGTTTCATTTTTACACAAGCTTGAATCATAGGGATGTATGCTTGGATTAGGTTTCATTTTTAGACAAGCTTGAAACAAAGAACTATGCTTGAATTCAGTTTCATTTTTACACAAGCTTGAAACGAAGAACTATGCTTGAGATTGGTTTACATGCCCCCAGCATGATGAAAGGGAAAGTCTCCTATAACTAGATGGAAGTCGCTGCAGTGAAGTAGGACGGTTATCCAATACCTTTTTGGCTTCGTCTAGATAGGGACAAAGGTGAATGGGGTGATTCCCTTAATATAAACTATAGGGAAACTTAACTTTACCACTAGGTGCATGCCCCCCAAGCTTCATTACATTCACCTAAGTAGACTACTCATGGCTATCAGGTGGATGGAATGAAGGTTCATGTACGAGATCAAGTGAAAGACTCAACTGGGATTTTACGAGATCTAATCAAAGACTTGACTTAGGTGAATGGAACCTTGTTTCATTTTTAAATGAGCTCGACACAAGACAAGGAACTCTACTCATATTCCTTATTTCATTTTTTAATGAGGTGGACACAAGACCAGGAACTATCCTCATTCCTTTGGTTTCATTTTTTAACAAGGTTGAAACAAGACAAGAAACTATCCTCAAACTTCGATCATAACCCATAAGAGGTCATGAAGGAGAGATCTAGTTCCAATGTCCCCAGTACATGATATACAACATCACTGAAATGATCATTAGTTGATGTAGGTATGGAACGCATTGCCACATAATTAACCCATGGCGGGGATGATACCATTGGTACAAAAGGACCATTTAGGGAAGATGGTTGACTGGAAGCCATATTTCGACTAGGAAATGAAAGCTGGTCAACGGTGACAATTTTGCCTTCTTGCGGGAAACAAATCACTTGAAAGAGTGTTGAAACAATAGCTCCCATGTTATAAACATAGTCGCGCCCAAGAAGTAAATTGTAATCTAAAGGGCCTGGGACTACCATCACATTCAGATAAACGATTTTTCCTCACAAAGTAGTAGGTAACTGAGGAAGGATCAATAATGGTTGACTGGTCCCTCTGTTAAAAGACAATAGATTCTAGGTAATAGGCACAAGTGGCAGCAAACTGAGCACTTGCCAAGCAGTTGAGGAAAGGATACTCACAGATGCACCTTCATCTATAATAGTGCTAGATACAATCATATTACAAACCTGTACTATGATCTGGAAAGGCACATAAGAAGGAAGAGGGAATCCAGCCAGTCGATTCCAATCAAAGGAAGTGACTAGAATACTTGGAGGGGGTACCATAGAAATGGGAGAATTAACCCCTTGAGTTATGAGAACTGGAGGATTTTCCTCCTGTCTTGATGGAACAAGAGGACTACCCCCAAGCTCGTTAGAATCTAAATAGACAAAAAGAACTTGAGTGGTATCATTTTCACTCTCTTCGGGAAAGGTATGATTAACTGAAGGTGAAATTGGGTCAAACTGTTACCTCGACCTGTTGATTTGGGTTGGGTATAGACTCATAGGATTTACTTTCAGAGAGAGTGGTTTCAACCAATGGCTGATTTTGGTCAGTCAATTCATCAACTAGTGAAGGATTTAGGGGGAGTTTCCTGTAACCAGATGGAAGTCACCGCGGTGAAGCAGGACGGTTATCCAACTCTTTTTTGGCTTCATCCAGATAGGGACAAGGTGAATGGGGTGATTCCCTTCACATAACCTACATGGAAACTTAACTTTACCCTTCTTTCCATGAACTTTACTACCACTAGTTAATGGTGTGTCACCAACATGATCTCCAGAAGTTGATGACACAGGAAGATGTGAACGAGAAGACCATTCTTCTAAGATCTGAAGAATATTAGGACAATTTCGAAGAATATGGTCTCCTGCACAAAGTTTGCATGGATATCGAACTTTGTGAGGCTTGATGGATGGTTTCTCATTAGATGTTGCATTCAAAGCAATCGCTACTTGGTTGCCCCTCTGCTGAATTTTCTTCTTGTTCTTCTTCTTCTTCTTCCCTCATTTCTTCTTCTTAGCCACCTAGTTACTAGTACCAATACTTTCACTAGGCGAAGAGGAAGAAGGGGAGGAAGAAACAACCAAGGAAGAAGTTAAAGGGTCAACTTTAGGATCAACTAGAGGTTGATTTTGTCCAGTTGAAGGAGTACTCGATTGCGGAGAAATCATGACATTTTGAACCAAGGAGGTTGAAAACAACCATATTGGAAAGCCAATGGTAAATCCCGGAAGGGACAATGTAGCCATATAAGGAGCACCAATATTTTTGAAAGCAGGAAAAGGACTAAGATTCCCATCAAAAGGAATTCCTTGCTCAGTGGACTCCGGATTTTTTGCCATCTGTTTCAAACTAAGATCAAATAAGGAGTGAGTGTGGAGGATGTATCCATAGTCAATTAATTTTATTTTAATCAAAGTAACATAAAAAAACAAAAGAAAGATAATCTAGGCAAAAGGTTTACCAAGAAACTGTGAACTGCAGAATACCTCTTGGTGAACCAAGAAGTACGGGTAGGCAATCTCCCTGAATGTTGTGTTCGGTGTATCACAGTGTACAAGGCAGCTGACTCATTTACTTAAGGATGGATAACAACCTAGAGTTGTCCTCCCATATATACCCGAAGGTACGTGGAGGCCCAGTCCGTATAAGTGTTGTCTAATGCAAAACTACACAGCGAGAGCATTCCCATATACTTTACATATTGTAACACCGCCTTATATACCCGAAGGTATGTGTATGAGATACGATATACTCACATACATGGAATGAGGTATCACACTCGGGATGTATTGCAGACAAGTTAGCGACAACTGCTTTGTTTTACAACGTCGGAACACGTCTCTAGCCTAGAACCACTAAATGTTCTCGTTAATGACAATGCTCCATTAGGTAAATTGATGTTTATTTTAATTTGATCTTGCTTAGGAATTTTCCTTTCAAGTTCACCACGTGATGTATTATGAAATTCCTAGGAATGCAACTATCATGATAAGCATTTTTTCCATTCAATTTAATAATGAAAATCCTAGCTACTTAGGGATAGAGCAATCAAATTCCTTTTTATCAAAGAGAAAAGAGCACAATCTAAATGAAAATTCCCTACATTATTCCTATCAACACACACAAACCTTTTCAATGCAACATGCATGTATTTCTTTTCGATTTCCCTTAATGTGAATGAACAAAAAGGAAAACTAATGCACAATCGATCAACAAACTCTTTTCATAAAAATGACGATTTTGCGACAATTTCTTTTCAAGGAAGACTTTACGACACTTTCATTTTCAAAGAAATGAGGAATTACAACACTTTCAATGAAAATACTAATCATATTCACACATCAATCAATCGATCTTTCACGAATGAAGACTTTACGACAATTCAATTTTCGAAGGAAAAGACGATTTTACAACAATTTCTTTCGACAAAGATCAATCGACCAAAAAACTAACTTTGGAATATGGATATAAAATGAAAAAGTAAATACATAAGAAACATTTATCAATCCTAGTCTAAGTAGGGCTAGCTAAGGAGATGAAAAACTATTTTTAGATACAAGACATCATTGACATTCAACAAATCATTCAAACAGGAGAAAATTGGCAAAAAACTTCAGCTCCTAGATGGGAAACTGACCCTCAAGGGATCAGTGTAGGCTGCAGTGAGAGACAATGTGCTTCAGTGCATTGGCTCTATGTGGGAAGTGCATTGCAGTGCACTGTGTCCTTCACTGGGCTGCACTAGTGACAGTAAGCCATTTTTGAAGGCAATTTGACATAGTTTTGACTCAATTTTCAATGAAATAAGACTGAAATTCAATCAATGACCACAAGTACAGTATGTAGAAATGTCTTAAGAGGCTAATAAGCTACTAAGATGGATAATCAATCTCCAGTGGAGTTTCCAATTTGTTTTGGGAATTTTTAGTGTCTACGGATAAACGCTTAAACCACTAGATTAGTAGCTAAGTCTAGAACAAAAAAGCAAAGCATTATCTACTTTTTCTATAACCAATAGATTAAATAAGATAGTAAAGAAGCCTACATGAAGCTTCGCTTACTCCTTATCTCCCTTGACCAATTTTTTCATTCCTTTCTGTACTTAATCCGCTTGAAAAGTACCTACACACAGACAGAAGACAAAAAATGATCAAAGCATATGATAATGATCTATTGACTAAACATAAAATGGAATCAAGTGCATAATACACATGAAAGCATCAATGAACATTACAAACATATGGAAAAAGCTTTGAACACTTTATTAGTAAAAGGAAGAGTTACAACCCAATTTGCTTGATTCAATGTCACTTCTCCAGTTCAATCCCATCCTCTCCTCATAACAAGCAAGACATTTTGACATCATTACAATACTTGAAACCAACTCAAGTCTCATACTAACAACATCTCCCTATAATTCAATGATTTCCAGCCTATGATCACTTAGATGAGTGGTCATTTTATAGGTGAATGAAGGAAGTTATGCCATAAATGGTGATAATGAATGCCCTCCCAAACTTAGGATTTAGTTCCATAGAGGAAGGGATAAAGGGATTGATGTTCCTTAACTCCCTCCCTCATCCAATTTCGAGCCCAAAGGAGTGGATAGCCTTAGGAAACTTCTAGAGGCATCCTATGGATAAGAATATTCCAAAACCCAATGTAGATTTCGCTCAAATTCACCCAACGCAGGCTAAAGAGGGCTCAAGTGTGCTGCAATGCACCCTGGTAGTGTACTGGGCTGCATTGCAGTGCACCTTTATAAAGGCCTACCTGCGCTAATCTTCTTAGAGGCAGTTTTTGGATGATTTCAATCATGGAATCTCTTGGGAAGGAGGAATTATGATGGCTGACTTCATTTAGGGCATGTAACAACTCAATTGGGGTTTGATGGGCCCTAACAGTATTGATTTGTAAGTTAGGGTTGATGTGCCCAAATGGATCTGTAACAGTAAGGAGATTGAGGATGTAGATGTGTTGAGAAGGTGCCCAGTTTTGTAGAAGTTTCAAGATTTATTCCTTGAGGACATTACAGAGTTTCTACCTCACATGGAGGTATATTTATCTATTGAGTTAGTGCCAAGGGAGGCTCCAACATCAAAAGCACATTATAGGATGAGCACACCTGAGTTAGTAGAGTTGAAGTTGTTGTTAAAGGAGATGCTTGACAAGGGATACATTAGGCCAAGTGTATCACCTTGGGGGGCACCAATGTTGTTCGTAAGGAATAAATATGGTACTCATATACTGTGCATTGATTACATGCAACTGAACAAAGTAACGATCAAGAATAGATACCCTTTGCTAAGGATTGAAGATTTGTTTGATCAGCTAAAGGGAGCAGCAGTGTTCTCTAAGATCCACTTGAGATCGGGACACCATCAGGTACGCATCAAGGAAGAGAATATCTTCAAGACTACATTCAGGACCAGGTATGGGAATTTTGAGTTTGTTGTTGTTCCATTAGGTTTGACTAATTCTCCAACTACATTTATGTGTTTGATAAATAGTGTGTTTTGTCCTTATTTGGACAAGCTTGTTATTGTATTCATTGATGACATATTGGTATATTCTAATAATGAGGAAGAGCATGCAAAAAATTTAGCAGCAATGTTGAGGTTTCTAAGAGATCACTAGTTGTATGTTAATATTAGTAACTGCAGCTTCTTTCAGACTCAGGTACACTGCTTGGGACATGTTTTCTCCAAGGCATTGTAGTAGATCCAAAAAATATAAGGGCCGTCATGGAATGGAAACTCATAAGAATGGATATGAGGTGATATCATTTATGGGATTAGAAGGTAACAACATGAGGTTCATCACGAACTTCTCATGCATTACATATCCTATCACATCATTGCGGAGGAAAGGTAAGAAGTTTGAATGGATGTATGAATGCGAGGCTAGTTTTGAGCAGCTTAAGTAGTTGTTGACACATGCGCCAGTGCTCAAGATTGTGGATCTGGACAAGGAGTTTCTAGTGCGTATAGAAGCTTGTAAGAGAGGACTTGGTGGAGTTCTCATGCAAGAAGGATAGGTAGTGTGCTATGAGTCATGGAAACTGAATGAGAATGAGAAGAACTACCCAACACATGATCTTGAGTTGGCAACGATATTACATGCATTGAAGATGTTGAGACACTATATTCTGGGTAGACAGTTTGTGCCTATGAGCGATCACAATGGGTTGAGGTATTTGTTTGACTAGCTAAATCTAAATGCCAGGCAAGCAAGATGGTTGGCTACCCTTAGCTAGTTTGACTTCGAGTTCAAATATATCAAAGGGAAGGAGAACTAGGTTGCAGATACTCTTAGTAGGAAGGTATAGGTAAATATTATAGTAGCTATGAGCTCTTGTGGGATGGAGTTACAGGATAGTGGGACCTTGTAGGCAGGACAATGGGATGACAAATACATGGATATCATGTACAAATTACGACAGAGTATAGGTACAGGTGATTAGGATGTAGACTATAGTCTTATGTCAGATGGTTTGGTGAGATCCAAGGATAGAATCTATGTGACGAATTGCAGTGAGCTCAAGAAGCTTATCTTGAGGGAGTTTCATGTCAAGCCATACTCGGGTCATCTAGGATATTACAAGATGTTTATGGCGATAAAAAAAAATTACTATTGGTCGAATCTAAAAATAGAAGTGGAAGATTTCATGGCTAGATGTTTATATTGTCAACAGGTAAAGATGGAATGTAAGCATCTAGGTGGTTTACTACAACCTATTTCAATTCCAGAATGGGAATGGGAGGTCATTTCCATGGATTTCATTGTAGGTCTTCCAAGTACAGTGAATTAGCATGATTCTATTATGGTCGTGGTTGAGAGGTTAAGCAAGGTAGCTCACTTCATTCTAGTGAAGACTACATATTCAGATAGTAAGGTAGCATAGGTTTTCATTAGAGGGATAGTGAGATTGCATGGTGTTCCAAAGAAGATTGTGTCAGACAGGGATGAAAAGTTCACTTCCAAGTTTTATAAGGAGATATTTACAGGCTTGGGTATAGAGTTGGCCTTATCATGCGCAGACAAATGGACAGACAGAGAGGGTAAATAGGATTTTGGAGGATATGTTGAGGATGTATGTGATGCACCAACAAAGGAAATGGGAGGAGTATGTTCCATTGGTTGAGTTCACATACAAAAATGGTTATCAATATTCATTGAGGATGAGTCCTTTCAAGGCATTGTATGGGCAGAGTTGTAATACTCATATCAGCTAGAGTGATCCATTGAACATGGTACTTGTTGGACCAGATATGTTGGCAGACATGGAGCAGGAAATTTAGGTTATAAAGAGGAATCTAAAGGCATCGCGGGATAGGAAAAAGAGTTATGTGGATCAACATAGGGTATTCAAGGAGTTTCAAATTAGGGAGCATGTGTATTTGCACATCAAGCCCAAGAAAATATCTTTGAGGATTGGTACATGTGCCAAGTTGGCACCATGGTATTGCGGGCCTTTTGAGATCCTTAAGAGGATTGAACTAGTAGCATATCGAATTGCACTACCTCCAACAGTGAAATTCCATGATGCTTTCCATATTCCATTACTTAAGAAGTATATAAAGGATGTTGATCGTGTTATTGATTGGTCTGTATTAGAGGTGGAACAAGAAGAAGAGTTCCATCTGGAGCCTCAATGCATACTATAGCGGAAACATCTCATGTTCAGGAATAGAGCCATAGAGCAAGTTAAAGTGCAGTGGAAGCACTTTGGGCCTAAAGAAGCTACATGGGAGATGGTGGATTAGATGAGGGCCTGTATCCTTCATTGTTTGTCAATTTAGGAAAAGAAGTTTTGGTTTGACGTTGGTATATGCTTGGCATATGTCTTGCTGATGTTTTGGTATATGTATGTATATGTATATGAATGTAAATTTATCCATGAGCTAAGTTATAATGCTCTAATAAGTGGTATGGGTGTCATATTATTATGGTTGTTATATTGTCATTTTCTCATGATGTTTTACTTTTGATCAAGTAATTCATTGTAAATACTACAACGATCTAAGTTATAAAGCTCCATGGGCAATATGTTTTCTTTTCAGCGGTTTTCTGAGGTCATGGTTTGGTTTAACACTGAGGATGGTGTTCCCCAAGGTGGAGTGTTCTGTAATAGTCTTGGTGAAAATTTCATGTAATAAAAGTTAATAAATTAGGAAAAATAAGATGACGTTTAAGGGACACTTATTCTAAGTTGAGTGTTGGGAAAATATATCCTAGTGGGCATAACTGGATGTGTGTTTTGGCTAAGGAAAATTGGAAAAGGCTAAGGTAAAGGCATTAAAATGAAAAAAGGCATTTTGGCACATTTATTTATGAAAATAAAGGAAATTAGGATAAAATTAAAGTGAAAGGTCACAAGTTGAATGTAAGGAGGGAAATGAAGAAAATAGAGGCCTCATTCATAAAAAGGATTCTGAGGATCATTTCATGGCTTTTTTCAGTTCAAGTTTGGAGCTCTCTCTCTCTCTCTCTCTCTCTCTCTCTCTCTCTCTCTCTCTCTCTCTCTCTCTCTCTCTCTCTCACTCTTGGTCACTTTGAGTTTTCTTGGAGCACTCTAGTTTGGATCAAGGAAGGGAAAAGCAAGGAAAGGAAAGGAAAAAAAAGTAAGGATCAAGGAAGGAAAGTAGGATCAAGTAGCTTCAATAGGAATACTTTCAGGTAACCTTTTTCATGTGTGATTTCTTAGCTGGTTTGGACATGCATGGATTTTCATGTTGGTGTATGGTTCTCTTGCTGTCGGTGGCATGGTTTTGTCAGGTTATGACAGTGGACTTCAACCTAACCTTTCCTTTTTCCAGATGCCATGGTGTTGGGATGTTTATTTCGGTTTTGATATTTGGTTTTCTGTATGGATTTCAAGATCTAGGGCAAAGGTGGTCTCAAGTTCCATTCCTAAAGGCCTAGTAATCCCTTAACCATTTTGGTGGGATACATGGTAAAGCCTGAGGGCAATGTCTCAATTTAGGGCTTAGTGATCTGGGTTTGGATTGTGGTAAAGCCTAAGAGACAAGGAGATGGAAAATTCCTCAAGGATAGTTATGGATTCCATATGGCATTCCAAGTTTGGTTTGGTTGTGATCGAAGCACCGATTTTGGTGTGATCACAGTTTGGTGAGGGTGGAGGTAGTTTAACCTATGGGTTCCCTTGGTTGTTCTATGAGATCCCACATTCATGCTTGGAATATGGCACAAGGGTGATACGATGAAAGAGAGATCAGAAGTCCCAAACCTGGTCAAATATGCCTATGATTAATAAAAGCTAAGTTCTCTTACTTTTGCACTTGTTTATATGTGAATTCAATGGTTGTCTTATCTCTGATATTTACATGGTTTTATGCTGGTTATAAGCATGGTTCAATAACTGGTTCATGTCATGGTTATTTCATGTATTTACTTGTAACTGTTAAATGGATGGATGCAAGAACTAATTGATGATGTATTAATTCAATGGAGAAGGAGGAGATCCTTCTGGTCTTGTTTCATGAGTTGTTTCAGTCATTTATGCTTTGTCTTGTATCCTAGACCAATAGATTGCATTGATGCCAAGTGTTTGATAGAATGTCAGTCTTGGTTGGGGATGCTTAGTCCTATTCCTGAGGTTGATTTTTTATTGATCAACATTTTTATCATGTCTTTAATGAATTCTAAATGTTGTAGCAGGTTCTGCCAAAGGCTAGGGTTCTGGGCTAGAAAAGTGGCCTAAATCCCAGGGTCGCCAGCACAGAACTGGAAATTTTGGTTCACATTCGCTGGCAAGAAAGCTTGTGAGAGAAAATTTAGGTTTTTGGTCACTCCCTTTCCCATAGCATGAGAGAAAATATCATCTAAGAGATCTAGACCAACAGTTAGACCCAAGGGCAAGTTGTCTGAGCAACTGAATTGTCTCCTGAGGGTTATGTTGATGATGTTGGATGACTGTGCATGATGTTCTATCAATTCCACTTCCTTGAGGTCACACATGACATCGATTTTTATCATAGTATCCTCTCGTGTCATGTTTACCCCAGTTTTTATGGTTACTTTGGGTAGACCTGGGAGGGGGTGTTACATCCTCTACAAGGATGTGATAGGATAGCCTATCTTGGATAATTTCCTGATGAACCTTCTCCAGTAGCCTACCAATCCCAAGAATGATCTAATCTCATTCATGTTTTTTAGTGTTGGCCATTCCAAGATGGCCTTAATATTTTCTAAATCAAATGATATTCCCTCCTTAGAGACAATGTGCCTATATTATTTATCTATGACAGAAAGAAATCACACTTGTTGAGCTTTGGATAAAGATTGTGTTCTCTAAGAAATTGTAGTACTACAACTAGGTTCTTCTCATGCTCTTCTTAAGTCTTCAAGTACACCAATATGTCATCTACAAAGACAATAACAAACTTGTCCAAGGATGCAACATAATGTTCATTAAACACATAAAAGTGGCAGGGGCATTAGTAAACCCGAAGGATACCACTGCAAACACATAGTACCTATATCTTTTCCAAAAATAAATTTTATTGATATCTTCTTCTTTGATGTGCCCTTGGTGATACCCATACCTCAAACCAATCTTGGATAAGACCACTACTCCTCTCAACTGATCAAATAAATCATCAATCTATGGCAATGGATACTTGTTCTTGATGGTCATTTTATTTAATTGTCTATAGTCAATCCAAAGTCTGAGTGTACCATTATTTTTCTTCACAAACAATACTGGAGCTCCCCATGGTGACACACTTGGTTTTATTTAACCTTTATCAAGCATCTCTTCCAACTGTAATTTTAACTTAACTAGCTCAAGTCTACACATTTGGTATGGTGCCTTGGACGCTAGTGTTTCTCTAGGTACCAATCGATAGAGAAATCAACTTCTTTGTGGGGGGTGGTCCCAGAATGCTAGTTGGAAACATGTCTTTGTATTTCTGCAACACGGGATATTTCTTCAACACTTCATATTCCTCTTCTCTAGCATTGTCAATGGATTTTCCATCACTGAAAATTTTGTAAAACAAATAATTTGTATCCTTTTCATCAACTACCCTTGGCTTGCATGGTTGTAATCAACCTCATTGAAGTTGGCTTTCGCTTACCCTATAAAATTATCTTTTCTCTAGCATCATTCCAACATTTGATTACCTTTTCATAAAAATCAACTTTGGTTCTAGACATGTACAACCGCTCCATGCCCAATAACATGTTGTATGCACCCAGTGGTAGAAAATTTAAATGTACTATTGTTGGCATGTCATTGAGCTCAAATGCACATAATCTCACCTAGTAATTTATTTTCCTCTTTGTTCCTATTGCTAATTGAACTAACCATGGCTCTACGAGTAATTCTTTATCTAATTTACATTTTTCCATGAGTGTTGGGTGTAGTATAGGGTCTAAAAATGTACCAACATTTAATTTGTCAATCCAAATAGTTCGTGAACTTTGAGACGCGGTACTAGAAATGCCAGAGAAATCCCGTGACAACCTACAAAATAAATGCTAGTCTATCTTGCATTTTAATCTCATCAATAAATGAAACCCTACAGTAAATAGAATTCAAGAAAACATCAATCCAGGCAATCAAAATCATATGAGAAATACAAGCAATCAATGTGAAAGGAAATTCTAATTACAAGCAAACAGAAGGGAAAACTAAACTAGAAGTAAAGTAGTGTCGGCATAATAAGAAAAAGACTGTAAATGCTGGAACTAATTCAAACCATTCTACTTGCACTAATTCTACCTGCACTAATTATGCCTGTACTAATTCTGTGTAAAGTTAACTTGAAAGCATTAGCAACATAACAAGGAAATTTACTGTGTAAATAAACTCATGAAGGAAATTAAATTAATGTGAATCTCGCCTTCCTTGCCCTGAAAATAAATCTTGCAAACCCTCTAGAAGTTTAATGGAAAGTAAATGACACAATTTACTTTCATTAATATTAGCTCCACGACATCCAAATAATATATGGTTTTTGTAAGAAAAGTTTTAAATGGATCTGTCAGTGCTTCAGAACCACACTCACTCACATAGTTTTCATATTCCGGAGTATAAACCAATTGCATCTCATCAATGCATAAGCAGATCTTGTCAATAAGAACAACTGGAATAATATCCCAAGCGTAAGCACAAATAGAAATAATTTCTTAATGCAAGAAATTAATGAAGTTTAAAGCTAAAGGGAAACGTTTCAGCAAATGAAATGACATTAATTGAGGGTAGAAAGAAATGGTAAATGAATCAAATTCACATAGCAAACCAACAAGAATTGAAATGTTATTTAAAATATGAGAGCGGTGTCGATCTAGTGTGGTGGCCAACCCAACCAGCTCACACCCTCTCTTAACCTGGTTCACACAATAATTAGATTCATTAAGATGCAATGGATGAATAAACAAAGAATAAATAAAAATCGGTTCAATTAATTAAAAAAACAGTATTTTACATCATGCAGAATATGCTCAACTCCAGCAAGCAAGAGGAGTGATCCACCAGTTATGAACTGTGTGAGGCTACATTGAGACAACTCCTCTTCCTTCTGCACCTTCCTCTAATGCACACTATCCCTAGTTGGGTCGATTTCCTTCCTTCTTGTAATTAATTGATTAATTTCCTGACTATCGCTCCAGACAATTTATATAGGCATCAATTTACAAATTGGGGATTTTCAACAGCCAATTAAAATACAGGAGGAGTAGATTGTGAATCGTAAAAATTCGCTAGGAATAAAATAGTGTTTGTAACTAAATGTCAAAATAAGAATTTTTTCTGGCAAGTCGTTCCTCTTTTCCTGGAATGGTGTTGTTGCTGGACTCCATGCAGGATAGTTGCTATGCTATATCATAACCACGTGGCATAGATGAGGGCAGAGCATTGTGTTGACTCCAACATTGATGTGGTTTTGATCATTTGCTTGAGGAACTTATCGATATGTTTGATTAGGATACTTGAATATCCAGGCTCTCCATCTAGCAAATTAGTTTACTATCCTCGACACCTTAGATTCAATACTGTAATCCAAACCATGTTCAAATATGCCAATACATTGTTTCCAATTATGTGAAGGTAACTCTCATTATATTGATCAAATACCAATTGTTATGGATTTCCACCCTTCTCTAGATCTTGAGGGAGTTTACGAAAAAAATCAACAGTCAAGTAGATGCATTCCATCTCCACAATTTTGCTGTTGATTTCCAGCTCTCATCTCGCAATTTTTCAAGGGAATTAACGGCTGCAATTCCAACCTCAATGTGGAGATATGGGTATTGCTTGAGTTCTGTTGTCTCAGCCAGTGCTTTATGAGTAAGATCCTAGAGTACATAATATATCACATAAACAGTGGCCTCAGCAGGACCTTTGATAGTGCTCAAGGAAGTTTCAATCAAATGTTTGTATCCTTGCTTAGGGGCTATCAAATGAGGTTGATAGCCATCCGCCTCTGTAATGCGCTTCCTCACATTTCCATTGAAAGGTGCTTCTCAAACGATAGCCTTTTAAAGGCTGCAAGAAGTTGATTATCAAAGACATTGTAAATTCTATCACCACTCGGACGCATTCCATAAAGGTGCTCTTTGACTATCTGGTCGAAAGCCCAACAAATCTCCAAAACGGCATGTAATTTTCCTCCATCATCAGAAGCAATTGGCTTTCCAAGTCAACTCAACTCTTCTTCCATATTAGCAATAGATTTGTTGATAAGTGACTGAAGGCTTGGGATGCGTGACTTAATTACAATTTCAAGGTGATTTGAAAGCATCTTTACAAGATGTTTTGATCCCATTATGTGTGCTATATGCTTATAGTACTTCCACAAAATTATTGTCATCAGGTGGCTCAGTTTCTACAGACCCCCCTTCACTATCAACCTTAGTTTCTGGCATTTTAGGAAAGATCTAAATGCCAGGATTTCGATCAACCCCTTACCAGCCTGGAAGCATTGCGCTAGTATACTCAGGCCTCATGTGAAGAGATAGCACGCGCCCATCTGTAGTAACACCAACTTCAAGCTAACAATACTCAAATATATTACTGCCCAAATCACTTCATCACTGAAGATACCATCCATGATAAAATAATATTTAATAAAATAAAGGGTGTAAGAGCAACAACGCCTAATGATTGGACTCATAGTGCAAGAACGTGAACGTAATTCAGGAATCCTTCATAGTGCAGGAATCCCAATGCATGGTGCAGGCAGGTAAGAGTAATGGTGCAGGCATGTGAATGCACTGGTGTAGGCACGTCCCAAAGTATAATAAACCAGCTTTAATCCTACAAAATACAAGCCTTAATTAAACTCACATTAATGCTATTTTAATCCTATTAAAACAAAGAAGTAACAAATACTCTTCGAAAATAATCAGTTAGCCAATCGACAACATGAGAGAAATAAATAAAAAAAATAGGACAAAACAGAGACCCAACATCCCCCCATGCTGACCATCTTTCATGTCCTCATGTAAGGAAATCTGGTACTGTCACTTCCTCGCAACACAATTAGAAATACTTGCAGGCATTCAAAATGATGTTCCTGCGATTTTGCGTGATCACACTTCTTGCGCTAGTTAAAGCTTGCTCTAGAACAGAGTGTCTGCTACACTCTTTATTTTCTTACATTGATTTCAAGAAAATCTAAAACGAAAGTTGTCATGAAAAATTAAATTGCACGGATGGTGTTTATTACTTGAATAAAAATTGCTAACTTTTTAAAATTTCCAAAAGGATATCTCGCAGGCATTCCTAATCCGAAGTTACACTTTTAAAACCCTCATTGAAGATATGAGTGACATGATTTAAAAGACTGGTGTTAAAAGTAGGCATAGCAATACCTTCCCATAGTGATAATTTTACCATTATCCATGTATAGTTGAAGCTTCTCTTGTCTAGGCATAGAGAATTACCTGCACTAAGGGTCCCCGTGTCCATAAAAATCATTCCAAAAAGATAGAAATCCAAGGTATAACAACAGAAGGATTTTAAACCATTCTCAAAGAGATTGATAATGATTTCATAGAAAGAAAAATCAACCAAGTAAATTATAGTGTAGAGTTAACATTAATACCATAGGCATGGCCCTACTGCCAGAAGGGGTCCATAGCCTCAATAGGGTACATTTTAACCTTATGAAATGCTTTTGTCCCACCTATTAGATGTTGATTCAGAGTTGTTTAAGAACATTTTACTCTTTCTCTTTTTAGAAGTTAATTGAAGGCCGCTATCGTGGCTTGGTAACCAGTTATCGACAGTGCCATTCATGAGAACTAACAAAAATGAATGAACCGGCTAGCAATGAGACCTCTCGTCTTCCAGTTTTCTCATTGCAATCCATTTCCCTGGCTCGGTGACCAATGTGGTAATGTCATTCTCCTTAGGACCCATGATCATAGTAGGTCGGCTCGCAATGAGACCTCCTATCCCTCAATTAATTCGTTTATTTTTTTTTAAAACTCTAATTATGATTAACCTACGATGGTTTAATTAATAAGCGGGGAAGCAAATATAATCCTTAAGAGTGCAGGATGGCATGAAAAGTTTTTATTTACTATTCTTTACCGGTTGGTCATGCTACCTTGAGAACTTATTTAAAAAACATCTCAGATAATGACCAAAAATATTCCTTGAGTTGATCATGTCAAGGTTCTTTATGAAATCTTATTAGAATTTTGTAGGCATGGTCCACCATAGGAGGTTTTGCATTGGTCCCTTCGAAGAGGAATTTGAAAATATTATTTGGATGATAGTTTGTTAGAATAGGAAAAAGTATTACACGTAACTTAAAACAATATCCTTGAATGACATGTTGATCAACAATCAAAATCACTTTAAAATATGATGGTGAGCACCAGTATTGCAACAATAATGTTGCAACTCCTGGGGCTTCCTACTTTACTTTTATCAACCCGGTAGTTCGTAACAAACTTGGAAGTGACAGTGCTGTATGCACAAGTACTAGTTCTCACTGCAAGCTGTCACTTGGTCAGCTGGCACAAGATCACTAGGAGCTCAAGCCAACTTCTATGAATTCCAGAAGAAGTTTTATGTGATGAAAGAAATAAAAGCTTACTCTACAGAGGCTACTCTACTTGCAGAAACAGAAGGAAGACTGAAATGTGAAGTAACCCTAGCAAACCCTAATTAACCAACTAACCCTACTTTTGCAGAAAGAGAGATAAAAACCATAAAATTAATGCCATTACCTACTTAGGAAGTAAACAACATCTATTCATGCTATTTCTTGAAGAAAATGAGAAAAAAAAAACATCTTTTTGGGTTTTTATGTATTTTATGTGAAATTGTCATGCATGTAATTTATTTGTATGTGGATGTGGCAATGATTAGGTGGCGATGGAGGGAGACTTTGGGATTTGCAAAGGTGTAGGAAGGTGTGGAGGAGTCTTAGGAGGCCTCTGGTAACCTTCTCGAGGCTTTCCTTACAATCAGACTTCAAAAAATCACCTACTGGAAATTCTACAGGAGGCTGTAGGAGATCTACATGAGGATGTCGCGAGCTATTTTAGAGATTTTAAAGGTGGGAAAATGGTTGGAAAGGGTAGCTGAAGGCTATAAGGATGTGTTAAGGTGTCTGAGGTTCATCAAGGGGAATTAGGGAAGAGAATGATGGTTGGATTTGTTCAAGGGACGAGAGGAAAGTTTATGAGAAAAGTGCAGAAAATTAGGGCAGATTTATGAGGGGTTCTGAATGACCTGTGGAACATGTAGCAAAGAGAGATGGTGATGGCTGATTTATTAACTTATTATGAGTAGAGATGTACTGCAAGAGAGCTGCAAATCAAACTCTGAAACTGAGCAAGCAAAGAAACTAGATGCACCAAAAAACAGAAATGTATCTCATGTTAACCTAAATTCCGATCTAGGAAAACAAAATGCTGAAAAATGCTATATGGACAAGAAAGCATGGAAATAGATTTATTGCATAAACAAAAATGAGCATGGAAAAATGGATCTGAAGCAAAGCATTAGCCTCTAAATCAAACTATAACACCAAAAATTGCATGGAGAAGGCAAAACTATGTTTTTGTGGCAGCAAGAGGGTCTTGACCTCAGCTCATGGTCCCAAAAGGAGGAAAGGAGGAGGTCAAGGCTCTGTTGATGGCCTTTTTGTATCTTTATCCTCGCACTATTTAACCTACTTTAGTAAACTAATATGGAAACAGCTATGTAAATCACCAAAAGCAACCTATTCTAACCAGGAAAGAAATCTATCTAACTGCAACTAATTCATAAACTGCAACAAAACATATAAATACAAAACAAGAGGTGTTGGGCAGCTTGGGTTGGGCCCTAACCCAAGAGCTTTAGCCCTCTGAGGTAACTCAGTGTTGGCTCAGAAAATATTTCATCTTCATTATCAAAATAATAGTCACATTACATGAAACTGTCCACAAAAGTAAGCTCGAAATGAGTTGAGCAAAAGTTGCAACAAAAGTGCGAAAATTTGACTAACATCCAACAACCTAATGAGGCCCTAGGCCTCTCTACTTATACAATTGGAGCTCCTGACAGCTCCCCTAAAATCAAGGATGCTTGGCTCCCAAGACTTGAGATAGACAACAATTATTCTTCACTTGCTCAGCTACCTCTTTGATGCATTGATGTGGCTGCTTGTGCTCTGAGCTTTCTAAAGGGGGACACCCTCCTACAAATCCTCTCCCTTTTCTTCTTCCAATATTTACTGCCAAATTCTCATTAAACCTTTGACTTTGTCTCCAAAATTGACCAAAAATCTGCATTAAGCACACATTAGACTTCAAGGCATAATGACCAACCCAACTCACTCTATTAGCATAAATATAATCAAAAACATGCAATAAACTAATGAGAATGGTGGATTAAGCTAAGTTAGGAGGCAAAATGAGCCCATATAATTACCCATTTCTGGGGCTCATCATCACCCCCCTACTGAATGTGTTGCTCATCCTCTGAGCAACTAGTCCATCTCTTCATTTTTGATGGCTCTGATGGCCTCCCTAACATCCCATGCTTCTGATGTGAGATCCTCTTCTTTATCATGGAATCTTGCCTTTCTGTCCACCTCTTCCCACTGTTGTCTTTCTTCTTCTTCTTTTGTGCCCTCTAGCAGTCCTAGCAGTAGTGGGGGGCTCAATTTGAGGCCAATCCAATTGACCTTCAAACTCTGCATAGAGTGCTTGTACAATGGCACTCTCCTGAATGCTTCTTTCATCCTGGTTGGGGAGTGATACTCCCTGATCTGCAAGATGTGTGGCAGTGTATTCCAACTTCTCATACAGGCATGAATGCAGTCATCTCCAAGCACTCACTCCATGTCCTCAAAATGTACAATGGCCTGAGCTCAATCATTAACATATTTAAGGGCAATTTGAGGATTATTTGCAAGCAGCTGGTGGGTGCTAATGAGAGCCATAGGGTATGATGGCTTTGCTCTAATCATGAGGGGTTCATTTTGTTCTTTTGACATCAACTTCTTGGTTTCTATTTCCCTTTTCTCCTCATGACTCATCCATGATGCCATGGCCATGAGCTACAAGTCCCCTAACCTAGCATTGGGGTCCCATATGTTCATATCAGTTAGGGCCATGTTATGCAAATAGAACTATGTTATCTTTGCCTTGTCTTCTGCTGAACTGTGGTCACATAGGTCCATGAACTGTCTATAATCCTGAAAAGGCATGGTGCCACTTTGTGCCAAGGTCTTGATCTAAAACTGTAGCCACTGGTCTTTGAGGTATACTCCATATGATTTTGTTGATGTTCTGCACTGTAGTGCCTCCATAGACCAACTGCCCATGCATGCCAATTGTGTTTCCCTTTCTTGCATTATTTTCTTAACATTTCATTTTATGCTTCCAAGTGAGATCTTCTTATTGATTTTGTATGTCTTATAGTGCTTAACTCCTTACCCATTTCTCTAAGCTTTCTCTCCATGTGGCCAATATCTTCCACCCCTTTTTACTTGGCGATCTGCATCCATCTATGGCTCCTTATCCTTTCTTTTTCTAGTTCAAAGAAATGTGGGACTACAAATTTCTGTGGAATAATTTTTCCCCCTTCAAGAAGGTTATAATAAGAGCCTAAACTAGGTTGGGGGTCAGGTTCTTGTGTCTCCGTTGTTTCATCCTTCCCCTTGGTCTGCTCTTTTGCCCTTTCCTCAAGTTTTTCGGTCTCCTGTAGCTTTGATAGGGTCTCCTGTAGAGCAGTGTGTGCCTCCTGTAAGACTGCTTTTGAGTCCTGTAGTTTTATTCTTTCCTTCCAAGTGGAAGATCTAGGACTTCATTTTTCATAAGTGATGGGGGTTTTGGAGGGAGATTCTTCCCTTTTGATAGTAGGGGAATCTTCAACTATGATAGGCTCTTTTGAAGATGGCGATGTCTTCCCTGTTTTTATCCTTATGTTTTTTCGAGCCCTGAAATACATTGATGGTTGCCTTTTCCTCTTTTGTTTCGGTCTAATTGGGGTTCTGAGGGCAGCAAGAACAGTTGTTGCCTCCATTTCTAGTGTCTCAGGAGACACTTCTATCTTCTTTGCGCCTTTTTCCTCTTATTTTGTCTTCTCTGCCTCTACTAGATTTGTTTCCTCTAGCTCTGTTTTGGTTTCTTTCTCATCCTGTTTAGTTTCTTCCTTCTCTGATTTAGTCTTTTTCTTTTCTATTTTAAGTTCTTCCTTCCCTGTTTTAGTGTCCTCTTCCTCTGTTTTGGTTTTCTCCTCACCTTCCCCTTTTTTTTCTTCCCCCTCACTTTTAGAAGGATTGAGGTCATATGTGAGGGCTTTTATATCATCTTCTCCTGTCATATTTCTGAAGATTTCCCAGGCTATGGGGATTGTGAAGGTGTGAAGGGCTTCTTCCACTAATAGTTTAATCAACCCATGGTGAGCCAACTAATCTGGACCCCCTGCCTTCAACTTAATGCTGGAGTCTATAAGGGACTGTAGGAGAAAATAGAGAATGTTGATTTTTTGGGGTGTGGGAGTGTCCATGCCATATCTCAGCTCATGGAGAATTTTAAAATGGTAGCCATAAACAATGTTATACCTCCCTTCACATGAAATGTACTTGATGATTTGGTAATTGACCTCATCCCAAGGGTAAGGTATGCTTGTTCTTCTAATGCCATTTTTTTCTTCTATAGGGTGTTCATTTGGTTGGAAGAAGGTTTTCTTGGCAACTTGTCCCATTGGCTTTTCATCTTTGCTCCAAGGTAATCCAAGTGGGAGGGTGGTAACCCTACTGATAAATTCTGGGGTGATTTCCATGGTGAGACCTCTAAAATTCACAATGGCATGGGTCTTTGAGTGGGGTACCAAGGAAAGAGAAAACTCCTGAGCCACTTCTTCATCAAACCCTTGAAATTTTTCAAAAAATGGCATCCAATTGGCTCTGGTGAAAATGGCTACTACCTCGAGATGTTCATGGAGCCTGACTAAATTTGTGGGTTCCTTCCTCATGAATCCCCCTGTCATTTTTCTTGCACCCTTTTTGGAACACCCCAGGTGGAGAAGGAGACAAGAATTTTTGCAGAAACAGGAAACAGAGAAAAACTGTGTTTTTTTAAGAAACAGGTAGATTTTTTTATGAAATTCCCCTTCTTTTTCAAGCTTAATTCTTCCTTAAAATTGCATCATTCCTTGCACATATTAATATCCCAGGTGGGTTTGTACAGAGCCTACCTCTTCAAGTCCAAATTTGAGTGAAAACCCCATGTTTTCTCTTGAAAAACTACTTACTGCCCCTCTTGTAGAACTGGCTGTAGGTTCTCCTGTAGAACCTATTACTGCTCCTATAGAACCCGATAATTCTCCTGTAGAATGATGATAGGAGGAAGAGGACTAAAAATGACAGAGAACGATGGTTTCGAGGCTATGGGGGTGGTATGGAGCTTGTTGCAGCTACGAGGACGATGATGAAATGGAAACAAAGGTGGTGGAGGAGTTTGAGGGGGAGTACTTATGTCTATTTTGAGATATTTCCGACGATGATGTGAGTTCACAAAAAGGGTACATTGCCATTATTCGGACCGTTGGTCCCCACTACTGTGTCATCATGACTCCTCATGACTTCTGCCTACAATCACTTCCCATCATTTGCATCGGAGTTTATACACCCGCCACTACCTGTCTTTTGGATTTTCTGTGAGTTGACTAGGCACACGTGTGGTGGGATCTCTAGATGAGCGTAGTCGAACTGGATGAGGGTGGCCAATTAACTAGCCACCTTTCTGGTTTAACCTAACCATCTCATTCGTTCATGCAATTTTTGAATTATACAAATGCAATGGAGGAGAGGGTTAGACACTTACCTGCAGGTTGAATGTTCGTGCTGCGGTGCTGCTTGGTTCTATTGCTACTACATGCTCGGATTTCAATGCTACATACCTATATTCCTTCTGCTATATGCTTTTTGCTCCTTGATATGTGGCTTGTTTGTTTTGTACAGGTACCCTTTGACTGAATATTGCTTCAGACATCCTCTACATTCCTGTTGTTGGAGCTTGATTTTAAGGGGATCAACTACTATAGGAAATCCTACAAGAGCTCTTGTAGCTGCTTCTCCCTCTAAAATTTTTAATTGATTCTTATGTTGGGGACATGTGGATGCTACTAGAGATACTAATGGTGTTGGAGAGGGATTTGGTAAGCTACAGGTGAGTTTTGGAGGTGTTGTTCTTTTTATTTCCTTATTTTTTAAAACTGGTTTTTTTGTTTTTTTCTGCAGGAAGGAAATAAATCAATGGAAATGAGGTGGTGTAGGTGTGGGATGGAGGGTTAGGATGGTGGATAGTTGTAGGATGGTGTACATGCTCTTTATGAAAATTCCCATCTCCTCAAACTATTTTTAAACTCCATTTTGAGCTCTCTGTGATTTCTACAGGAGCCTCCTGTAGAACACACAGGGCCTCCTGTAGGATACACAGTCTTCAGAAAAAAAACACAGAGAGGTGGAAGAAAGGTTAGGAGTGATGGAAAAGAGTGTAGAGGATGTGTAATAGGCTTTGTGGCATCTCCTTTTTACTTCTTGTGGTCCACCTGTAACCTGCAATGCATTTTAAAAATAAACTTCCTGTTCCTATTTCTCTCTTCTTCTTTTTTAAAAGACAACTAGGGCACCTCCAGGAGGTTTTCACCCTACTTGACTGCCCTAGGTGCCTCCAAGGGAGGTTTTCACCCATGGATCTTATTTTCTCTCTTTTTTTGTTTTTTCATCACTGGGCCGCCTCAAAAGAGGTTTTCAACCCAATGATGGGGCTCAAGCACCTCATAGAGGTTTTCATTTGATTCCTTATTACTTTTTCTTTTTCTTCAATGAGTGGGTGGAGTGAAGGCTGAGACTTGCTCCACTACCAACACTGTCTTATTTATATCTTCAATGAACTCTTGCTTGGAGAGGGGCTTCTTGTAAATTTTCAACCTATTCCCATTGACAAGCATGGGGATGGTTTCCTCATCAATGGTTCTGATCAGAATTAAACCATTGTCATTGCATTTATCTACAGTGTAGGGTCCCAGCCATCTTGTCCTCAACTTTCCTTTGAAGTCTTTATATCTTGATTCATAGAGCAACGCCCAATCGCCTTCTTGGAATTGCTTCTCCTCGATATTTTTTTCATGCCATATCTTCCTCTGAAGCCGGATTACCTCTGTGTGGAGAAGGGCCTGCAATCTCTATTCATCCAATCCATTGAGATGGAGTAGTCTTTCCTTCGATGCATGGATGAGGACTAGGTCTAGCTGAGCTGCCATCCTTAGTGTATTGTATTCAAACTCTATTGACAACAAAGCCTTCTTCCCATAAACCAGTTCATAGGGGTGAACCCTGTGGTGGTTTTCCATGTTGTGTTGTAGGCCCAGGTGGCCTCAACTAGTCTATCCACCCAATCTTTTCTGTTGCTGCTCACTACCTTGGTTAGAATTCCTTCCAAAGCTCTGTTAGTGACTTCCACCTGTCCATTGGCTTGTGGATGGTAAGGGGAGGAAGTCCTGTGCTTGATTTTACGATGTGTGAGCAGGTCTTCAATCAAATTGGAAGTGAACTGACTGCCTTGATCTGTAACCAATTATGTTGGATCCGCCAACTTGTAGAATATGTTTTCTCTCAAAAACGCAGTGCATCTTTCATTTGATGCTACCTTGATTGCTTTTGTCTCTACCCATTTTGTCAGATAGTCGGTGCACACAATGATGTATTGTTTCTGTTTTGAAGGAGGGTTGATAGGACCCACAAAGTCCATGCCCCACTTCTCAAATGGCTTAAAAGTCACTTGAGGCTGCATGGGCATCTCATCCTTTGGAGTAGGTTTCCCCATCCTTTAGCACCGATCACATTGGCTGATATATCTCTTCACATCTTGATGAAGAGTGGACCAATAGTAACCTACTTGCAAAATTTTGAAGGCAGTCCTTTTTGCTGCAAAATGGCCTCCATAAGGCCCATCATGACAGGTCAGGAGAATGTCAAAAACTCCCTCCTACCTAACACATCTTCTCAAGATCTGATCTAGGCCAAGTTTGAAGAGATTGCCCCCAATCCAGGTGAAAGGGTCGCTTTTCCTCATGATCTTTCTCTTCTCTTTTGAGGACAGGTGTGGTGGGAACTGTGCTGAAACCAAGTAATTTGCTATATCATCAAACCATGGAGAGAGTATTGAGATAGAAAATAGGTGTTCATTAGGAATTTGATCATCCACCATTCCTTCCTCACCTGCAAGAAAATTTACCCTAGACAAAAAGTCAGCAACAACATTTTCTTTACCAGGCTTATCAACAATGGTTAGATCAAATTGCTGCAATAAAAGCAACCACCTAATAATGCGAGAATTTACATCTAGTTTGTTCATTAAATACCTAATTGCAGCATGATCAGTGTGTACAAAGGTTTGATAGCCTATGATGTAATGTCTGAATTTATTTAAGGAATGTACTATAGCTAGGAGTTCCTTCTCGGTTACCATGTAGTTTAACTCTGCCTTGGAAAAATTTTTACTTATAAAGTACATGGCATAAGGCTGCTCCTATTGCTTTGTTCGAGGCATCTGTGTGAATGTGGAAGGGTAGGGCCCAGTTTGGGCCTCTCAAAATTGGGGCAGTCACAAGTTTTCTTTTCAAGGTATCTAGGGCTTCTTGACAATGTTCAGTCCATATGAACTTGACATCTTTTCCCAAAATACCAAACAGTGGAGAGGCTAACTTACTGAAATCTTTAATGAATCTTCTGTAATATCTCGTGAAGCCTAGGAAACTTCGGACATCTCTCACCTTTTGAGGAGGTGGGACCCTTTGGATGACGAAAATTTTGTTGGGGTCCACCTACAATCCTTGTTGGGATATTGCATGACCTAGCACAATCCCTTCAGTCATCAAGAATTCGTATTTTTCCATACTGAGGGACAGGTTCATTTCAATACACTTGTCCAAAACTTTTCCTAGGTTGATAAAGCTTCCTGGAAGTTAGAACCATAAGGAGTAAAATCATCCATATATATTTCCACTGCATCATGAGCCAATTCCCAAGCCACATAAAAGCCATTTCATTCCCAAGTTTATTCATTGTTTGAAGTTGAATTTTATGAGCAAAATCACGATTTAAGGTGATAGTGAGAAAAGAGAAGTAGTTTGTTGTGTTTTGGAGAAAAATTGCCTCGCGTTGCGCATAGGATCGATGCTGCACACTTGGGTTTTCTCCACTGTGCATTTTTAAACAGGTGCTACACACAGGATAAGCACTGCACACCTGAGAAGTGTGTTGCGCACCTGGGAAGTGTGCTGCACACCTCGGAAGTGCACTGCGCACCTGAGAAGTGCGTTGCGCACCTGTCACCTGAGCTGCCAATTGTTGCTAATTACATCAAATTGCTTTCAAACACCCAGATTTTTCTATTCTCAAGTAAGTAATGCTTAAATTTTTGGGTTGTGTTGTCCCTCTACACATTAAACCCTAATTGTGTTGTCCATATCATTAAACCCTAATTGCTATTGTTTTTCAAATACAATTATTACTACTGTTGTACTATATCATCTTCATTGTTTTCCTACAAATCATCCTCCCATACATAATCCCCTCCCTGGACTTTTCCTGCAATACTCCCCAAAACCCTACCATACTCCCTAGTGAGCTCCAATAATGCAGTAATAATGCTGCAACTCATGGGGCTTCTTTACTTTTATCAACCCAGTAGTCCATAACAAACTTGGAAGCGACGGTGCTGTATGCACAAGTACTAGCTCTTACTGTAGGCAATCACTTGATCAGCTGGCGCAGGTTTTCTAGGAGCTTAAGCCAACTTCTATGAGTTCTCAAAAGAATATTTAATTGTGATGAAAGGAAACTAACTCTACAGGGGCTATTCTACTTGCAGAAAGAGAATGGAAACTAAAATGAAACGCAAACCCTAGCAAACCCTAGTTTACCTACTAACCCTACTTTTGCAAAAAGAGATGGAAACTACTGGAATGGGTGCAATTAACTACTAAAAAGGTAAATTGCATTTATTCAGGCTAATTCTAAAGAGAAATGAGAAGAAATCATCTTTTTGTACTTTTGAGTATTTTTATGTGGAATTATTATGTTGGTGATTTGATTGGTTGTTACTGTGCAGAGGTGGCAAAGGGAGATGGAGTTTGATTTTGCAGATGGTGGGGAAGGTGTGGAGAGGTCCTAAGGAGTCCCTAGTACCCTTTTGGAGACTTCCATTGCGATCAAACTTCGAAAAATCACTCGCAAGAAATTCTACAGGAGGCTACAAGGGATCTACAAGAGATTCTAAAGGAGGATCTACAAGAGGAGGCCGAAAGTGGTTTTCTGAGGTTTGGTCATGGAAAAATGATGGGAAAAGAGAAATGAAGGTTTGGTGAAGGTGTTGAGGGGCCTATAACTTTTCAAAGAAGATCAGAGCCAAAGGAGATGATTGGATTTGTTCAAAGGGCAAGAAAGCAACTTTGTGAAGAAACACAGAAATTAGGGCAGATTGGCGAAATGTGGCGAATGAGTAGGGAAATCTTGAGAGATGAACTGGTACAGGCTGTGTTATGGAGGAATGATAAGCTAGAATGTTCTACAAGAAAGTTGCACACTTACTTCTCAAAACTGACCAAAGTAAGAACCGAAAAATAGAGTTTTGTCTATCTTAACCTAATTCTGACCTTAAACCAGAAAAATGTTGAACAGTACTTTACGAACAAAAAAATATGCAAGGAAACCATGGTAAATGAGTAGGAAATGATCTAAGCATGTGAATCCAAACTAATATCAACTTCTCCAACTCAAAATATCACACTAGCAGTTGCATTGGAAGAGCAAAAACTGTGTTTTTAGGTGGCAGCAGTAGTGCCTTGACCTCAAATCATGGTCCCAAGGAGGGAGAAAGGAGATCAAGACCTGTTGGTAGCCTTTTTGGATCTTTTTTTGTCATTGCATCAACTTACTTAAGCAACTTGAAGCGAAAAAAACTATTCTAACCATTAAAAGGAACCTAATTTAACAAAGCAAGATTAACCTAAACAACAAAAATTATCTCATGAATGCAAGCAAAAGCATATAAATACAACAAGGAGGTGTTGGGAAGCTTCGGTTGGGCCCTAACACAAGAGCTTCAACTCTCTAGAAAAAAATCGGTGCTGGTTCAAAACTTGGTTCATCTTCATTTATCAAAAAATAGCAGTTACATCACAAAATTGTCTTCAAAAAGAGCTCAAAAATGAGTTGAGTACAAAGTTGCACAAAAGTGCAAAAATATACTATGAAATGGCTAACCTACTGAGGCTTGAAGCCTTCTTATTTATACAAGTGGGGACTCCCAACAGTCCTCCTAAACTTAAGGAACTCGGCTGCCTAGAATTGAAGATAACAACAGCCCTACTTGACTTGCTTGGCTACCCCTTGAAATCATCAATGTGGGCCTTTGTACTCCGAGCTATTGATGAATAATTCGAGGAAGGGGTCATTAATGAAGGAGACACCCCTCCTATAAGTCCTCATCCCTATTTCCTCGAGTTTGGCTGTCATTTTTCTCATAAATTCCTGGTCCTTGTCCAAAATTGTCCAAAAAATCTACAATAAACACTCATTAGACTTCATGGCAAAGTGACCATCCCCATTCACTCTATTGACATAAATATATTCAAAAACATGCACAAAAATATTGAGAATGGTGGATTAAATGAAAATAATAGGCAGAATGAGCCCATATAGTTACCCATTTCAGGGGCTCATCATCGCCCCCCTGCTGAATGGGTTGCTCATCCTCTGAGTAACTAATCTAGCTCTTCATCTTTAATAGCTCTAACAGATTCCCTGACATACCAAGCCGATGATGTGATATCTTCCTCTCTGTCATGAAAACCTACTTTCCTATCCACTTCCTCCCATTTTTTCCGTTCTTCCTCCTCCTTAACTCCTTCCAACAGTCCTAACAGTAGTGGAGGACTGAACTTAAGACCAATCCAATTGGCTTTCAAGTTTTGCATTGAGTGTTTGTATAGGGGTACTCTCCTCATGGCCTCCCTCATTCTGTTTGGGGAGTGATACTCCCTGATCCTTAAGCTATGTGGCAATGTATTCCACCTTCTCATGCATGCATGAAGGCAGTCATTGCCAAACAATCTCTCCATATCTTCAAAATGAGCAATATCTTGTGCTTCCCTATCAACATAATCAGGGAGAACTTGGGGATTTGCTACAAAGTGTTCATGGGCATAGATGAGAGCCAATGGTTCTGTTGGTTCTGCCCTTATCATCAGGGGCTCACTTAGCTCTTTTGCCATTATCTTTTGAATTTCCACTGCTCTCTTTTCCTCATGGCTCATCCAAGAAGCCATAGCCATTAGCTGTAAGTCTCCCAATGCCACATTTGGATCCCATAAATTCATGTCAGGAAGTGCCATGTTGTGTAGGTAAAATTCTACTAGTCTTGCTTTATCTTCGGCTAAACTATGATCACATAAATCCATAAACTGACCATAATCTTGAAATGGGATTGTGCCCCTCTGGGCCAATGTTTTAATCTGGAATTGGAGCCACTAGTCTTTGAGATACAGTGCATAGGATTTAGCTAGTTATCTGCACTACAAGGCCTCCATTGCCCAGCTGGCCATGCAAGCTAGCTGGGCTTCCTTTTCCTGCAACTGCTTTTTCAAAATCAGCACTTCAGTTGCTGCCTGAGATTCTCTTTCTTGCTATTGTTTCATCAGCGTTTCAACATCTGTCTGTGGTTCTTCTTCTTGTTTCTATTTTTTTGCTACCTCACTATCTACCTGGGGTCCCTCTTGTTGTTGCTTCCCTTCCAAGATTTGCAGCTTGTCTCCCCCTTGAGGCCCATTCCTATAATTTCTTTTTTAACAGTTCATTTTCTTCCTGTAGTTGAGATCTTCTGATGCTCTCTGTGTTCCTTACCATGCCCAACTCCCTGCTTAACTCTCTCAACTTGTTTTCTATGTGCCCTATATCTTCGACTCCTTTAGATTTAGCAATTTGCATCCAGGTGTGGGTCCTGACCCTTTCTTTTTCTAATTCAAAGAAAAGAGGTACTGCAAATTTTTGTGGGATGATCTTCCCACCTTCTAGAAGATTGTAATAGGAGCCTAAATTAGGCTGAGGGCTTGGCTCAGGTATTTCTTTTTCTTTACCCTCCTCTTGTGACTGTTCTTCTGCCTTCTTTTCCAATTTTTCAGTTTCTTTAAGCTTGGCCAGTGTCTCCTGTAGAGAGGTTTGTGCCTCCTGTAGGACTGCTTTGGAGTCCATCAATTTGATCCTTTCCTTCTAGGTGGAGGTCTTCAGACTCCCTCTCTCATAGGTGATAGAGATTTTGGAGGGAGATTCCTCCCTTGCTACAGTAGGTGCATCCTCAATGGTAATGGGTTCTTTTGATGGTGGTTGGGGCTTGCCCACCTTAATCCTGGTGCTCCTCCTGGCTTTGAAATACATTGATGTCTGTCTTTTTCTTTTTCCCTTTTGCTTAGCTGGAGTGCTTAATGCAGCAAGCACAGCTACTGCTTCCCTTGCCAGTGTTTCAGGGGATATTTCCTCCTGTTGTTTTTCTTCTTCACCCTCTGCAGTTTTTCTTGAGTCTGTTGTTTTTTCTTTTGTCTCTGCTATCTCTGGTGGTGTCTTCTCTTTTTCTTGTTGAGTCTCTGCCTCTCCTATGGTAGTCTTTTTCTAAGATTTCTTGGGCTTCTTTTTCTCAGCTTCTATTCTCTTTCTCTTCTCTGCTTTTGATGCTGTTTTTTTTCCTGCCTTAGGTTCAACTGTGGTTTTGTCCAACTTCTCCTCTTCTTCTGGTTTTTCCTCTTTTTCTTCTTCTATTTGAATATTTTGTGGCTCCTCATGAATTTCCTTCTCAAGTTCCTCTTTTTTCTCCTCCTCTTCACTGCCGGATGGACTGAGTTTATCAGTAAGAGTTTTAATGTCGTCTCCTCTAGACATGTTCCGGAAAATTTCCCAAGCTATAGGTATGGTGTATGTGTGTAGGGCATCTTCTACCAACAATTTGATCAGCCCATGGTGGGGTAGTTGGTCTAGAACCCCTACATTCAATTTGGTTCCACATTCTATCAAATATTGGAAGAGGAAATATGGGAGACTGAGTTTTCTAGCTGCAGGTATGTCCATCCCATATCTCAATTCATCCAATAACCTGAAGTGATAACTATAAACTATATTGAATATTCCTTCACAAGAGATATATTTCATGATCTGATAGTTGACCTCACTCCATGGATGAGGTAAGCTTGTCCTTCTGACCCCATTCTTATCCTCTACAGGATGTTCATCAGGCTGAAAAATGTATTTTTAGCAACCTGTCCTAATGGTTTTTCTTCTTTGCTCCAGGGGAGCCCAAGTGGAATACCTGTGATTCTGCTGATAAAATTTGGTGTAAGCTCTAGGGTCAGACCCCTAAAACTGATTGTAGCATGTGTTTTGGAATGGGGTCTTAAGGACATTAAAAATTCTTTGGTAACCTCTTCGTCATAACCATGAATTCTCTCAAAGAAAGACATCCAATTTTCCCTAGTAAAGAGGGCCACCACTTTAGGGCGCTCATGAAATTTGTTTGGGTTCAAAGGCTCCTTTCTCATAAAACCTCCTGGCATGGTGTTTAGTGACTTCTGAAAATTCTCAGATGAGGAAGAAGGCAACAATTTTCAAAACTAGAAACAGAGGAGTGAATGATATTTATCTTTCTGAAACCAGAGAGGGAATTTCTCGTGTTCTTCTTTTTTCACAACATCAATTTTCAATTTTTCTCCCTTCAAACTGTTTTCAACCTGAATTTACTTCTCGGGCTTTTGGAGGAACTCAATATTTTGACAGAACAGAGAATATATAAAACAATGTTTTTTCTCACAGAGCAAACAGACTTGCAAATTCGTTTCTTTCCCAAGCTTGATTTTCTATGGTTGCATCTCTTTTTTTTTAGAAGAATACGAGGAAGAAAAAGACAGATTTTGAGTGCAGAGAAGAAAATGGAGAGACTGTATAGAACTCAGAAAAACACAGGCAGACTTTTGTGCTTACGTTCCTTTCCTTTTTCAACCCAATACTATGCTTCTAATTCCACCACCTTGTATAGATATATCACATGCAGAGTGGGTTTTTGAGCCTACCTCGTTTCGAGCTCGAATTTGGAAAAAATTCCAAATTTTTCCTCTGCAGAGCTGCTCTCTAGTCTTCCTATAGAAAACCTCCTATATACGGTGTTCCTGCTCTTGTAGAATGCAATAATGCTCCTGTAGAACCCGATAGGCGGAAGGGTTTTGAAAAACTAGCAGAAAACCACTGGCTCGCTATTCTGAAGGTGGTAGGTGAGTGCTACAGTCGAGACTCGTCGATGCAAATGAAAACAAAAGGTGGTGGAGGCTTAGACTGCACTATACTTAAGCTAATGGTGTGATCTGCGGTGACGAAGTGAGGTGGCAGGATGGGTATGTTATCCCCATCTGAACCGTTGGTCCTTCTCCAGTGCCATTATGGTAGTTCATGTCACCTAACCGCCATCACCTCCATTATTCCTGTTATATGCTGCCACCACTACCGGTTCTGAGTTTTTTCTTCCCAAGTTGATGGGCCACAATGTTGACTGTGTATCTGAACTGCGGTTGGAAGTGGACGAGGCTCATTTGAACTCCACGAGGGTGTTTTGAATTGAACGAGGGTGGCCAATTAGCTGGCCACCGATTCCGTTTAATCGTGACCATCCCAATAGTTCATGTAGTTCCTAAATAATATTCATGCAACCGAGGAATAGGTTTAGCCACTTACCTGTTAGTCGCTACTGTACTCTGCATGCTGGACTTCGGCACTTCATTTTCTCATTGCTGCTATTGCTGGTGATCTTCATGCTTGAACTTTGGCTTATGATGGTGATTTTTCAATCAAGCTCTGCTCGTCACATGTTGCATACATCTTGGCTGCACTGGCCCTACCTCTGGAGCTTGTTTTTTAAAGGGATCAGTTGCTACAGGAATCCTGCAGGATTTCCTGTAGCTGCTTCTCCTTCTGAAATTTCAGGTTGATGCTTGAGCAGGGGCTAAAAAGATAGCTGAAGAAGGTTCTGAATGAAAGGAATAATAGCTGGAAGGCATCAAGTAAGAACAAGTGAAGAACGTTGCTGCTTTATTTATCATCATTTTTTTTGTTTAAAGAATGAAAGAAACAGAATTTTTGTATTTGTCTGTGCAGGGAAAGAAAAGCAAGTGGAAGTGTGGGTGTGCAGGGATGGAATGGAGAGTTAGGTAGATGGATGGTGGCAGGGAGGTCCACAGGCCTTCTAGACAAATTTCCAGCCCTCAGATTCTTCTCTGAACTTGATTTTGGGCTTTCTGTAGTTTCTACAAGAGCCTCCTGTAGAATGCACAAAGTTTCCTGTAGGATGCAAAATTTTCAGAACAAACAAGACCAAGGCCTGGGAAAAGACAATGGCGATGGAGGAATGAGTTATCAAGGTTGTATGTAGCCTGGCCATGTGTTTTCTCTTGTGTAACCCTCCTGGAACCTGCAATGCATTAAAAAAGAAGTTAGGTCTTCTTCTTTTTCTTTTTTTTCTTTTCTTTTTTAATTTTTTTTTATGAGACAACTGGGGCGCCTCCAGTAGGTTTTCACCCTCACTGCCTCCCCTGGGCGCCTCCAAGAGGTTTTCACCTAGGGATATTTTATTCATTTTTTCTGTTTTTTTCTCTGTTGTTTCTCTTCTTCTTTTTTTCTTTTTTTTTTTTGCTTAGGGTGTGGGTGGAGTGGAGATAGGGACTTGCTCCACTACCAACACTGTTTTACCCAGATTCTCAAAGAATTCCTACTTGGAAAGGGGGTTCTTGTAGATATTCAACCTATGCCCATTGAAGAGCATGGGGATGGCTTCTTCATCAATGGTTCGAATCAGGACTGAACCATTGTCATTGCATTTTTCTACTGTGTATGGTCCTAGCCATCTTGTCCTCAATTTGCCCTTGAAATCTTTATATCTTGAATCATACAGCAGCGCCCAATCTCCTTGCTGGAATTTTTTTTCTTTGAGGTGTCTATCATGCCATATTTTTCTTTGAAGTTGGACTATCTTTGAGTGGAGAAGGGCCTGCAATCTCTGTTCATCCAATCCATTTAGCTGAAGTAACATTTCCTTTTGTGCATGGCTGAGATCTAGGTCCAGCTGAGATGCCATCCTTAATGTGTTATATTCAAATTCTATTGACAGCAAAGCCTTCTTCCCATAGACCAGCTCATAGGGTGTGAACCCTGTGGTGGTTTTCCAAGTGGTGTTATAGGCCCAAGTGGCCTCAACCAATCGATCTACCCAATCTTTTCTGCTGCTGCTCACTACCTTAGTCAAAATTCCTTCCAAAGCTCTGTTAGTGACTTCCACCTGTCCATTTGCTTGCAGATGATAAGGGGTGGAAGTTTTGTGCTTAATCTTGTGATGTGTGAGCAGGTCTTCAATCAGATTGGAGGTAAACTGACTCCCTTGATCTGTGACTAACTCTCTTGGATAGCCAAACTTGTAGAAGATATTTTCCCTCAAAAACTCAGCTACTTTTTCTTCTATTGTTGCCTTGATCGCCTTTGTTTTTGCCCATTTTGTCAGATAATCAGTACACACAATGATGTAAGATTTCTGTTTTGAAGGAGGGTTGATAGGACCCACAAAGTCCATGCCCCACTTCTCAAATGGCTCGAAAGTCACTTGAGGTTGTAGGGGCATCTCATCCCTTGGAGTAGGTTTCCCCATCCTTTGACATCGGTCACATTGGTTGATATATCTCCTGACATCTTGATGAAGAGTGGGCCAATAGTAACCTGCTTGCAGAATTTTGAAGGCAGTCATTTTTCCTGCAAAGTGGCCCCCACAGGGCCCATCATGACAAGTTAGGATGATGTCAAAAACTTCCTCCTCCCTGAAACATCGCCTCAAAATCTGATCTGGGCCCAGTTTAAAAATATTTCCCCCAATCCAGGTGAATGGGGCACTTTTCTTCACGATCTTGCTCTTCTCTTTTGAGGATAGGTGTGGCGGAAACTGTGTTGAAACCAAATAATTTGCTAGATCAGCAAACCATGGAGAGAGTACTAAAATAGAAAATAGGTGTTCATTTGGCATTTGATCATCCGCCATTCCTTCTTCACCTACAGACGGATCTAATCTAGACAAAAAATCAGCAACAACGTTTTCCTTACTCGGCTTATTAGCAATGGTCAAATCAAATTACTGTAATAAAAGTAACCATCTAATGATACAAGCATTTACATCTAGTTTATTCATCAAATACCTAATTGCAGCATGATTTTATGAATGTTTGATAGATGGTGATGTAGTGTCTGAACTTATTTAGGGAATGGACTACAGCTAGGAGCTCCTTTTCGGTTATAGTGTAGTTTATTTCAACCTTGGATAGGTTTTTACTGACAAAATATATGGCATAAGGCTACTTCTCCTCAACTTTCCCTAAGGCTACTCCTATCTCCTAGTTCAAGGCATCTGTGTGAATGTGGAAAGGTAGGGCCCAGTTTGGACCTCTCAAAATTGGGGCAGTTACTAGGTTACCTTTCAGGGCATCCAGAGCCTCTTGACAGTTGTCAGTCCATATGAACTCAGCGTCTTTTCCAAAAATACCAAACAATGGAGAGGCTATCTTACTAAAATCCTTAATGAATCTTCTATAATACCCTGCTAAGCCTAGAAAACTCCAAACATCTCTTACCTTTTGAGGAGGTGGGACCCTTTAGATGATAGCAATCTTGTTGGGCTCCACCTGTAATCCTTGCTGAGAAATTGTGTGACCTAGCACGGTCCCTTCAGTCATCAGGAATTCGCATTTTTCAGGACTGAGGGATGGGTTCATTTCAATACACTTGGCTAGAACTTTCCCCAGGTCAGTCAAAGCTTCCTAGAAGTTAGAACCATAAGGGGTACAGTCATCCATATAGATCTCCACTGAATCATGAACCAGTTCAGCAAATATGCTCAGTACTGTCCTCTGGAAAGTGGCGGGAGCATTTCACAGCCCGAAAGGAAGGAGCTGATATGCAAAAGTACCTCAAGAACAAGTGAAAGTGGTCTTATCTTGGTCTTCTGGGCTGATTTGGATCTAGTTGTACCCACTAAACCCATCTAGGAAGGAGAAGAACTTCTCCCCTGCCAGGCCATCTAAGACTTAATCTATGAAAGGCAAAGGGAAATGGTCGTTCTTGGTGGCCTTGTTTAGTTTCTGATAATCTACACAGATTCTCCACTTCCCGTTTTTATTTGGCACTAGCACCAAAGGAGAAACCCATTCACTGTCAGAGATGGGATAGATGAATCATGCATCCAGCAACTTTTGCAATTATTCTTTGACAATGTCCTTAAGGGCTGGATTCATCCTCCTTTGAGGTTGCTTGACTGGTTTACAATCTTCTTTACTGTAAATGTGATGAGTACAGACTGAAGGGTGGACTCCCTTCATCTCCTTATAGCTCCAACCAAAAGCATCCAAGTGATTGTTCAATAAGCTACACAGTTCTTTCTCCTGAGAGGTGGATAGGGATGAGTTGATATTCAAGGTTTTTTCTGGGCTGAATTCCACATTCTTAACTTGGAGAGAGGTCGGATCAGTCACACTGAGATCAACTAAAGGATTGGCTTGGTTTTCTTCCACCAGCTCTTCCAATGGCAACACATTGGGGGGTGGATTCTGAATCAAGTTCTCAATAAGATCATCCTCGATTTGTGGAACCCCCATGGTAGCCTCTACTGTACACAACAATGCGGAATAGACTTCATCCTCATCATCCTCCTCCAACCAGAGAGGTAAATCATTTTCTAGCAAAGGTTGGGCAGGAGGATATAGGACTAGCTGTTTGGACATATGCCCATTCTTGATTGTCATGTTCCCAGCTCAACAACTGATGTAGGCATTTGCAATAGCCAACCAAGGTCTCCCCAGGATGAGAGGATACCTGGTGAGCTTTGCCTTCAGTTGGAGAACCAGGAAATCAGAAGGGTACTCCCAGGATTTAATAGAGACCATACATCTTCCACAATCCCCTCAGGGGTCACGGTGGAGCAGTCTGCTAACTGTAGTACTATTGAGGTCTTTCTCAGGGAACCCTGAAGGTTGAGTTTGAGCATAGTGTCCCTGGTCATCACATTAATGGCAGCCCCTAGATCAATCAAGGTATGGGGGATTACAGTGCCATTGATGTGGACATCGACTACAGGACTCCTAGGGTCTAGATATTTCAAATAGATCACTTTCCCCAACATCAGGTCGAAAAGCTGTCCTATGACATTGATAGTTGGGGCGTCTCTCTTACGCCTGCCTGGGTGCCTAAAGCACTTCTCCTTGATCATCTTGTTGTATATAGGCACATCCTTTATGGCTTGGAGAAGAGGTATCTTTACACATAACTATTTCAATTCTCCCAGAAGTTTGGTTTCTTCCGGGGTCGGTTGTGTGGTTCCAGTTAGTCTCTCAAGAAAGGGTGGAGTGACTTTTGGTTCACTTTCCTGTTTTTCTTCCTCATCCTCCTTAGGGGGAGGTTGGCTATTTGGGAGAACCTTCCCAAATCGTAGGTTAATCTTCTTAATCTCCACAACATAGGTCGGGCATGATGTTTCTCCACTATATACCTGTTGGGCATGTCTGTTGTTAGGGTTTGGGTTCGGTTGAGCAAGTATTTGGGGTTGTCTTGGTGGAGCAGGAGGTAATGGTTGTGGTTGAGTAGGTGGTGGAGGCAAAAGAGAGGGAGGATATTTGTACTGGGGCCTCCACCCCTAATGAGGTGCATTCCACTGAGGTTGTGGCTGGGCATAAGAGTGAAATGAATGAGAAACTGACGAAGCCTGGTATTGAGGAGGATACAACCAAGGAGGGGGTGTGGACTAGGAAGGATGAGCAGGGGGACCCCAAGAAGGCATGGAAGTGGCTTGATTGGGGTTGTAATAGTTTTGGGATGTCCCTTGCATTCCCTGTTAGTAAGGTCTGAGTCCATGTGGCCTCCTTTAATTCATGAAATAGAGTGGTTCAGTGGCTCCTTCAACCCCCTGATATGCAGCTTTGATTCTGGGCAAAGAAGGGCACTGATTTGTAGGATGTTCTTCTTCACAGACTAAACACACTTCTATAGAGTGCAATGGACATCCGTTCCTAGGATGCTTTCTAGTGCACCTGGGACAAGAGATGGCCAAATCCCTCTCGGCTTCCTCTTGTTTCCTTTTGATATGCAAGGTATCCATTTGCATGGCAAGAGTCTACCACACCTCGCTCTTAAAATCTTCTAGCCGATTCTCAAGTTTGTTTCTAAGGGATGAACTAGATGAGGATGTACTGGCTAAAGGTTGAATTCCCCTACCTCTCTTTCTAGCTGACCTGGAATGGTTTATAAACACAATCTTTATGTCATCATAAGGTAGTTGGTAGGTGTCTCACCCAGCCAGAAAATGGAGGGTATCTAGAAGGTCTTCAGGGACTCCTCTGAGCAGAGCCAACTTCAGAGATTCGAGGTCAAGTGTGCATCTAGCCCTTTTATAACTGAGTTGAAACCTTTCTTCATAGTCTTCTAAAGATTCATCACTTACCATGTTCATTCGGAGGATTTCTTCCTTGGTATCCTTTGACCTATAGTAGTCCCAGTATTTGTTGTTAAAGGCTTGTTGCATCTGAGTCCAAGTTTTGATGCTGTTTCCAGGTAACCCCATGAACCAATGCAAGGTTGCATCCTTGAGGGTAGAAGGAAACAGTTTCAACTTCTGCTTGTCTTCTGCATAGTCATAGGTTCGACAAAGAACAGCAAATTCAAACAAGAAGGTATGAAGATCTTTGGTAGTCAATCCATGGAAGTGAGGTAAGGCTGAAGGGCTTATGTTTTTCATTTTTGTGTCCTCATTGGTCTCTTGGATAGGAAAGGCACCTTCTATTCTTTCCCCATTTCCTCTAACGTTTCTGTTTTCAGTCATGGTCTCAGGAGGAATGGTTTCTTGCTCTTATTCTGTTATAGGATCTTCGTATATCTCTGGAGGTTCACCTATAGGTTCTTCTGGATCACTACCACCAAAGAAGAGAGAAGGGTGACTCAGTGATGTGGTGGGGGTGTTGGGTAGGAATTTTCCTGAATTATCTCTGTTCCTACGAGGCATGAAAGGAAATCTCTTTTTTGGGTGATTTTTGTTTTTTCTTCTGCTTGTACCTGCAAAACTGAAATGGATTGAACAAAAAATTGCAACTAACTGAAATAAACCTTGCTGAAATGAAAATTGCAGAATTGAAATGAAAGCAAGAGATGACTAATCTACTTTGCTGAAATGAAATTGCAGAATTGAAATGAAAGCAGGAAATGCCTAATCTACTCTTGTTGAATTGAAATTGCAGAATTGAAATGAAAGCAGGAAATGTCTAATCTACGCTTGCTAAAATGAAATTGTAGAATTGAAATGAAAGCAGGAAATGTCTAATCTACTTTTGCAGAATTGAAATTGCAGAATGGAAATGAAACAACTACTCTACTTTTGCTAAAATAAACTACTTAGAAAAATGTTGCAGTAGGAAATAGAAGAACAGCGGTAATCACAAAATACTCTGACACTTCCTTGGCAATGGCACCAAAAAGAGTGGTGAGCTCTAGTATTGCAGCAATAATGTTGCAACTCCTAGGGCTTCCTTCTTTATTTTTATCAACCCGGTAGTTTGTAACAAACTTGGAAGTGACGGTGTTGTATGCACAATTACTAGCTCTTACTGTAGGCTGTCACTTGATCATCTGGCGCAAGTTCGCTACGAGATTAAGCCAAATTCTATGAGTTCTCAGAAGAATCTTTAACTGTGATGAAAAGAAACTAACTCTACAGGGGCTATTCTACTTGCAGAAAGAGAATGGGAATTGAAATGAAATGCAAACCCTAGCAAACCCTAGTTTACCTACTAACCCTAATTTTGCAAAAAGAGATGGAAACTACTGGAATGGGTGCCATTAACTACTGGAAAGGTAAATTGCATTTATTTATGCTACTTTTGAAGAGAAGTGAGAAGAAATCATCTTTTTTTACTTTAGAGTATTTTTATGTGGAATTATTATGCCGGTGATTTGACTGGTTGTGACTGTGCAGAGGTTTGGTGGCAAAGGAAGATGGAGTTGGATTTTGAAAATGGTGGGGAAGGTGTGGAGAGGTCCTAAGAATTCCCTAGTACCCTTCTGGAGACATCCATTGTGATTAGACTTCGAAAAATCACTCACAGGAAATTCTACAGGAGGCTATAGGGGATCTACAGGAGATTCTACAAGAGGATCTACAAGAGGAGGCCAAAAGTGGTTTTTGGAGGTTTGGTCGTGGAAAAATGATGGGAAAATGGAAATGAAGGTTTGGTGAAGGTTTTCAGGGGTCTATAACTTGTCAAAGAAGATCAGGGCCAAAGGAGATGGTTGGATTTGTTGAAAGGGAAAGAAAGCAACATTGTGAAGAAACGCAGAAATTAGGGCAGATTGGCAAAATGTGGTGAATGAGTGGGGAAATATTAAAATATGAACTGGTACAAGTTGTGCTATGGAGGAATGATAAGCTGGAATGTTCTACAAGAGAGTTGCACACTTACTTCTCAAAACTTACCAAAGCAAGAGCCGAAAAATGGAGTTTTGTCTATCTTAACCTAATTCTGACCTAAAACCTGAAAAATGTTGAACAATACTTTATGAACAGAAAACTATGTGAGAAAACCATGGTAAATGAGCAAGAAATGATATAAGCATGTGAATCCAAAATAATATCAATTTCTCCAACTCGAAATATCACACTAGCAGTTGCATTGGAAGAGCAAAAACTATGTTTTTGGGTGGCAGCAGTAAAGCCTTGACCTTAAATCATAGTCCAAGGAGGGAGAAAGGAGATCAAGACCTGCTGGTAGCCTTTTTGGATCTTTTTCTGTCGCTGTAGAAACTTACTTAAGCAACTTGAAGCAAGAACAACTATTCTAACCATCAAAAGCAACCTAATTTAACAAAGCAAGATTAACCTAAACAACAGAAATTATCTCATGAATGCAAGAAAAAGCATATAAATACACAAAGGAGGTGTTGGGAAGCTTGGGTTGGGCCCTAACCCAAGAGCTTCAACCCTCTAGAAAAAAATTAGTGCTGGTTCAAAACCTGGTTTATCTTCATTTATCAAAAAATAGCAGTTACATCACAAAACTGTCTTCAAAAAGAGCTCGAAAATGAGTTGAGTACAAAGCTGCACAAAAGTGTGAAAATATACTATGAAATGGCTAACCTACTGAGGCTTGAATCCTTCTTATTTATACAAGTGGGGATTCCTGACAGTCCTCTTAAACTTAAGGAACTCAGCTGCCTAGAACTAAAGATAACAGCAACCCTACTTGACTTGCTCGGTTTCCCCTTGGAATCATCAATGTGGGCCTTCGTACTCCGAGTTGTAGATGAAGAATTCGAGGAAGGGGTCATTAATGAAGGATACACCCATCCTATAAGTCCTCATCCCTATTTTCCCGAGTTTGGTTGTCATTTTGCTCATAAATTCCTGGTCCTTGTCCAAAATTGTCCAAAAAATCTGCAATAAACACTCATTAGACTTCATGGCAAAGTGACCATCCCCATTCACTCTATTGACATAAATATATTCAAAAACATGCACAAAACTATTGAGAATGGCAGATTAAATGAAAATAATAGGCAAAATGAGCCCATATAGTTACCCATTTCAGGGGCTCATCACTCCTAAACCCTACACCATTCATTAACCTACTCATTCCCCACACCCCTATCCCATTCTTGTGCACCCTCATTGATTTTCCTATCTAAAATCTCTTCATACTCATCATACCCTCATTCACTAATCCATCACTCCTCACTAACCATAAAGTCAAACAGCAACACAATAATGGAGAGGGATAGTGAGTATGAAATGGAGGAGGAGACACATAGTGACAGTTCTAGGGAAAGAAATTTGCAGCAGAGGAAGCCTCACAAAGGGGGAAATATCATCAGGGAGGAGCCCATTAGTTTGAGGGAATTTCTTGCTTGTCCACTTGCCATCTCATGTTTCAAACATCAGTCATGTTTTGGTTTCTGTGAAATGGTGGAGAAGGTTAAGTTTCATCATGAATTAGCAAGGTTGTTTGTGACACATCTGGACAACAATGAAGTAAACCTTGCTGGAGTTACATTCACTTTGTCACCTGCTATTATTTCAGAGGCTACAGGCATTCCAAATATAGGTGAAAAATGGAACAAAGGATAGTATATTGATAGGGAGTACTATGAGCCTTACATCAAGGATAAATACCATGGCAAATTGAAGAGAGTGTTCCCCTTCAAATTCTTGGAGGACAAGTTTGCCCCACTTATTAAGATAATCATCAAATACTTTACTTGTGAAGGTAGGTTTTCTCAATTGTATGCTTACCACATTAGATTATTGATGCATTTTACAATATTCCTTACTTCATGTTCCGAAATATTGAGAAAATGGCATTCTATGTCAAGAAGAAGCCATATCCCCAACAGTTAAATAGCATCTACCACTTCCCTATGATTAAAATCATTGTCTTACATTAGCTAAATCTACTTAATATACCATGGGAGACCTTCATTTCTCATGAAGTGTTCAAAGGCCCTCAAGTATTTTCATCAGTGCCTCAAGAAGAAGGTGGACCTTCAGGACAGCAAAAGGTCCAAGAGACTGAAACTATGGGAGTGCCAGTGTTTGTGACCTATGAGAGAGGCACTAGGAAACTTTTTGCAGCTACCAGGCGAGTATTATCTCCACAAGGTGTGGAAGGGGTCTCGCCTTCATCTTCAGGCCACAGGAAAATGTTATCTCCATAAGGAGTGGAAGGGGCTTTGTCATCATCTTCAGCTAAACAGGTACAGGTTGGGCAGCACAACAAGGGCAAAGGTAAAGGCAAGGGAAAAATGCATGAGAAGGATCCTAGTGATGGGACTTTGACCTAGTTGAGGAGACACATGGAGTTGATGTCATTGATTTAGAGACTGAAGATACAAAGATAACTAAAGACATGATCATGAAAGAGAAAGAGTATGATATACAAGCCTTGTCAGTCAATTTAGAGAGGGCAAAGTGGATCATCAATTACCTTGAGCAAGAAAACAAGCAATTGACCAACAAGCAAGTCCTCATGGAGTTGCAAATGCTCAAAGAGAACCGGCAAAAGGCAAAGAAGGCAAAGGTAAAGATGACCTACATTGAGCAAGAGATTGAGAATGACCAGGAAACTTAGCTTGAAAGGGTCAACATTCACTTTCAAAAGCTGCTTGAGAAGGCCAATAAAGAAAAGAAGATGCTTCGTCACATGGCCTATCACTATATGACCTAGAACAAAATATGCAATATGAGGATGAGGAAGCTCAAGGCAAGGTTGAGGAAGGCCTTGAGAAGCAAAAAGGAGAAAGACAAGTTGGAAATCCTAGCTGATGCCTCATTAGCTCATCAAAGTAGTGGATGAGAGTGCCTTGTGCCAATTTTGGGAAAATTTTGGTAAGATTTTGCAATTTTCAAAATTTAAATTTTGCAACACAGGAATTTGGCATAGGTGTGCAGTGCCATTGACGTTGTGCTTTTGATGGAGACACTTTTTGAAAGAATGGCTTACATATTCAGATTTAGCATGATGATAACATCAATCCCTGAAAGTTTCAGCAATTTTGGAGAAAATCTTGATCACCTAAAGGTCAAAAAACCATCAAAAAATGCCTTCTCTGCCTCTTTTTGGACACACAGGAATCAACCTTGGGACATTCCACTTTTGAGGGGTAAAATGACCTCCAAATGCAAAAATCCAAAATGTTCCAGAAACTAGATAAAGAGACCTTTCTAACGAGCTCTCTTGGGCTCAATTTGGTCAATGGGAAGGCCTTCAAAACTGGGTTTGAAGCAACATTGTGCATAGGAACAATGGCGCTGCACATAGGATAAATTTTGCCAGTTTTGCTCAAAAATCTAGTTTTCACCTAGTTATTTCACAAATTGACCTTTTCTCTCATCATGGATGAATTTATGATTGTAAATGATGTTATTCCATGTAAATTTAATTGCAAAATGACCTTAGAGGGTAGATTCATCATTTTGAAGTGGTTGAGGGGTAAATGAATCAGTTTCCATGGTTATAGAGGCAAGTTGTTCCACTACCTATATTCTTGTTCCTAGTTTAGAAATGGTTGAAACCACACCTTTTCTCATGGCTTCGACCCCTGATGGCTAGAATAGGTGGTTTGATGTCTATATTATGTATTTTTTCAGTCATTAGCAAAGGTTGGACTCTTGTGGATGCTTTGAGCTACATTGTACATCTCTATAGTAGTTTGGCAAGGAAATAAATCAGGATTTGCAGCTATTTTTGTGGGATTCTTGTGTTAATGTGTTTTTGCATTGTTTCTCCTTCTGTCATTAGTTTTTCTTATGTGTCTATGTGCCAAAATCTATTTCATTCTTCTCAACTAAATGAAATCAAGATAGATAGGTAGAATACATTGGTAACAATGCTTTGCCTTGGGAATACATTTAGTTTTTGATGTTTTCAGTTGTTTGAAGAGGACTCATGATCCTTGCATGCCCTCCTCAGCTCCTCACTAGTCTTAGACCTACCATCTCACTCAATTCCAAGTGCTAAAACACCTACCTACCTCGCCCCACAGAACACCCTGCAATTCTGACTTGATTTCCCGGACCCAAAGTTGCCTACTCCATTTGATCCAGCAAAAAAACCTTCAAAATCAACCAAAAACCCTAGAGATACTATACCTAGCCTAAAATCCATATTTAATTCAGTCATCTCAACTGAGATTGACAAGGAGAGAGCCCTCTCCCGACCTGGTAGGGCTAGCTACCAGGTTAAGCTTGGTTTATGGTTATCCTAAGATTGCCTCCCTTCAACCTGAGGTCAATCTAGGCTCTAACATAGTGGAAACCATACTAGGGAAGAAAGACAAATCACCCCAGCTCAATTGAGAAGTTCTGGACTTTTGGATGATAAATTTTAGAATTCAGTAGGTTGAACAGTGGAAAGTTGTAAAGCAACATCAAACTTTTGAGAACTTTGAACACTTGTCCTGACGATGAGCCACACTTGCTGGCTCGAAACGCGTCGACAAAGATCTCTTTCTATATGTGATTTACGCCGAAGCTCTTCTTGCAACTGTTATGGATCACAGAAGTCTCAATTTAACAACTTTGAACACACTGGCTTCAAGAAGATACACCAGGTCCAATCCTAATCCTGATCCTCCTACCATATTTGAAAATCCTAGACCAATTACTCAAACAAGAAAGTGTATCAAGTCCTAGACTAGTTTTCAGATCTCATTCATGCCCGATAGAGTGGTTGTTCCTTGAAGATCTTCCTTTTGATGAATACTTTGGTCTCTCCCTGTTTAGAACCACATCTGATAGTGAATTGTTGGACATAGTCGCAGACCCAGAATTCACTAGAGAGCTTGAAATCCAACAAGCCAATTTGATAAGTAACCAAAATATTCAAAACTCTCCTCAGTCATCCATCACCACTGATCGAATTCTTGAGCTCTCTGATTCGGCTTCAACATCTTTTGCCTCATCATCAATTCCCCATATTCCTGTAAGTCATTCGACATCTCCATTTATACCTTCCCTCCCTCATCAACCTCTCATTACTCCTCAAATACCTATTACTTCTTCTACATCAACAGCTCTTGTTGTCATAAATCCTCCTTTTTCTCCGAGACCAATTTCAAATCTGCCTTGAGTCATGGCTGCCAGATATGCACCCCTCATTCTGCCTCAAAATTTGGATGATATGCCCGCTGATTACCAAAGTAAAATACCTTTGTTCGATGCCACTCAAAGTATCACAACGCAGCAGCATGTTGATAGGATGAATGACTTCTTTGATCTTCATGAGGTAGATGCCAAAAATGTGTCCATGAGGTTATTTTTGCAGAGTTTTGGAGGCGAGGTTCGAAAGTGGTTCAAAGCATTACCAGCGGGATCTATCAATACTTTGCTGGTTCTTCATAGAAAATTCTTGGACCGATGGGAGGTAAAGAAAAATCCACTCCAAATTCTATCTGAGTATGAAAATATAAAAAGGAATGTAGGTGAAAGTGTCCAAGATTACTGTGTAAGGTTCAATACAGTTTATAATGCTATTCCAGCTGACATTAAGCCACCAATGGGGTTAGCATTGATCAAATTTCCCGACGGTTTCAATGCTTAATATGGCATATCAGTTGAGAAAAAGAGATCCTACCACACTTGAGGATATGCAGAAGAACGCAGTGAGTGTAGAGGAAAATCTGTTGGCCAAAAGAGCAAGGATGAAAACTGAAAAGAATGTGACTATAAAGGAATAAGCATCTTCCTCAGATGTTAAGGCGGATCATATACTCTGGAAAATTGAGAAGATGTTCGATCAGTTAACAATTACAGACAAGCCTGAAACCACAATCAGAAATCCAAATTTCAGAGGACAGCAACAAGCTCAGTTCAGGATTAAACAAACGGAGCAGAAGGCACAAGATCAGTCATCACAGCAGCAAGTCAAAACTCCTTTGCATCAAAACTATGTACATGGAATGGAGAGTGAAGATGATGATGATCTGGTAGTGGAGGCAAATAATTTCTTTACTGCTGATGGTTTACCTATCTATCTCACGAAAGATGAAGAATATTCAGAGATCCCTGATGTGCAAAAGGATGAAGATTATATATTGGCAAATGAAGCAGTTTTGGAGGATGAGTCAGATGATTATCAGTGTGGATATATGAATGCATTGACAGCATAGCAGAAACAATATTCATTGAGAAGCAGAGATGTACCAATCAGCCCGGTTCAAAAGAGAAAGGAAGCACAACCTAAGAATGACTCCTCGAACATTCAGAAGAAGGGGAAGGAGCCTGCTGATCCAACTTCCAGCAAAGGACCATCTACAAATGAGAAGACCAATCAGCAAAGTGCAGCAAAGGAAAAGCTCGAAAAGAAGGACCCTCCAGTCAAAGAGGTAGATAAAGTTTCAGCTTTTAGTTTAGAAAATGAGATTGCTAAATTAAAAGTTTCAATCCCTTTGACTGAGTTGATGAAGAACAACAGTTATAAACACCAAGTGTCCAAAATTTTGAACATAGATCCTTTATCTGATATGGTCAATGTAGAAGATGATCACCCTGAGCTCATCTTTGGCCCTGCTTTAGAAGGTCAGTCTGAGGATAGTGAAGTGCCTCCATTCTATATAAGCCTTAGATTACACGAGTATGTCCTCCACAATGCCATGTTTGATTCCAGAGCTTCCCATAATCTGATGCCAAAAGCCATTATGGAGAAATTGGGCCTTGACATTACTCGAAAGTATCATGACCTGTATTCTTTTGATTCGGGTAGCGTTCGTTGTATTGGTCTTATCAAATACTTGGTGGTGTCTTTAGACCAAATTCCCGAAAAGAATGTTCTCATAGATGTGGTTGTTGCATACATTCCACCACGGTTTGGTATGATTTTTTCCATATCGTCAGGTGCAAAGCTTAAAGGGACTTTACAACTAGATTTCTCCTATGCTACTATTCCTATGTTTGGCCAATTGAGAAAAATATATAGGGAGAAGAAAATGAAGTACATGATCACAAGCAAGGAGAAACTGCTTAATCATCCAATCAATGTTGTACATACAGATTTAGAGTCATTTGTATTATATTTAGATAGTGGTTTAAATGATAGTGATAGTTAGTTAGTTGAAGTAGAAGATGTGCCAAAGATTTCAGGAAATTTCAAAGCAATCCTTGACAAAGAAAGACAAAAAATTGCAAGTACCTCTGAGCATTCCACATTCTAACAGCAACAGAAAGGTAATGAACAACAACATATTGAAGAGATCAGTCGAGGTAAGAAAGAGGATGAATTTCAGCACTTAGAATAAGAAGCAGGCCTATGGAGCATGGATTTTGATGAAGCTGTGGGTAAGGATGGTGCCGGCATAGGGATTTGGATTCACAGCCCTGTTTTCCATCCAAATAAAGTCCCTAGTAATGTTAGAATTTGTTCGTATAAATTGGCCTTTGACTGTTCTAACAATGAAGCCGAATATGAAGCACTAATTGCAGGTTTGAAAATTCTCAAAAAGCTAAATGCAAAAAGGATATCAGTCTATGGAGATTCGGAGTTGATAATCAAGCAAGTTAAGGGTGAATATCAAGCCAAACATCCACGGATGAGGGCCTACCAAAATGCAGTTTTAGATATCTTAAGGATGTTTCCAGACTATACCTTGACATGCGTACCTCGTGCACAAAATGTAATTGCAGATTCACTTGCTACTGTTGCAAGTAATTTGAAGATCCCGATGAATTCCAACAACAAATTTGAGATCCATGTCAAGCATCGTCCAGCTGTTCCCGACAATCTAAGGTATTGGCAGGTGTTTTGGGATGATAAGGAGATCAATAATTTCTTGCAGAATGAAGGAAACTACAAAGATGCATCCATAGATGTTGATTATGACACCGATGAACTGGAAATTGAGGTGAATCAGATGGAAGTGTTGCAACTGAAGGACAATGTCATTCCTAAAGGTCTTATACCTTTAGAGGAACTTTTTGATTAGGATGATGTAGCTAGAAAGCCAAGCTTGGTGCCTACAAACAAAGGTGTTGAGGACGTGAATCTTGGAACAACAGACAAGCCCAAGTTTGTGAAATTGTCCAAAACATTGTCACCAGAGGTAAAGCCTAAATATATCAAATTATTGTCTGAATTTGCTGATGTGTTTGCTTGGGATTATTCATATTTAAAGGTGTATAACAATGACATAATTCAGCACATAATTCCCATCAAGCAAAATCAGAAGCCATTCCATTAGAAGCTTAGAAGAATCAATCCTAAGTTGTTTCCTTTAACTGAAAAAGAGGTAAACCGATTGTACAAGGCTGGCATAATTGTCTCAATCAGATTTTCTGATTGGATTTCGAATCTTGATCCTATTATAAAGAAGACCAGGGAAACCAGATTGTGCATTGATTTCAGAAATCTCAATAAAGTGTCATTGAAGGACAACTACCCGCTGCCAAAGATGGATCACATCCTCCAGAGAGTGGTTGGAGCATCGCGTATGTCACTGCTCGATGGATATTCTGGATATAATCAGATTCTAGTGCATGAAGATGACCGTGATAAGATTGCATTCACCACCCCTTGGGGAACATTCCATTATGCTAAAATTCCATTCGGTTTGAAAAATGTCGGAGCAACATTTCAGCGTGCAATGGATATTTCTTTTGCCAATGAAAAGGATGTATTTCTAGTTGTATATTTAGATGACTTGACGGTGTTTTCAAGTTCAGATGATGAGCATATTCACCATTTGAGGATTGTGTTTCAGCGCTGTAGAAAATTTGGGATATCACTCAATCCGAAGAAAATTCTCTTCACCATGGATGAAGGGAAGCTGCTTGGCCATACTATCTTGAAGGAAGGCATTCATATTGATCCATCAAGAGTAGAAGCAATTCAGCGATTTTCCAAGGAACAAGAAGGAGATACAAGCATTCAACGAAAAGATGAATTTCCTACGAAGGTTTGTACCCAATCTAGCTGAGCATTTGAGAGAAATTACTAATATGCTAAATAAGGACGACGTGGTAAAGTGGACGGAGGATACTATGAAGTCTTTTAATCAGGCAAAGTATGCTTTATCTACAGCTCTGGTTTTGATTAGTCCTGATTATACACAAGATTTCATTTTATTCTCATTTGCATCTGAGCATACCATGGCAATAGTTTTAATGCAAAAGAGAGATCAGCTAGAAAATCCCATTGCATTCTTTAGTAGAACCATTAGAGATGCAGCTTTGAGGTACAACATAATTGAGAAACAGGCTCTTTCTCTTGTCAAAGCTTTGAAGGACTTTCGAGTGTATATTCTGCACTCTCACATCATAGCATATGTTCCTAATGCAGCAATTAAGGATGTGCTGGTACAAACCGATCTGGAAGGAAGGCGGGGAAAATGGATTGCAGCAATGTTAGAATACGATTTGGAGATCAAGCCTACAAAGTTGATCAAAGGACAAGGCCTAGCGAGGTTGATGGCGGAGTCAAATTTTCATGCATTAGATATAAATCTTATTGCAGCCATGTCCGAAGATGAAGAAGAAAGCTCCCTGATTCAAGTGTCTGAAATGTTCCTTCAGTCACCATGGTATTCAAATATTGTGTATGTACTTCAACACCTCTCACCACCTCCAGAAATGTCAAAAAAAAAAAAGGTAGAACTCTTAAACTTAAGGCTGCTAAATTCTGGATTTTGAATAATGCCCTTTATTGGAAGGATCCAAGAGGTGTTTTGCTGAACTATTTAACTAAAGATGAAGCCCAGCAGGTGATTAGTGATTTTCACAAGGGTGATTATGGTGGTCACTTGTTCTGGAAGACAACAGAAAACAAAATCTTGAGAGAAGGTTATTACTGGCCAACCTTATTTTCAGATGTCTATAAAACAGTCATGAGCTGTCATGAATGTCAGGTCTTTCAGGGGAAAAGAAAGTTGCTACCTCTTCCTCTAAAACCAGTTGAAGCCAATGCACCATTTCAGCAGTGGGGACTTGATTTTATTGGGGAGATCCATCCAACATAATCAGCCCAGCACAAATGGATCCTAACAACAATTTATTATTTTACCAAGTGGATTGAAGCAATCCTGACCAAACAGGAAATAGACACGGTAATCATTCAATTTTTGGAATCAAATATTTTATCTCGTTTTGGTTGTCCTAGTAAAATCATCACAGATAACGCAACTGCATTCAAATCCAAGAAGATGATCAATTTTTACAGCAAGTATAAGATTACCTTAGGTCACTCCACAGCATATTACCCGCAAGGTAATGGTTTGGCCGAATCCTCCAACAAGTCATTGGTGAACATCATCAAGAGGCTACTGGAAACAAATAAGAAAGGATGGCATAAGAAGTGGGCAGACAGGGTGAGCCAAAAGAATTATATAGGTATGTCTCCATTTAAAATAGTATATGGCATTGACATGGTCTTTCCGACATCTCTAGTAGTCCCGGTTGTGAAACTTTTACAGGAGGCTGGCAGTGAGGAAGATGATTTTTAGCAGAGAATCAATCAGATGATCCATTTACATCAGACAAGGGAGGAAGTCTTCCAAAATACTTTCAGATTGTAGGAGAAAATCAAAAAGATCTATGATCAGAAAACTAAGGCAGATAAATTCCATCTTGAAGATGTGGTGTTACGGTGGGATGCTAGGAATGAAGATAAAGGCAAGCATGGAAAGTTTGAAAACTTATGGAAGGGACCCTACAAGATTGCTGCATACAGAGGACAAAATGCATTCCTGCTCAAAGAGATGGATGGACAAGATTGTTCAGGAGGACCAGTTAATGGTAGGCTCCTAAAGCGCTACTTCTTCTAAGGTGATTTCTGAAGTCATGAAGAGATCATTGTATATATCGTTTTCCTTTCATTGCAAGTGTTCAAAATTTACAATTCATTTCAGCTTGGGGCCCCAGGTGAAGGCAATAGAGTTGAGTGATTTGTATCATTCTTTGAGTCTTGAGTCAATCTTTGGGTTTTGAGTTAGTTTGAGTCTTGAGTCCATTTTCATAGTATCAGTTTCAGTTTTTGAAGTATATTGACTGTATTTCACAATGGAAGAGGCACTAGTCTACTTATTCCAGACATCTATGCTTCTTGGCACCTCCAAGGAGCTACCACCCCCATTGGAGCCAATGTTAGTGTCAGTGTCTTCACACTACCATCAGTGATCAAAATTCACTCTTTTGCATTCATATTAGGAGTCCCATTCTCAATGAGTTGCATTCCATTAGGTCATGGATCAACTGATGGTAGGCACATTTCAATTTTTTCCCTCATGACACATATCTGCTGACCATTTTTCATGTGTGATTCAATCAATGGTTCAGGTCCAGTTTCCTTTTCAGTTTATTTCATCAAATAGGTCTTAGGTCTTAGGGTTTCAGTTTCATTAGGTATTAGGGTTTCACCATGTCAAATTTTCAATAACCATTGACCAATAAGGGTCAGCAAACACATGAGGATGGCAATAACTATAGAAATTTTGAATAATATAACACTTATTCATAGAGATTATCCTGATTATACACTATTTGTGGAATGCATGCATAATACATAACCTCCTCTACGTTGATCATCAATTTGCGGAATTAAAACAACAATCGCATGCGCATATTGAAACATCAATCACACATATCAACACAGTATGTAATGGGGAAAGCATACATCTGAAAACCCCCAACTATCTGTATATTATAATGATAGAGAACATGTAACAATATATAGTACAATACTCCTCACAAGTACTCAGTACTATCTCCACATGCTACACACAAACTAGCTCAGATCTGAACAAGTCACGGGTTCAAATCTCCTCCACTGTTTGCCTGCCTATAATGCGCAATCCAAGTTGAGAATAGATCTGATCCAAGTTCGAATTCCCTTGGCTTGTACTGTGCAATCCTCATTGGCAATCTCAATCAATGATTGTGCAAATTTCATGCACAGCTATAGTTACAATTGATAGTAGTCTCACCCTTTCACCCACCTCTAACACTTGTCTCCACTGAACTGTCCATGCACTGAGTTAACTGATGTATTCTTTAATTGATTTATGAGTTAATAATTACTGAATTAATTAATAATTAATTCACATCACTCATCACTAGTGTATTTGGAAATCAGACTAAATACAACTAGTTCAACTAAGTCAAACTAAACACAACTCCATCAACTCCTCAATCAACTCCACCAAACTCAATCACTTGAGTTCTAACTGAAGTCCATCATGCAATAGCTCAACTAACCCATAGGAAAAGCGTATTTTCTGGTAGTTGCATGTGCCACATCCGTAGCTCGAACTGAAGTGCTACAAGAGGATAAGATAATGTTTATAGTCCAAATATTATTAAGAGCTAATAATATTCGACTGTTCTATTTTTAGACTGGCATTCTAAAAATAGACTCCGCCCATATGTCTAAAAATAGAGGTCCATATATTTTTACCAACATGACCAATCATCCATAAATAGCATCCTGCAACTCATAGACCATGATCCATATGTCTAAAAATAGACATAGTCTAAAAATAAACTTTGTGCCAAAAATAGCCTGCGGGCCCACTTAGTGAAGGCGAATTTGCTCCTGGTGAGCGCCTTCGTCAAGATATCAGCATCCTGATCCTCCGTGGGAATGTATGAAAGTAACATGATTCTCTGCTGCACACAATCTCTGATATGATGGTACCTTATGTCGATGTGCTTGGATCTATCATGAAATAATGGATTAGTCGAGAGTTTAATGCAACTCTAGTTATCACAATAAATCACAGTAGGTTCCAAGTGTGACCCGAACAACCCGACCAGGATCTTCCTCATCCATATAGCCTCGCATGCAGACAAAATTGCTGCCATATACTCGGCCTCTGCTGAACTGAGTGCCACGGATCTCTGCTTCCTGCTGTACCAAGAAACTGTTGTTGACCTGATACTGAAGATCCCTCCAGATGTGCTCTTTCTGTCCGTTGGGCTCCCTGCCCAATCTGCATCCATGAAGCCACATAGCTTCACCTCATCCTCCTGTCTGTACCACAATCCATATCCCGATGTGCCTCTGAGATAACGCAATACATGCTTTCCTGCCTTCCAGAAGAGCTTGGTTGGCTTAACCATAGCTTGCGAAAGCAGCTTAACAGCATAGCATATATCGGGTCGTGTATTGACGAGATACATAAGCAACCCCACCAACTGTCGATATACAGTGGCATCCACTACCTCCGCTGAAGTAGCATCCTCCTTCCTCCAACCTCCAGGAAGAGGATTATCAACAGGCTTGTAGCCATGCATGTTGAACTTCTCCAGTATCTCCTAAGCATACTTACCCTGAGAAACAAATATTCCATCACTGCGCTGCAAAATTTCCAATCCCAGGAAATAATGAAGGAGGCCCAAGTCCTTCATCTCAAATTCTCTAGCAAGATCCTCCTTGCATGAAAGTATCAACAGCTCATCTTCCATCAAAATCAAATCATCTACTTAAATTACAATGATCAACAACCTACCCTCCACCATAGATTTCCCCTCCTGTCTTGGAACAATCTCCCATGCATTGTTTCTGACAATCGAATCATACTCTTCCATCATGGCATCTACCCATGCGGGATCCTCCACAGCTTCCTCGAAAGAGGATGGCTCAGTCACGACACATTTTCTCACAAGAGCCATGTATCCAGTGTATTGATCAGGTAACTGTCTCTGTCTACGTTGTGCTGTAGGTGGTCCTACAACCTTCTCTGCATCTTGAGCCAGTCGCTCAGCTTCTGTAGTGCGCTTTCGCCCTCTGATGGTTGGCGCTGCTGTTACACTAAAAAATGTCACCATGACTATTTACAGTTAGTATGGCTCTATCAACAGTCATGCTATCCTCTTAGGCAAGTCTTATGCCTCTGCTCTCCATGTTAAACTCCAAAAAGAGAGAAAGTCTTTATAAATGTATTTATCTCTGGGTACGCAGGTTCTCTCAACTTTACCTGCGGGTACGCACCCAATGTTCACAAAAGCTGCGTCTTTGGACGCTCTGTATGTAAAGGGGCAGGTGCGTCCCCCTGTAAAGGTTAAAATGTGCAAGTTTCATCTTTAAAAAGTTACTTGTGGTCATTTCTAGAGCATTCTAGAAGGTTGTTCGACGTGTATTGAGCGCCTCCAGATGGTTCATGCACTCCTACCAAAGAGGAACTTATCCCATCAATAATGGAGCTATCCCATCCAAAGAGGGGATTATACCATTGATGGTGGACCTGATTAACTTCCTCTTGAGCACTATAAATACAGGCATTGGGCCAGAAGGAGGGGAGGTTGAAAGCTATACATTTCTAAGGGTAAATGCTGCAGGAATTAGGACTCCCATTTAGAAGCTTGTGAGGAGAGATTGCCATCTTTGCTTGTTCTATTTGGAAGTGGGTGAGCTTTGTCAAAGTAAAGGAGAACCCTTGATGGACCCTGGGAGGGACTTGCACAACACCAAGCCTCAGGTTGTATTTGTTCCTTTTGTTACCTATTAATCCAAATGAGTCCATTCTTCTCAATAACTTGTTATTTATGAGTTGTTTCATGTACTCCTTGGTCTATGTGTTAAATATGTTTTATTCTATGAGATTATCAAGTGCTATTTAATCGTTTGATTGTTAGTGTATGCAGGTTTCAAAGTGAAGGAGGAGCTCATCCGGATCAGCGGAGCTGGACTGCCACAACAGCGTTGGACTACAGGTAGGATCTAAACACTTGATTTCCCATATAGTAAATGCATGTTTAGAGAAGGATTGCTCTTGTTTGTCTTGTTTGTCACTAGAGAGTCTTAGGCTCCTAGGGAGGTTGGTTGTGTCCACACAATCGACTCTTTCCGCTTGACAAATTGGCGACTCCGCTGGGGATTCCATTGATGTGAAAGTCTTTTCCTTTGTATGCAACTTTGATCTGAGAAAAGTCATTTATTTTCTGGTTTTTGGCTCTGTGACTTTGTTTTTGGGTGGGTTAGCTTAGGGTTAGATTCAATTTAGTTTTTCTTGAATTTTCCAGTATTACGCACCCTCTGAGTATTGCACAGTGCGTCCCTGTACGCACTGTCACTCTGTGCATAGAGCGGGCCCGCACCTGTCTTAACGGGTTGCCTGCGTCCCCTGCTAAAATTTAAGAAAATTCCATTTTTTTCATTTTTTCTCTTAGATTTTGCTTTTTCTTAGTTTTTACTGCCCAGACCCATTAGTCTCCTGCCATAAATCTTCACCTAAGCTTGTTTCATTGGCATTCCTGTTTTAAGCTTTCATCAATTGGGTGTTTTGAGTCTCTTTTTTGAGAAATTCTTGATTTGATTTCCTTTGGTCATTACTTCGAGGTTTCTCTCAGTCCTTTCAGTGTTAATCGCCTTTGAGTGTTTTTATTTTTTGATCTTTGGAACTCTCACCCAATTTTCTCAATTTGCACTTGATTGGTTCTTAGATCACATTAGAATCGTCTTGTGTTTGAGAATTCTCTTGCATAGATCACATTTTCATAATTAGAATTCTCATTTTCAGAATATGAATGGAAAATGTGCATAGATTACATTTGCATACTTTTCAAGTGAATTGTGCTTAGATTACAATTGCATAGTTTACATTCTGAAAAATCAATCGTAGATTTAGATCAACTTTCTTTGATTTGAATTTACAGAAAATAAAAAAAAATGGTTTGGAATTGATTTGCATTAGTTTTTCTTGATGAAATTACTGCATTAGAGAATTTGTTATATTTTCTCTTAGTGATCAATTTTTGCATTGTTGGAAGTGAATGGAAACTCTCTCCTTACTTTAGTTAGGATTCATCGAATTGAAAAGATTACGTTATCATATTCGATTGCATTCAGTTGAGTCGGGTCATAACACCATTGGTTTCATATCCATTTACCCCTTTGAGTAATAACAGCCTTAATAACACAACGCTTAATTAAAATTCATCTAGTAATTTTTACATTTCTAGGGCTCTGATACACCAACATAGCTTAGGCTAGTGTCTTGGAGTAGGAGAGTAATTAACTCTCCAAGACAGCAAAACCAAACAAGTAGCTCATCTTGTGGTAGGATAAATCCAATTGTTTCATTTGTACTCTGGGAAAGCTCCTCTTAAAGGAGAAGCACGAGCTCGTGTCCGAACCAGTGAGGGGATCAATCCTCCCTCGTTGGGAACAACGCCAGACACGCACGTATTACAAACGGTAAACCTCGGATTAACCATTGTCGAGGAGCCAGGGGTCACTTGTCAGTAAACCTTGGATTATTGTCAAGGAGCCGGCAAGGGGATTGAGCTTGATACTCTGCCCTTGCGTGCTGTCGGAGTGTAGATTGTTCCCCCAGGTGCATTTGTTGCTGTTGGTAACCTTAGTAACCATTATCTTTAGGGTTCTACCCAAGGTGACGGTGGAGGGAAGATCCCACTGTACCTGGAGCAGACGTCGGCTAGACTCACTTGGATTTTCTGGGGGGTTCACTTCACTCGAGACGGTTAAAGTGGAGGAACTTGGTCCAGTCTATTCATTAAGCAGGTTGCCAGGGTAACTGTTCCACCCGCCACTTCTGTACTGACTTCTGCGATGTTGGGCTTCATCACCAACTAGTGTTTTCGGTCCGGAAGGTTACTATTTGTGTGTGGTTTGACTCCTAGATTTGATAGCGCGTGTTAATTTGTTTGTTTTTACTTTTAGAGACCATAGGTGTGAATTGTGAATTTTAGTTGTTAAGTGTGAATTGTGAATTGTTAATTTTAGTTATAAATTGTTAATAAAATTCACTGAAGTTGGATATAATGGCAAATGTTCCAGAATTTACCAACCTAGGAACCCCTCCTAACGAGAATCCTAGTACTTTTCCTTACTTTGGAAATGTTGGTCCTCCTTATATGGCTACTTTGTCATTACCTGGATTTACAATAGGTTTACCGATATGGTTATTTTCGACTTCGTTGGCCCAAAATACTCCAATTGTTCCATCTCAACCGGATGCTTCACCTCAACAGAGTTCACCATCTCAACATCACCAACCTTCTGTTGACCCTTTACCTTCTTCGCCTAATTTTTCTTCCTCCATTTCTTCCTCTTCGCCTGGTAAAAGCCTTGATGCTAGTAACCAGGAGGCTAAGAAGAAGAAGAAAGGGAAGAAGAAGAAGAAGAAGAAGAAGCAAGATAAGAAAGAAGTCAACCAACCAACCATGGCTGTAAGTGTTAGTTGTGTTGAGGAAAATTCCGACATGCACCGTAAACCCAAATACCCTTGCAGGCTTTGTAAGGGTGACCACTTCCTTGTCAATTGTCCTGGTATTCCAAAGGTACTGGAAGTATGGTCAGAAAAAACTCATCAACTTTCCATTGATCCATCAACCTGTGATAGTCAGGTTCCTGGGAAAAAGGGTAAAGTTAGGTTTCCTTGTAAGTTATGCAAAGGGAGTCATCAAACTCACATTTGCCCTCACATGGATGAAGCCTCAACATTGTTGGAAAAACTTGCTGTTCCACAGCAAGAATTTCCAACTGGTTACCGTAAACTTTCTCCCAACCTGCCGTCAACTGACGGAGTGGTCGATTCAATTTCACATTCGGTCGATCACACTCTTCCATTGGAGAGTGAAACTCATGTCACTCAGGTTGATGATCCGTTAGTTGATCAAGTGGTCGATTCAATTTCACATTCAGTCGATCCCACTTTCCCTTTAGAGAGTGAACTTCATACCGCTCAGGTTCTTCTTGTTACATCAGATTCTTCTATGCCAGGGGGCATTTCACCTGTTTCTACAGAACCCCCTCCAAGTACTGAGGTCTTTTCCTTTGATTGGAACAGATTGACAGAACCTCGTCTCCCTTCCTCCATCCCTTTCCAAATCATTTTCAAGGCTGGTGGTAGTGACATACATCGTACACAGGTAGATGAAGGTGCTTCTGTTAGTATTTTATCCTCAACTGTTTGGAAAGCTTTGGGTTCCCCTCAGCTTGCGCCTATTACGCAGAATCTGAAAGCTTTTAACAGAACCATTAGTGAACCTTTAGGGATCCTTCCTAAGTTTTCAATTACCTTGGAAGGTAAAACTGTCTGTATTGATCTTATGGTAGTTCGAGGTCCCTTGGATTTCAATTTACTCCTTGGGCGAGACTATGTTTATGCAATGAAAGCTGTCATATCGACACTCTTTCGTGTGATGTCTTTCCCTCACAATGGCAGTATTGTGACTGTAGACCAGCTTTCGTTCCCTAGTCTTGTTTCAACTACCAATAATATGACACCCCTAAATGTTCCTGATTCTAAAGTGGTATCTACCCTGCCACGGGTTAATTATGTGGCAACTGGTCCCATGTTTTCAGTTACCGATGTAAGTGAGCCTCTCACTATTGATTTAGATCCGGTAATTGACATGGAAAACTCTATGGGATTATTTGAACACGATGTTCTTATCCCTTTTGAGTCCCTTGACATGTGTTCCTTCCAGAGAACTATTCTTCCTTCTGATGAAGACCTTTTGGAAGCCATGATCAAGGTGTGTCCATTGACATGTCTTTCTTCCAGTTGGAAGCCATGATCAATGGTATGAGGACGGTTCTTTTCCTGAGTCAACCTCGTTAAAAAATGAATCAGTAAGCACGAGGATAGTTTTTTCCTGTATCAACCTCGTTAAAAAATGAAATAGGCTGTAGCGAGGATAGTTCCTTTTGCTGAGTCAACCTCGTTAAAAAAATGAATCAGTGTGTGCGAGGATAGTTTGTTCCTCTCTCAACCTCGTTAAAAAATGAAATTGGATAGTACGAGGAAAGTTCCTTTTACTGTGTCGACCTCGTTAAAAAATGAATCAGTTGTGAGGAAAGTTCCTTTTACTGTGTCAACCTCGTTAAAAAATGAATCAGTGTTTACGAGGATAGTTTTTTCCTGTATCAACCTCGTTAAAAAATGAAACTGGATGTAACGAGGAAAGTTCCTTTTACTGTGTCAACCTCGTTAAAAAATGAATCAGTGAGTACGAGGAAAGTTCCTTTTACTGTGTCAACCTCGTTAAAAAATGAATCAGTGTGAACGAGGAAAGTTCCTTTTACTGTGTCGACCTCGTTAAAAAATGAATCAGTGAGTGCGAGGATAGTTTTGTTCCTGTGTCAACCTCGTTTAAAAATGAAACATGCTAGCATGAGGATAGTTCTTTTACTGAGTCAACCTCATTAAAAAATGAATCAGGTAGATTTTAGGCTATGTAGGTAGATTGTAGAAAGTCAGATTTTGAGGACAGTTCCTGCTACTGAGTCAACCTCGTTAAAAAATGAATCAGGTATGAGGATAGTTCCTGTTACTGAGTCAACCTCGTTAAAAAATGAATCAGGTATGAGGATAGTTCTTTTCTTGTGTCAACCTCCTTAAAAATGAAACAACTCCCTTTTCAAGTTAAATATTGAAAATAAACCTTCATTCTATCCACCTCATTGAATGCAATGAAGCCTGGGGGGCATGTACCTCGCTTTGCATCGTTATGCTGGGGGCATGTGAACTTTTTGAGCATAGTTCCTTGTCTTGTGTCGAGCTCGTTAAAAAATGAAACAAGGGTAGGTTAAGTAGGTAGATTGTAGAGAGTAGTTATGAGCATAGTTCCTTGTCTTGTGTCAAGCTCGTTAAAAAATGAAACAAGGATTTTAGAGCATAGTTCCTTGTCTTGTGTCAAGCTCGTTAAAAAATGAATCAAGGTTTTTAGAGTAAAGTTTTTGTTAGGTAGATTGTAGAGAGTAGTTATGAGCATAGTTTCTTGTCTTGTGTCAAGCTCACTAAAAAATGAAACAACTCCCACAAGTCTTTCCAAGATCTTGAATGTAAAGCTTCATTCCATCCACCTTATTGAATGCAATGGAGCTTGGGGGGCATGTACCTTGATTTGCGTCATTATGCTGGGGGCATGTGAACTTATAACAAGCATAGTTTTTCGTTTCAAGCTTGCGTAAACATGAAATCGAATCCGAGCATAGTTCTTTTCCTGTGTCAAGCTCGTTAAAAAATGAAACAAATCCTCCTCTAATTGAGTCGAGAGTTTGACTAGATCTCATAAATGTTAAGTTTGATATTTAGGTTAGTTATTTCAATTTTTGCATAATTTTCTTACAGTTTTAGGTCGAGTCTTTCAAATGATCTCGTAACTGAACCTTCATTTCATCCAACTGGTTGAATGAAATGAAGCTGGGGGGGCATGCGCTCTAGTAGTTATGCTTAGGGGGCATCAAGCACAGTTTTCTCTCTGTTTCAAGCTTGTGTAAAAATGAAACTACTTTGAAGCATAGTTTTTCTCTGTTTCAAGCTTTTGAAAAAATGAAACCTATCTCGAGTCAATTTCAGTTATTTTCAAGACTCGTTAAACTCATGAAAATCCCGAGATTATTTTGCTATCTTTCATTCTCGTAAAAAAAATGAAAATGCCGAGTTCTTTCCGTCTTTTCCTACTCGTAAATTAAATTGAAAGTCGGCCATATGAGTACATTTTTATCATTTTTTCAAACTCATTAAAACTTACGAAAAAGTGAAAACCATGAGTACATTTTTATCCCTTTTTCGAACTCGTTAAAACTTACGAAAAAGTGAAACCTTGGAGTTCTCTTTTAAGCCCTTTTCAGACTCTCAAAATATGAAAAGATTGCCGAGCGTTTCTTTTACACTCGTTAAAACGGAATTAAAAGACGGTCCCCTTATAGCCCTTTTCTGACCGTAAAAACAGGAAAAGGTTGCCGGGTTTTTGTCGTTTCAAACTCGATACTGGAAATAAAACGACGTGTCCTTGATCGCTTTTACTTTTCAGGTCAGTGGCACTAACTATGAAAGTACTCCTTGGTCGCAAGATCAAGCGGTTCCCCCAGGTATTATTTTATACTTTTTCGGGCTTGAGGGACACAAATTTACGAAAAAGTTCAACCTGGAGTCTTCTTAAGTTTTTCAGACTCTCTAAAATTGAAAAACACCGAGTTTCTCCTATACTGGGCTCGTTAAAATTTCACAGTAAAGGACCTGTTCAATTACAAACAGGAACGAACCACTCCTTCCTAGGGTTCGAATCAAAACTAGGTTGGACTCATCCAAAGGATGAGCTTATAATCAAGCATATGTTATCCTCCTCAAGCTTGTTAAAAATAAAGAGGTGCTTGCCAGAAATGGTGGGGGAAAAGAGAGAAGAATGAGCCTATTTGTTATCTTTTGTCTCAGAAGAAACTTTATTACCACTCTTGGACACGACACTCTTCATTCACCTGGGTTGGGAAATCCTTTACCTCACAGTTGATCAAACCACTTTGAAAGTCTTCAGTCGGGTTCCGGGGATTAACTTTGAGTCATTCATCACCAAACCATCTGTCGTGTCGTTATGTGTTCAAGAGGTCTGCAAGCAAAACTTTCATCTGCAAAATACTTGTCATCCATTTGACCTTCCCTGAGTCAGTCCTTACAGCAACATTTCTTCAACTTGAACAAATTATTTCGTGTTGTGGGCCTGCCTGCAACGGGTCGCTTTCTATCGACATCAGCACATTATATAGAGAGATGACTTAGAAATCGTCAGTACCTTGAAGTCTGCATGCATCAATGGCAGGTTTCTCGCCTTTGACGTCAGTTTACATCATTGACTTTCGATCAAAGGATTCCGTGAAATGTTCGACATCAACTCATTCATTCACATCTCATGGATTGTACTGGGTACTTTGAGAACCATTGACATTACTGGTGGTCTCTCTCACACTTGTTAACAGTTTACATCATCGACTGGTAATCAAGTGGTTTCTACCATGTTCAACATCAACTCATTTATTCGCATGGCTAGAATCGTACCAATTCGAGAAGTAGAAATGAAGACCCTGGATCTAGTTTCCACCATCCAGGCTGTGAGGAGTTTTGTATTCATTATATAGTAGACTAATCATAAACAGATGGCTGCGCCCATACTGTGTCTACAAAAGTCTATCATTATGATGTACTGCAAGATTATTCCTGTATCAGAGTAGTTAGTCTGTTAGTTAAAGTTTTGATCTGAGTATGGGAATGCCTACCTCAGTGATGATATAATCTTATACATGTATTTTGTGTTGAAAATTGCAGGTTCTGACCAGGCTCTCCACGAGATAATCCTTGAAATGATAAAGCGCTTCACCCTTCCTAGATAATACAAAACCCTAATCTATTACAGGCTTCGCACTTTAGGGGGCAATCTGTTACACTAAAAAATGTCACCATGACTATTTACAGTTAGTATGGCTCTATCAACAGTCATGCTATCCTCTTAGGCAAGTCTTATGCCTCTGCTCTCCATGTCAAACTCCAAAAAGAGAGAAAGTCTTTATAAATGTATTTATCTCTAGGTACGCAGGTTCTCTCAACCTTACCTGCGGGTACGCACCCAATGTTCACAAAAGCTGCGTCTTTGGACGCTCTGTATGTAAAGGGGCAGGTGCGTCCCCCTGTAAAGGTTAAAATGCGCAAGTTTCATCTTTAAAAAGTTACTTGTGGTCATTTCTAGAGCATTCTAGAAGGTTGTTCGACGTGTATTGAGTGCCTCCAGATGGTTCATGAACTCCTACCAAAGAGGAACTTATCCCATCAATAAGGGAGCTATCCCATCCAAAGAGGGGATTATACCATTGATGGTGGACCTGATTAACTTCCTCTTGAGCACTATAAATACAGGCATTGGGCCAGAAGGAGGGGAGGTTGAAAGCTATACATTTCTAAGGGTAAATGCTGCAGGAATTAGGACTCCCATTTAGAAGCTTGTGAGGAGAGATTGCCATTTTTGCTTGTTCTATTTGGAAGTGGGTGAGCTTTGTCAAAGTAAAAGAGAACTCTTGATGGACCCTGGGAGGGACTTGCACAACACCAAGGCTCAGGTTGTATTTGTTCCTTTTGTTACCTATTAATCCAAATGAGTCCATTCTTCTCAATAACTTGTTATTTATGAGTTGTTTCATGTACTCCTTGGTCTATGTGTTAAATATGTTTTATTCTATGAGATTATCAAGTGCTATTTAATCGTTTGATTGTTAGTGTATGCAGGTTTCAAAGTGAAGGAGGAGCTCATCCGGATCAGCGGAGCTGGACTGCCACAACAGCGTTGGACTACAGGTAGGATCTAAACACTTGATTTCCCATATAGTAAATGCATGTTTAGAGAAGGATTGCTCTTGTTTGTCTTGTTTGTCACTAGAGAGTCTTAGGCTCCTAGGGAGGTTGGTTGTGTCCGCACAATCGACTCTTTCCACCTGACAGTTGCATGAGTGGTCTCTTCCACTCCATGAACTTCATCTTGTGGCTGATCCACATCCTGAAGCTCATCCTTAGGAACTAATAGCTCCTCATTTGCATGCAAGTGTGGCTCCCTCTCAAGCGAACACTTCATGGCTTTCACCTCCTGAAGTTTGATATCCCGTCGCACAATAGTCTTGCGACTATTTGGCAAATACACACGATAGTTGTGGGGTGTATCAGTGCACCCCACAAATATCCCAACCTCTGCAGTCGGCTCCAACTTCTTCCTAGCATCCTTCATCACATGCATGTAAACAGGAGAACCAAAAATCCTCAAATGGGAAATATCAGGCCTCTTACCAGAATAAGCCTCCTTGGGTGTACTCATGCCAAGTATCTTGTGAGGACAACGGTTCTGCACATATACTGCAGTATTGCATGCCTCTGCCCACAAGTGAAGGGGTAGGCCCTGATCATGCAACATCGCCCATGAAGCACCCACGATCGTTCTGTTCTTCCGCTCAACAACCTCGTTCTGTTGTGGGTTATGGGGAGCTATGAGCTCTCTTCGAATCCCTTCTGCACTACAGAAGTCCTTGAACTCGCCAGAGATGAATTCACCACCATTGTCGCTCCTAAGAGCCTTCCTCTTCTTCCCCGATTCCTTCTCGACCAGTGCTTTAAGCTCACAGAACTTTGAGTATGTCTCACTCTTCTTCTGCATGAAGAAGATCCAGCACTTTCGAGAGAAATCATCAACAAAGATCACATAGTACTTGTGCTTTGCTGTCGAAGCTACTGAGAAAGGTCCACACACGTCTGTGTGAATTATCTCAAGGATTGTCGTCGCACGACTATCCTTCTCGTGAAAGGTGGCTTTCACAAATTTTCCCAAAGTACACCCCTTGCACTGATCTGACTGTGCAAGAGTGCCTTTAGGAAGCCCAATAGAAATCTGTTGCAGTGTCTCCAAGGCTCCATGGTGAAGGTGGCCCAATCTCTGGTGCCACAGCTCGCCATCATCCCAGCTCACCAATCCTGCTACCTTGCATGCCATTGTTGCGCAACCATCTACATGCAATTGATAAAGGTTCTTGACTCGAACCCCTATCTTCCGGGTTTCTCCAGTTGTCTTACTACGAAGGAAAGCCTTTCCCTCGCTGAAGACAACATCATATCCCTTGTCTTCTAACATCGCCACAGAGATAAGATTCTTCTTCAATCCTAGAGCATGCATCACTTCCTTCAATACGAAGGTTTTACCAGACTCCCTCTCAAAGGAAATGGTACCGATACTGGTTGCACTGTATCTACCATCATCACCCATCTCGATGTGCACTCCAAGATCTTTCTCATCCAGATCAGAAAACAAATCTCGATCTCCTATCATGTGAAACGATGAACCACTGTCCAAGAACCATACCGATCCCATCACACTTGGTACCAAGCATACGATCAGTGAAAATCCCAGCTCAAACTGTGAGGCTAAGGCCTCTCCCGCTGTAGATCCAACAGCTTTCTTATTTTTCTTCTTCTGCGGACAATTTGTGGCATAATATCCGTGTTGGTGACAGTGAAAGCACTTCACCTTGGACATGTCCTGCTTCTTGCCTTTCGCACCGGATTGAGAAGCTTTCTTTTTCATCCCCTTCTTTGCTTTGGCAGCCAAAGTGCAATTTTCTTCATCAAATGCCTTTGATGAAGATCCGTCCCTGGTATTCCACCTGATCTCCTCTTGCACAAGATCAGACCAAAGTCTCTCCCATCTTGGCAATTTCTCCCAACCATTGACAGAGTCTTGATAGGAATGCCAACTCTTCGGAAGACCAAGGAGAGCCAAGCTCACCAAGTCCTCATCATCGACAGTCACCCCCACACTTCCCAGCTCATCCCGGCATTGGGTGAACTTCGTGAGATACTTGGGCATACTGTCTCCTTTCTCACACTTAATGTTTCTAAGTTTACCCTTGAGCGCCAACTTCCTCTGGTCACTCTTGCTTTGGAATAAATCTATCAACACTTTCCACATCAAGTATGGAGAAGCCTTTCCATGTAGGCTGGATACAATGTGATCCTTCACGCCCTCCAACAGAATCCTTCGACACTTTGTTGTCTTCTTTTGCCAAGCCTCAACGTGAGCAGCATCAGTAGGCTTTGGGACCTCAGCATATATGAACTCCTTCAACCCATTGTCATCTAACACTGCCTCCATCCTATCTTTCCATGCAATATAATTCGAGCTGCCTTCAAGGGCATACTCCAATCGCAATCCGTTGAAAGACATTTCAACTTTGACACCAAGAAAACACTGCTGCAAATTCGAATTCCACCAGCTCAAAACTCAACCGCTTCTGATCTAAAATTCGTGAGAAAAAAGTATTTCTCATATAGAGATTGACTATATGGGCATTTACTGGATATCTCACCTTCCAAAAGAAGGATGAATCCAGAGGCTACCTGGCCCGACTACAGACTCTACCTGAAGAAATAAAATGTAATCACTTTCTGAATAATAGATATGATGATCAACTTCGCTCTGATACCATGTAGAAATTTTGAATAATATAACACTTATTCACAGAGATTATCCTGATTATACACTATTTGTGGAATGCATGCATAATACATAACCTCCTCTATGTTGATCATCAATTTGCGGAATTAAAACAACAATCGCATGCGCACATTGAAACATCAATCACACATATCAACATAGTATGTAATGGGGAAAGCATACAGCTGAAAACCCCCAACTATCTGTATATTATAATGATAGATAACATGTAACAATACATAGTACAATACTCCTCACAAGTACTCAGTACTATCTCCACATGCTACACACAAACTAGCTCAGGTCTGAACAAGTCACAGGTTCAAATCTCCTCCACTGTTTACCTGCCTCTACTGCGCAATCCAAGTTGAGAATAGATCTGATCCAAGTTCAAATTCCCTTGGCTTGTACCACGCAATCCTCATTGGCAATCTCAATCAATGATTGTGCAAATCTCATGCACAACTATAGTCACAACTGATAGTAGTCTCACCCTTTCACCCACCTCTAACACTTGTCTCCACTGAACTATCCATGCACTGAGTTAACTGATGTATTCTTTAGTTGATTTATGAGTTAATAATTAGTGAATTAATTAATAATTAATTCACATCACTCATCACTAGTGTATTTGGCAGTTAGACTAAATACAACTAGTTCAACTAAGTCAAACTGAACACAACTCCATCAACTCCACCAATCTCAGTCACTTGAGTTCTAACTGAACTCCATCATGCAATAGCTCAACTAACAAATAGGAAAAGCGTATTTCCTTATGGCAGTTGCATGTGCCACATCCGTAGCTCGAACGGAAGTGCTGCAAGAGGATAAGATAATGTTTATAGTCCAAATATTATTAAGAGCTAATAATATTCGACTGTTCTATTTTTAGACTGGCAGTCTAAAAATAGACTCCGCCCATATGTCTAAAAATAGAGGTCCATCTATTTTTACCAACATGACCAATCATCCATAAATAGCATCTTGCAACTCATAGACCATGATCCATATGTCTAAAAATAGACATAGTCTAAAAATAGACTTTGCGCCAAAAATAGCCTGCGGGCCCACTTAGTGAAGGCGACTTCTTTTCACTAAGCTCCATCATCTTGTTACATTTTCAACACTCCCTCTCAACAAGATATGGATTATCTGCAACCCCTATCCTACCTCTGTGGTATTCGAATTTTCTCCTGGTGAGCGCCTTCGTCAAGATATCAGCATCCTGATCCTCCGTGGGAATGTATGAAAGTAACATGATTCTCCGCTACACACAATCTCTGATATGATGGTACCTGATGTCGATTTGCTTGGATCTATCATGAAATACTGGATTAGCCGAGAGTTTAATGCAACTCTGGTTATCACAATAAATCACAGTAGGCTCCAAGTGTGACCCGAACAACCCGACCAGGATCTTCCTCATCCATATAGCCTCGCATGCAGCCAAACCTTTTGCCATATACTCGGCTTTGCTGAACTGAGTGCCACGGATCTCTGCTTCAGGCTGTACCAATAAACTGTTGTTGACCCAATACTGAAGATCCCTCCAAATGTGCTCTTTATGGTCGTTGGGCTCCCTGCCCAATCTGCATCTGTGAAGCCACATAGCTTCACCTCATCCTCCTGTCTGTACCATAATCCATATCCTGATGTGCCTCTGAGATAACGCAATACATGCTTGCCTGCCTTCCAAAAGAGCTTGGTTGGCTTAACCATAGCTTGTGAAAGCTGCTTAACAGCATAGCATATATCGGGTCGTGTATTGACGAGATACATAAGCGACCCCACCAACTGTCGATATACAGTGGCATCCTCTACCTCCGCTAAAGTAGCATCCTCCTTCCTCCAACCTCTAGGAAGAGGAGTATCAATAGGCTTGCAGCCATGCATGTTGAACTTCTCCAGTATCTCCCAGGCATACTTACCTTGAGAAACAAATAGTCCATCATTGCGCTACAAAATTTCCAATCCCAGGAAATAATGAAGGAGGCCCAAGTCCTTCATCTCAAATTCTCTAGCAAGATCCTCCTTGCATGAAAGTATCAACAGCTCATCTCCCGTCAAAATCAAATCATCTACATAAAGTACAATGATCAACAACTTACCCTTCACCACAGATTTCCCCTCCGGTCTTGGGACAATCTCCCATGCATTGTTTCTAACAATCGAATCATACTCTTCAACCATGGCATCTACCCATGGGGGATCCTCCACAGCTTCCTTGAAAGAGGATGGCTTAGTCATGACACATTTGCTCACAAGAGCCATGTATCCAGTGTACCGATTAGGTGACTGTCTCTGTCTGCGTTGTGCTGTAGGTGGTCCTACAACCTTCTCTGCATCTTGAGCCAGTCGCTCAGCTTTTGTAGTGCGCTTTCGCCCTCTGATGGTTGGTGTTGCATGAGTGGTCTCTCCCACTCCATGACCTTCATCTTGTGGCTGATCCTCATCCTAAAGCTCATCCTTAGGAACTAATAGCTCCTCATCTGTATGCAAGTGTGGCTCCCTCTCAAGCAGACACTTCATGGCTTTCTCCTCCTGAAATTTTATATCCCATCGCACAACAGTCTTGCAAGTGTTTGGAAAATACACACGATAGTTGTGGGGCATATCAATGTACCCCACAAATATCCCAACCTCTGCGGTTGACTCCAGCTTCTTCCTGGCATCCTTCATCACATGCATCTAAACAGGAGAACCAAAATCCCTCAAATGGGAAATATCAGGCCTCTTACCAGAATAAGCCTCCTCGGGTGTACTCATGCCAAGTATCTTGTGAGGACAACGGTTCTGCACATATACTTGTTGTGGGGAAAAATGCCTATGCAGGACGATCCTATCCACCTAAGGTGTGACAGTGCCTTAGCAACAAACAGATACAGCTATTCTGGTTTCTTCCTTTATGAAATGTGAAAGAGGGGAGATCGATAGACTTACCGTTGTCTTCCGTTTGTCCCTCGATCTAGATCCTCTTCTCTTTGGGTGTTCACAGCTACTTGCCTCCTCGCTTGCTCAAGAGAACAGCGACTTGATTCCCACGAGATCACAAGAGAACAGCTACCTGTGACAAGAGAACAGCTACTTACGACAAGAGAAGAACACAACACAAAGGCAGTTATTCATATTCATAAATGATTCAGGATTAGAAGTAAATCAAATACACTAATGCAATCATACAAATACACCAGTATATAGGAGAAAACCAAGATAGCTTTATTGATTGATAACAAGGTTCAGGAAGAGATACAACCCAGAGGGCTCCAATCCAGCATCTCCTTCCCAGCAGAATGGAATTCCTTCTTCAACTCCCTTCAAAGCATTAAGCACCCAATGTTTCCAGTCTCAAACCAACAACAATTCTTTGCAATAACAAAATTCCAGCCCCCAGATCTCATGGAGGTGAGATCCATATATAGATGTTTGGAGAGAGGATGAGTCAGCTTGAGATCTGACTAGTGTCCTCTCCCTCTGTTAGTTCTTGAGTCCACTTGGAGGTTCTTGCTTCCACTTGGAGATTTGGAACCTCTTACTCATCACCAGTCAAATTCCCTGAGGCAAGTGTCATTTTGGAAGCTTCCTGAGCATTGACACATTGAGGAATGAGCCTGCCACTTGTCCAAACTCGCTCAGTGCAGGTAGCTAGTGTTGGAGTTGACATTCAACGCAGGTAGCCAGTGTAGCAGTTGACATTCAGCGCAGATGCTCAGTGGAGCAGTTGACATGATCCTGAATTGACTTGTTTTTGAGTGGTTTCAGGTGGAGAACTTCTGTGAATTGCTGTGGTTAGTTAGCCTTGTTCCTCTAGGGGTAGGAACAACATGTTTAGGGACTTTGGATCCCTTATATTATGGACATTTCATGCTCAATGCTGTAAGGCACAAAAATGTCTATAACAGTTGCCCCCTAAAGTATGAGGCCGTTTATCGGGTGAAATGCTTTATCCAGGAGGGTCCGAAGTTCATCCATTTGCTGGGAGGAGACTTGTAATAAGATACAATACAATACATTATGATTCATACTGCTTTCATGATCTAGCTGAGGCGGGCATTCCCATGCTCAGCTTTATAAATTCATTTTTGTACATAGAACAGACGATCGTCTGATGGTAGACTGATAATTTTGGCGAAATTATCATCCTTTGAGTAGGATGATCATCTGCTGCAATGATGTACATGTCAAATGTCTTTATTTTTCCTGAATATATATCGCAGCCCGGATGGATGAAACTAGATCCGGGGTCTTCAAACTCGTTCGATCTTCACTCTAAGTACAAGTCGATCCATGTGAGAATTGCACTGAAGTCGAACATGGAAAGACATCGCTTGATTACCGGTCAATGATGTAAATCGTTAACAAGCGCGAGAGGAATCAACGATAATGATAATGACCCTCAAGGTACTGCAGTACAATTCACGTGGTGTGAATAAAGGACTTGGCGTCGAACACCACACAAAATCTTCTGGTCGAAGGTCATTGATGTATACCTGTCGCCGGAAGTGAGAAACTTGCCATTGAGGCATGCAAGCTTCAAAGTACTGAAGGGGTTGTTCCTAGATCAACTTCTTGGATAATGAGCTGATGTCAACAAGAAGCGATCCGTCAAAGGAGGGCCTTGATGAATCCCACATCAGTGACACGGAACGGAGCTAATGATTTTAATGGAGGTGAAAACGATCTGTGGTATATGATTCAGGGTGGCGGTCATGAATGGATGAAGGATAATGTATGGCAGTGGATGGGACCCGGTTGACTCTTTCTGAACGACTTCTCTTGAACATATGGCGACACTGATGCGATGGATCGGTAGCATTACCCCAAATATGGATGGTATGGCGAGACCATGGTGATGTGACCGGTGAATGAGACAACCCAACCCGATTGTGGTACGGAAGAAAAGTGTCATGTTCAAGAGCGACCTGCTACCATCAAAGTTTTCTCGATTTTCTCCCAATTTTTCCCCAGTCATTGCTGACCAGTACCTTTTTATTTTTGTCAAGCTTGAGGAGGATAACATATGCTTGTTCTATAACCTGCCCTTCGGGCAAGCCCATCGCTATGTTTTAACGAGCCTAGCGATAGTGAAACTCGTTCTCGTCTAAAGACAAGTTTGTCGCTATTTAGTGATTTTAACGAGTCTAACGACGAGGATAACTCGGTCCTTTTCATTTTTAGAGAGTCTGAAAAGGTACATAAAGTTAACTCCATAAGTCCTTTTTCGTCATCTAATCCTTTAAGTCCGAAAAAGTATAAAACAATACAGAAGGGATGAGTTTTCGATAGTTTTAACGAGCCGAACAAAACAAGCGCTCGATCTTTTTGTGCAATAATCCCTCAGGTCCAAAAAGATTAAAATCTAGAGGAGGGATAGCTTTTCTGGTCGCTTTAACGAGCTGGAAGGCCAAAACTCGGCAATCTTTTCATATTTTACGAGTCAGTTGAAAAGAGCTTAAAGAAGACTCATCTTTTGAGGAACGAGTGATGAACAGGGTTAGTAGTTGATTCCAGGTACAGGTTGGAATTTTCCAATCACGGTAGTGTCACAAGGATGGCTAGGTGAAATCACTCTTCGCAGCTGTTCCTCAAAATGGGTAAACAATCATATGGAGGTAAACGATCGGCCAAATGAAAAGTGGAGGTGACAGGTGCAAACACGACCAAGGCTTTTATGGCTGATAAGGTTACGTACACAATGGTTATTTTACCGGTAATGGGTTCATTTTTTAAAGAGCTTGAATGCGCCAAAACACTGCTCAAGCTTATGTTTATTTTTTAACAAGCATGAATTCCGCGTTAAAACTGCTCGGATCTTGCGTTTATTTTTTAACAAGCATGAACTTTATGCTAAAACTGCTCATTTATACCAGTCATATGATAAGAGTGTCTCATTGGAGATGCTATTTTTTATGGAGCTTCATCTCACGTAAGCTTTGCCCCGGATCCTTTCTTTATGCAAGTTCGGAAACGACTAATCCTACGAGTTTAAAGGGTTAGAGGTCCTAAAAATTTAAAAAATAAATAGTTGCCCCTTGCTTGCACTCCAAAAGGTTTGCATGCCCCCAGGTATAAAACAGAATTTCAAGGTTACCTCTACTTCTCTTCCGCCAAAACATTTGTTTTAACGAGAGAGGCTTACCTCTTTCAGGTTACCCAAAGATTGTCTCGTTAATCTTTCAAACAAAACATTTCCTCAGCAATGTCTACCGAAATGGACAAAGGTGAGAGACTTCATCTGTCAACTCACATAACTTTGACAAGAGAATCTTATTCTAGAATAACCCCTCTTCCTCTACGGACGGGGTACAGACTAGTCATATTCTCCCGCGGAAACCTACCCTATACCCAAAGTTTTCCTGCAGAAGCAGACCAGGACGCATGCCCCCTGGGTTCCAGTCATATCCTCCCGGATTACTCGCGCTCATCAGGAGGACGGACCGTGGGTTGAGACACTTCTTGCGCGAATAGACCATTTAGGGATGGTTCATGACTATTTGCGATGCGTGATCCGGGAAATGAAAGTTGGTCCATGAGCTTGACCACTCTTCCTCCATGTGGAAAACACATTACTCTAAAGAGTGAGGAGACGATGGCTCCCATGCAATATACATAGTCTCGTCCAAGGAGTAGGTTATAATCCAAGGGTCCTTGAACGACCATCACGTTCATTTGAACGGTCTTCCCTTTCAATGTTATGGGCACATTGGGGAGGATCCCTAAAGGTCGACTGGTTCCTTTATCAAAACCTGATAGATTTCTCATTTCAGGTAAAAGCACTGGCGAACCAAGCGCTTTCCAAGCAATAGAGGAAAGGATACTCACAGATGCCCCCTCATCAATGATAGTGCCAACCATCACCATTCTGTATATTTGGACAATAATTCTGAATGGTATACTGGCTGGCAACCGGGGTCTGCCTAGTTGGTTCCAGTCAAAGGACACAACCAGGTTGCTTGGTGGTGGGACCGAGTATACGGCCGGATAGCGCTCTGATGAACTTCCTTCCTGCGATAAAGGAATGCTGGCATTGCCCCCTTGATCATCAGAGTCAGTGCTGATGAAAAGAATCTGGACGGTGTCGTCTTTATTCTCTTCTGTGATGGTGTCATTCGAATATAGATCCCCTGAAGGCAAAACCAGGTCAACTACCATTTCAACCTTTAGACTTTCGTCAGGTATGGATTCAGACGGTTCATCTTCAATGACAGGTGTTTCGGCTGACCATCTGGGCGGGTCAGCCGGGTTCTCAACTAGTGAGGGACTTGGCAGGAGTCTTTGATATCCAGGAGGGAGATGCGCTCGTAAAATCGGGCGATCTTCCAGAACTCTTTTTGCCTCGTCTAAGAAGGGACAACGGTGGATGGCGTGATCGCCTTCACACAGTCTGCAGGGAATCTTAGCTTTCCCGCTCTGTCCTGGGGCTTCACTCCCACTAGTTGACGGTGAACAGTCGACATGGCTATCAAAGGTCGATGCTACCGAATTGTGCAAACGGGGGGACCAGTCCGTTAGTATCCGGGGGATACAGGGAAAATCTCTATGGAAGTGGTCTCCCTTGCATATGACGCATGGCGATTTAGGCCTTACGAGTGCTGTGTGTGGATTTTTGTTAGATGACACTTGTTTGCCCCCAGTCGCCTTAGGCTCCTTCTACTCCTTTTCTTTCTTCTTCTTCTCCTTCTTCTCCTTAGGAACCCGGTTTTTTGTTCGACTAGTTCCGTCAAGCGAAGAGGAAGGAGGGGAGGAAGATGAAGTGGAAGGCTGGGAGGCAACTCTTGTCTGATCTAACTGTTGACTCGACTGTTCAGGAATGGTGGTATTCTGAACGGCATTGGTTGAAAAGAGCCAGACTGGTAGGCCAATTGTCAGTCCTGGAAGCGACAATGTGGCCATGTGGGGCGCACCAACATCTCCCCAAGAGGAGAAGGGACTAGGATTTCCACCAAGAGGAATTCCTTGGTTGGTGTGCTCCATCTTTTCAACCTAAAGATCAACGCGAGAATAAAGGGTGATTGTTCCGTTTAAAATAAAATGTTAACGACGCTTTAGACACAACTTGCTTTTTCACTTTTAAAGAGTCGAGAAAAAGCTAAAGATGACTCTAGTCTCCTTCGATATTTTAACGAGCCCGAAGTGACAAATGCTCGGATGGACCTTTTCTGTTATAGAGTCTGAAAAAGGCCAAAAGAAACTGCTATGGAGATCTAGGCAGAGGGTGTGCCAAACTTTTCGCAAAACCGCAGAATACTTTTTAAGGTACGGACAGTCGATCTTCATGAATGCTGTGTTCACTGCATTGCGATCAGTAGGGCGGCCGACACGGCTTCCTAAGGATAAAGGATATATGCCTATAGGGGTCTCCCAATATATACGCGACGGTACGTGGGAGCACAATCTGTACTAGCGCTATCATCTCTCAGGAGGAATCACCCACCTTCCACGAGATCGACAGTCACTACGCTTAACGACGCCGGAACGCGTCTCTAGCCTAGACCTCTATGTTGTGCGTTATGTTACAAAGCGTTGTTAGGTTCATTCAGTTTATTTTAGGTTGATCTTTTTAAAGTTTGCCTTTCAAGGTTCACCACGAGATGTATGATACAAATTCCTAAATGCAGTCTAAAGATGATAAGCAAGCTTTATAATCTTTTCAACTTTGAAAATCCTAGCTACTAAGGGAAAAGAAAGACACTATCTTTTCTCAAAGAGCAATCAGCACACTCTAATGCACTCTTTCCTAAATCAATCATGCAAACTTATCAAAATGCAAATGCACAATGCAGGTGTTTGTTTTCCGCTTTCTTAGTATTAATGCCTACAAAGAAAGCTTTTTGTACAACTTTGAATTTGCTTTTAAATGACAGATACAAACAAGTTTACTTTTTCAAAAACAACAAGGGTAGAAGAGATTACAATCACTTTGTGACTTTCGAAATGAATACTTGTTTCGACACTTAAAAGAGACAAACTCAAACCAATAAGCAAAAGCAAATGATAATCAACTGTAAACAGCCAATGAACTCTCTCCTAAGATCACAGTCAATCAGATCTGAATCAAGGGCTACAAGATGATTATTTCACTCATGCAAAGGAAAACTGTAAATGACGTAAAAACACATAAAAACACTCACAGTCTTTTTGTACAAAAGGAGGCGGAATCTAAGTAAAGAAAAGGAGTTTTCAGACTGGTACCTATGCTGGTTAAAGGCTGCAAAAACAGAGATCAAAACAGGGCAACAGACAACAGAGAACCCCAGCTGCACAAGGCTAAACTGGTTCAGCGCAAGTCCAACACTGTGGAGTTGACATTCAGCGCAGGTAGCCTTCACGGGACCTGCGTTGAAATGCAAACTACCTTCACAGTGTCTGCGCTGAAAGAGAAACTCTCGTTTCCCTTGGGTTCTGGGTCACAAAATGCTCAAAAATCAACTGTTTCAGGCCAAATCAGAAACACAAGCAAGGTATACTCAGAGGGATGCTTTCAGAGGGTACTAAAGACTATCACAAAGGATCATCAAGTCATTTGTGAGTCCATTGTTCAGATCATAGACAAAATCCAGTGAAGGATCAAGGCAGCAACAGTCTACTTTGCAGAAGCAGTTCGATTGTTGCTGTTGAGTCTATGAAGCAAACAATGATGTAAACACAAATAAAATGACTAAAACAAATGTCCCCAGTGCAGGGAAAATTTTAAGAACCCCCCCTAAATTTATAAATATAATAAATGGGCGAATCTCCATGGTATATAGGAAAAATGGAAGGCGATTTTATCAATAATATAATATGTATATATAATTTTTTGGCGAATCTCTCACCAGGCATGGCGAATATTTTACTCAATTATAAAATATTGTAAGATCTTGGCGAGTCTTTCACTAAATAATAAAACTTTGTAAATTCCTAGTGAATCTTAGCGTAGGCTACATGCTGGTTTAATTCCCCCATTTAAATAGGCTACATTCCAGGTGAATACCATGGGTCAATACCATGTGCCATTTTGGTGAATACCATGTGTCAATACCATGTGCCATTTTTATTTTTATTAATTCTAATATTAGGGTTAATAATGGTTTTTTGCATGGTATTAATAACAATATAGTCCATGGTATTTGTCCCATAGTATTTTGGCCATAGGTTTCACCTAAATATAACCCATTTTTTGAGTGTTCGTAAATATAAGGTGACTTATGGAGTAAATATAAAAAAATGTTTTATTTGTTTACCATACCTCTCGTTTATTTATATTTTTATTAATTTACCATACCTCTTTTACAAATATGGTATTTGGCCCATAGGATTCACTTAAATAAAACCTCTTTCTTGAGCCTTCATAAATGGAACCAGGGTTATGGACTAAATATAAAAAGAGGTTTTATTTATTTACGATACGTCTAGTTTATTTATATTTTTATTTATTTACCATACCGTTTGAGTAAGTATAAAAAGACATTTTATTTATTTACCATACCTCCACTTTACTTATATTTTTATTTGTTTACACCGTTACATGTATATAAGGTGACTTATGGAGTAAATATAAAAAATGTTTTATTTATTTACCATACCTCTCATTTATTTATATTTTTATTAATTTACCATACCTCTTTTATAAATATGGTATTTGGCCCATAGGATTCACTTAAATAAAACCTATTCTTGAAAATGGGCGAATGGATTCACTTAAATAAAACCTATTCTTGAAAATGGGCGAATGGAAGGTTGTAAGTCCTAATTTCAAGGGCTAAATTTACCTTTTTTACCCTCTCCCTTAAAATAAGGTGGGCTATTTGAGGTGATTTGTAAAATTGTACTATGATACAAAATATTCGCCCACTAAAAATTTAAAACCCCTTAATTTCGCCAAAGGGCGAACATTCGCCCCTAAAATTATCCTTGCCCCAGTGGAGTCGGAAATTTGTTGTGGGGAAAAATGCCTATGCAGGACGATCCTATCCACCTAAGGTGTGACAGTGCCTTAGCAACAAACAGATACAGCTATTCTGGTTTCTTCCTTTATGAAATGTGAAAGAGGGGAGATCGATAGACTTACTGTTGTCTTCCGTTTGTCCCTCGATCTAGATCCTCTTCTCTTTTGGTGTTCACAGCTACTTGCCTCCTCGCTTGCTCAAGAGAACAGCTACTTGATTCCCACGAGATCACAAGAGAACAGCTACCTGTGACAAGAGAACAACTACTTGTGACAAGAGAAGAACACAACACAAAGGCAGTTATTCATATTCATAAATGATTCAGGATTAGAAGTAAATCAAATACACTAATGCAATCATACAAATACACCAGTATATAGGAGAAAACCAAGATAGCTTTATTGATTGATAACAAGGTTCAGGAAGAGATACAACCCAGAGGGCTCCAATCCAGCATCTCCTTCCCAGCAGAGTGGAATTCCTTCTTCAGCTCCCTTCAAAGCATTAAGCACCCAATGTTTCCAGTCTCAAACCAACAGCAATTCTTTGCAATAACAAAATTCCAGCCCCCAGATCTCATGGAGGTGAGATCCATATATAGATGTTTGGAGAGAGGATGAGTCAGCTTGAGATCTGACTAGTGTCCTCTCCCTCTGTTAGTTCTTGAGTCCACTTGGAGGTTCTTGCTTCCACTTGGAGATTTGGAACCTCTTACTCATCACCAGTCGAATTCCCTGAGGCAAGTGTCATTTTGGAAGCTTCCTGAGCATTGACACATTGAGGAATGAGCCTGCCACTTGTCCAAACTCGCTCAGCGCAGGTAGCTAGTGTTGGAGTTGACATTCAACGCAGGTACCCAGTGTAGCAGTTGACATTCAGCGCAGATGCTCAGTGGAGCAGTTGACATGATCCTAAATTGACTTGTTTTTGAGTGGTTTCAGGTGGAGAACTTCTGTGAATTGTTGTGGTTAGTTAGCCTTGTTCCTCTAGGGGTAGGAACAACATGTTTAGGGACTTTGGATCCCTTATATTATGGACATTTCATGCTCAATGTTGTAAGGCACAAAAATGTCTATAACAATACTGCAGTATTGCATGCCTCCGCCCACAAGTGAAGGGGTAGGCCCTGATCATGCAACATCGCCTGTGCAGCACCCATGATCGTTCTGTTCTTCCGCTCAGCAACCCCATTCTGCTATGGGTTAAGGGGAGTTATGAGCTCTCTTCGAATCCCTTCTGCGCTGCAAAAGTCCTTGAACTCGCTAGAGATGAATTCACCACCATTTTCGCTCCTAAGAGCCTTCACCTTCTTCCCTGATTCCTTAAATACATGAGCCCATATAGTTACCCATTTCAGGGGCTCATCACTCCCAAACCCTACACCATTCATTAACTTACTCATTCCCCACACCCTTATCCCATTCTTGTGCACCCTCATTGACTTTCCTATATAAAATCTCTTCATACTCATCATACCCTCATTCACTAATCCATCACTCCTTACTGACCATAAAGACAAATAGCAGTACAATAATGGAGAGGGATAGTGAGTATGAAATGGAGGAGATACATAGTGACAATTCTAGGGAAAGAAATTTGTAGTAGAGGAAGCCTCACAAAGGGAGAAAGATCATCAGGGAGAAGCCCATTAGTTTGAGGGAATTGCTTTCTTGTCCACTTGCCATCTCATGTTTCAAACATCAGTTATGTTTTGGTTTCTGTGAAGTGGTGGAGAAGGTTAAGTTTCATCATGAATTAGAAAGGTTGTTTGTGACACATCTGGACAACAATGAAGTAAACCTTGTTGGAGTTACATTCACTTTGTCACCTGTTGTTATTTCAGAGGCTACAAGCATTCAAAATATAGGTGAAAAATGGAACAAAGGAAAGTATATTGACAGGGAGTGCTATGAGCCTTACATCAAGGATAAATACCATGGAAAATTGAAGAGAGTGTTCCCCTTCAATTTCTTGCAGGACAGGTTTGCCCCACTTATGAAGATAATCATCAAATACTTTACTTGTGAAGGTAGGTTTTCTCAGTTGTATGCTTACCACATTAGATTGTTGATGCATTTTACTAGGGTGAGGATGATGAATATTCCTTACTTCATGTTCCGAAATATTGAGAAAATGGCACTCTATGTCAAGAAGAAGCCATATCCCCAACAGTTAAACAACATCTACCACTTCTCTATGATTAAAATCATTGTCTTACATCAGCTGAATCTACTTAACATACCATGGGAGACCTTCATTTCTCATGAAGTGTTCAAAGGCCCTCAAGTATTTTCATTAGTGCCTCAAGAAGAAGGTGGACCTTTAGGACAACAAAAGGTCCAAGAGACTGAAACTATGGGAGTGCCAGTGTTTGTGACCTATGAGAGAGGCACTAGGAAACTTTTTGCAGCTGCCAGGTGAGTATTATCTCCACAAGGTGTGGAAGGGGTCTTGCCTTCATCTTCAGGCCACAGGAAAATGCTATCTCCACAAGGAGTGGAAGGGGCTTTGCCTTCATCTTCAGCTAAATAGGTACAGGTTGGGTAGCACAGCAAGGGCAAAGATAAAGGCAAGGGAAAAATGCATGAGAAGGATCCTAGTGATGGGCAAGAGAGGGACTTTGATCTAGTTGATCATGAGGAGACACAAGGAGTTGATGTCATTGATTTAGAGACTCAAGGTACAAAGATAACTAAAGACATGATCATCAAAGAGCAAGAGGCTGATATACAAGCCTTTTCAGTCAATTTAGAGAGGGAAAAGTGGATCATCAATTACCTTGAGCAAGAAAACAAGCAATTGACTGACAAGCAAGTCCTCATGGAGTTGCAAATGATCAAGGAGAACCGGCAAAAGGCAAAGAAGGCAAAGGTCAAGATGACCTCCATTGAGTAAGAGATTGAGAATGACCGGGAAACTTGGCTTGAAAGGGTCAACATTCACCTTGAAAAGCTGCTTGAGAAGGCCAATAAAGAAAAGAAGATGCTTCATCACATGGCCTATCACTATATGACCCGGAACAAAATATGCAATATGAGGATGAGGAAGCTCAAGGCAAGGTTGATGAAAGCCTTGAGAAGAAAAAAGGAGAAAGATAAGTTGGTAATCCTAGATAATGCCTCATTAGATCATCAAAGTAGTGGATGAGAGTGCCTTGTGCCAATTTTGGGAAAATTTTGGTAATATTTTGCAATTTTCAAAATTTAAATTTTGCAACACAGGAATTTCGCATCGGTGGCGCTGCGCTTTTGATGGAGACACTTTTTGAAAGAATGGCTTGCATATTCAGATTCATCATGATGAGAAAATCAATCCCTGAAAGTTTCAGCAATTTTGGAGCAAATCTTGGTCACCTAAAGGTCAAAAAACCATCAAAAAATGCCCTCTCTGCCTCTTTTTGGACACACAGGAATCAGCCTTGGGAGATTCCACTTTTGAGGGGGGAAATTGCCTCCAAATGAAAAAATTCAAGATGTTCCGAAAACAAGATAGGAAGAAATTTCCAATGAGCTATCTTGGGCTAAATTTGGTCAATGGGAAGGCCTCCAAAACTGGGTTTGACGCGGCGCTGCGCATAGGATAAATTTTGCCAGTTTTGCTCAAAAATCCAGTTTTCGCCTAGTTATTTCACAAATTGACTTTTTCTCTCATCATGTATGAATTTATGATTGTAAATAATGCTATGCCATGTAAATGTAATTTCAAAAGGACATTAGAGGGTAGATTCATCATTTTGAAGTGGTTGAGGGGTAAATGAATCAGTTTCCATGGTTATAGAGGCAAGTTGTTCCACTGCCTATATTCTTGTTCCTAGTTTAGAAATGGTTGAAACCACCCCTTTTCTCATGGATTCAACCCCTGATGGCTAGCATAGGTGGTTTGATGTCTATATTATGTATTTTTTCAGTCATTAGCAAAGGTTGGACTCTTGTGGATGCTTTGAGCTACATTGTACATCTCTACAACAATTTGGCAAGGAAATAAACCAGGATTTGCAGCTATTTTTGTGGGATTCTTGTGGTAATGTGTTTTTGCATTTTTTCTCCTTCTGTCATTAGTTTTTCTAATGTGTATATGTGCCAAAATATATTTCATTCTTCTTAACTAAATGAAATCAAGATAGATAGGTAGAATACATTGGTAACAGTGCTCTACCTTGGGAATACATTTAGTTTTTGATGTTTTCAGCTGTTTGAAGAGGACTCATGATCCTTGCATTCCCTCCTCAGCTCCTCACCAGTCTTAGACCTACCATCTCACTCAATTCCAAGTGCCAAAACACCTACCTACCTCGCCCCACAGAACACCCTGCAATTCTAACTTGATTTCTCGGACCCAAAGTTGCCTGATCCATTTGATCCAGCAACAAAACCTTCAAAATCAACCAAAAACCCTAGAGCTACTATACCTAGCCTAAAATCCATATTTAATTCAGTCATCTCAACTAATATTGACAAGGAGAGAGCCCTCTCCTGACCTGGTAGGGCTAGCTACTAGGTTAAGCTTGGTTTGTGGTTATCCTAAGATTGCCTCCCTTCAGCCTGAGGTCAATCTAGGCTCTAACAGGGTCACAGTGGAGTGGTCTGCTAGTTTCAGTACTGTCATGGTATTCCTCAAGGAGCCTTGGAGTTTGAGCTTGAGCATGGTGTCCTTTTTCATCACATTAATGGCAGCTCCCAGATCAATCAAGGTATGTGGGATCATGGTGCCATTGGTGTGGACATCAACTACTGGGCTTCCAGAGTCTACATATTTTGGACAGATTACATGCCCCAACATCAGGTCGGACAGTTGTCCTACGACATTGACGGTTGGGGCATCTCTTTTGCGCCTACCTAGATGCTTGAAGCACTTCTCTTTGATCATATTATTGTATATAGGCACATCCTTTATAGCTTGGAGAAGTGGTATCTTTACACATAGTTGTTTCAATTCTCCCAGAAGTTCAATTTCTTCTAGGGTGGGCTATGTTGTCCCAAATAGTCTCTCAGGAAAGGATGGAACTTCTTTCGGTTCACTTTCCTCTTTATCTTCCTTATCCTCCTTAGGGGGAGGCTAGCTATCTGGGAGAACCTTCCCAGATCTCAGGTTAATATCCTTAATCTCCACAGCATAGGTTGGGCATGATGGTTCCCCACTATATACTTGTTGAGCCTGTCTATTGTTCAGGTTCGGGTTTGGGTTCGGTTGAGCAAGCATTTTGGGTTGCCTTGGTGGAGCAGGAGGCAATGGTTGCAGTTGAGCTAGTGGTGGAGGCAAAAGAGCGGGAGGAGAGTTTTACTGGGGCCTCCACCCCTGATGAGATGCATTCCACTGAGGTTGTGTTTGAGCATAGGAGTGAAATGAATGAGCAGCTGGTTGGGCATGATATTGAGATGGATATGACCAAGGAGGAGGCGTGGACCAAGAAGGATGAGTAGGGGGACCCCAAGAAGGTGTGGAAGTGGCTTGATTGGGGTTCTAGTATGCTTGAGAAGTCCCTTGCATTCCCTGCTGGTATGGTCTAGGTCCATGTGGTCTACTTTGGTTTATGAAGTAGAGTGGTTCAATGGCTCCTTCGGCCCTTGGTATACAGCTTTAAGTCTGGGCAAGGAAGGGCACTTATCTGTAGAATGATCTTCTTCACAGACTGAACAAACCTCTATAGAGTTCAATGGACATTCATTCCTAGGATGCCTTTTAGTGCACCTAGGACAAAAAATGGCCAAAGCCCTCTCTACTTCCTCTTGTTTCCTTTTGATATGCAAGGTATCCATTTGCATGGCAAGAGTCTGCAGCATCTCACTCTTGAAGTCTTCTAGCATGTTTCCAAGTTCACCTTTGAGGGATGAACTGGATGAGGAGGTACTGGCTATGGGTTGACTCCCCCTACCTCTCTTTCTAGCTACCCTAGAATGGTTTCTAAAAATAGTCTTTATGTCTTCATAAGGTAGTTGGTAGATGTCTCCCCTAGCCAGTAGATGGAGGGTGTCTAGAAGGTCTTCCGGAATTCCCCTGAGCAGGACCAACTTCAGCGATTCGGGATCAAGTGTGCACTTGGCCCTTTTATAACGGAGCTGGAACCTCTCTTCATAATCTTCCAATGATTCATCACTTCCCATGGTCATCCGAAAGATTTCTTCCTTGGTATGTTTTGACCTACAATAGTCCCAATATTTGTTATTAAAGGCTTGCTGCATCTGAGCCCAAGATGTGATGCTATTGCCAGGTAACACCATGAACTAGCACAATGCTGCATCATTGAGAGTAGAAGGAAATAGTTTCAACTTTTTCTCATCTTCTGCATAGTCATAGGTTCGACAGATAACAACAAACTCAAACAAGAAGGTGTCAAGATCTTTTGTAGTCAATCCATGGAAGTGAGGTAGGGATGAAGGGCTTATGTTCTTCATTTTAGTGTCCCCATTTGTTAAGGGATAAATTCCCCTAGGGTCTTTGGGTTGAAACACTAGCAGATCAAAGGTTGTCTACACAGAGAAACACACATTCCATACAGCCATAATGCTAATATAAGCAAACTAGATGATAAGGGGCGTACCTAGGGGTCCTATGTTTGGGAAGAGCCTTCCAGGGTCCAAACCCTTCTTGAAGTTCCTTTTGCTCCTTCAACTTGCAAAACAATCAATTCCAGAAAGTACAGCAGTATATGGACTAAACATTATAAAGAAATCATCTTCATAGTATATTGAAAAGTAGTTAGTTATGCAATTAAACAACCTTTCATATATGAATCATAACATGGATATCATAAACATGAAGAAGATCTATATCAGGAACAAATACAAGTGTTTCTTTTATTATAGACAAATAAAGTACATAAAGGAATAATTTCACCTGATTCGTCCTTTCACAGGCTCCAAGGAGAACCATCCTTCAGATTCGTCCAGTCTCAAGCCTTTAACAAACTCCTTCCATGACTTACTCCATGATATCTCAAGTAGTAGTTGGACATCATCACACAAGGAAACAAGGGTTTCCTGTAAATGGGGGAAGTGTAGGAGGCACTAGGATCTTCAGACTTGGTCAGGGAAATCTCAGCATAATAACCTTTCTCTCTCTTCTCTCCTCCCTTAGGACTTCCCATTGAAGCTTTTTTATACTTCTCCCAAAGTAGTTTCTTAGTTGGGAATTCGTTGGGAATTCGTTGGGAACAGTTGGGCCACGGGCACTAACAGGTGATCAGCAGGTAAAACCAACGATCTCCACCCGAAATTAAGGAGATTTAATTTTTTTTAAGTGTTTTAAGACATATACGCGGGTTGGGTATACACAGAGCCACGTATACACGCGTTTAGCTCAGGGCAATGTCGCGTATAGGGAATAAAACACGGTTTTCTAAATTTTGGACCAATTCTGGAAGGAGGGGTTTCCCTGGGCCATGAGTGCAACATCATAAACCCCAAGAGTGAGATTTGGAGCTATAACACCATTGGTCTCTCGGATGGGAAAGGTACCCTATACTCTTTCTCCATTCCCCCTAACATTTCTTTTTTCAACCATTGTATCAGAAGGGATGTTTTCTTCCTCTTATTCTCCTATAAGTTATTCAAATATCTCTAGTTGTTCACCTAAAGGTTCTTCTAGATCACTACCACTGAAGAAGAGAGAAGGGTGGCTTTGTGATGTTGTGGGGGTGTTGGGTAGGAATTTTCCTTAACTATCTCTATTCCTACAAGGCATGAAAGGAAATCTCTTTTTGGGTGATTTGTGCTTTTCTGCTTGTACCTGCAAAACTGAAATTGTTTGAACAAACAAATTGCAACTACTGAAATGAACTTGCTGAAAAGAAATTGAAGAATTGAAATGAAAGCAAGGAAATGACTAATCTACTTTTATTGGAATATAAATTGCAGAATTGAAATGAAATCAAGGACATGGATAATCTACTTTTGCTGAATGGAAATTGCAGAATTGAAATGAAAGCAAGGAAATGCAGAAACTGTAAGAAACAACTACTCTACTTTTGCTGAAATAAACTACTTAGCGTAATGTTGCAGTAGGAAATAGAAGAAAAGCAGTAATCACATAATGCTCTGATGCTTTCCTGGCAACATCGCCAAAAAGTGGTGAGCACCAGTATTGTAGAAATAATGCTACAGCTCCTGGGGCTTCCTACATTACTTTTATCAACCCGGTAGTTCATAACAAACTTGGAAGCGACGGTGCAATATGCACAAGTACAAGTTCTTACTGCAGGCTGTCACTTGATCAGCTGGTGTAAGATCACTAGGAGGTCAAGCCAACTTCTATGAATTCCAGAAGAAGCTTTATATATGATGAAAGAAAGAAAAGCTTACTCTATAGAGGCTACTCTACTTGCAGAAAGAGAAGGAAGACCGAAATGTGAAGTAACCCTAGCAAACCCTAATTAACCAACTAACCCTAATTTTGTAGAAAGAGAGATGAAAAACCATAAAATGAATGCCATTACCTACTTAGGAAGTAAAAAACATCTATTCAAGCTATTTCTAGAAGGAAATGAGAAACAAAACATTTTTTGGGTTTTTATGTATTTTATGTGAAATTGTCATGCATGTAATTTATTTGTTTGTGGATGTGGTAGCGATTAGGTGGTAATGGAGGGCGACTCTCAATCTCCTCTCTCTTCCTCACTTAGAATATAGAGATACATAGATGCAATAAAATTCCCTCATATATAGTGAGGGGTTTCCTTCTAGGGAAAAAAACCTTAAACTAAACATAACTTCCACCGTCAGATCATCCGCCAAATGAACGACCCAGATTGACTAGAAATTACTAGACTTTTACAAGGGAATTTTACATCTATTTTTAGCTTTGGGGGCGCTGCCCCCGAACCTTCGTCAGGGGACCGCTGGCCCCCGGACCCCCAAACTGGGGGGGATTATCCCTCCTGGACCCCCACGGTGGGGACAAGTCCCCCTCGCCACACCCCCCCGTGTGGAGGGGTTTACAGTCTTCCTCGGGTATACATCCAGCTGAAACCTTTGAATACAGAAGATAATTAGGCTCCACACCCAAAAAATAAAAAACAAGATGTGTTGGGTAGCTTGGGTTGGGCCCTAACCCAAGAGCTTTAGCCCTCTGAGGTAACTCAGTGCTGGCTTAGAAAATATTTCATCTACATTATCAAAATAATAGTCACATTACATGAAACTGTCCACAAAAGCAAGCTCGAAATGAGCTGAGAAAAAGTTGCAACAAAAGTGAAAAAATTTGACTAACATCCAACAACCTAATGAGGCCCTAGGCCTCTCTACTTATACAACTGGAGCTCCTGACAGCTCCCCTAAAATCAAGGAGGCTTGGCTCCGAAGACTTGAGATAGATAGTAGTTATTCTTCACTTGGTCGGCTGCCTCTTTGATGCATTGATGTGGCTGCTTGCGCTCCGAGCTTTCTGAAGGAGGATTCAAAGGAGGGGGACACCCTCCTACAAATCCTCTCCCTTGTCTTCTTCAAAAATTTGTTGCCAAATGCTCATTAAAACTTTGACTTTGTCTCCAAAATTGACCAAAAATCTGCATTAAGTACACATTAGACTTCAAGGCATAATGACCAACCCAACTCACTCTATTAGCATAAATATAATCAAAAAGATGCAATAAACTAATGAGAATGGTGGATTAAGCTAAGTTAGGAGGCAAAATGAGCCCATATAATTACCCATTTCTGGGGCTCATCATATGAGGTATTAAGTGTAAATTTCTTCTGACAAGTCTTACCATGAGAGTGCATGATAATAGAAATTTCAAAAGTTTTGCTTTTAGGGAATCTCAAGCTCATGAGTGTTGCTATGAATTTGTATTCATTATTCTCCTATTATCCTACCCTATTTTTAAAGAAAGAAATATCACCTTTAAGTAAAGGCATACTTCCAATGAAGCCATGTGCATAACAAAATACTAAATATACTCACACTCAGGTTTTAAATGCAAACTTTAACGCATATCGGAGTATGAGAAACCAACTTACTTACTGGATATGGTACCAAGAATTTTTGAATGATGGGGGAATGGGGCGTACTAACAATTGTTTGGAATCAGGATTCAATAGGACACACATATTCATGGTTCTCCAACTTGTATAGGTCTTCCACATCTTGAATATTTCTCTCTTTAGATTGACAAGGATGGTTAAGGGAAACTCTAGGGTTTTCTTCTTTCTGAGTTTCAACAACAATTTTCTAACAAGTTCCAATCATGGATTGCTTCTCTAAAGGTTTGTGGATTAAAGTTTCTTCCCGAGGTAAATGTTGTGTGATAATAGGGGAAGTTTCTAGATTCACTCCTCTCCCCTCTCTAAAAGATATAACATTACATTTGATAGGGGAGCGAGTAGGAAAAATAGGTGTTTTAAATTGATGTGCAACTTGATTATTGAAATTAGGGTTTGGTTGCACAAATGGTTGGGACCATAGAGAGGGATAACATGGTGGTACATTAGACAGGAATTGCAACTGTTGTGGCTCAGGTAATGGAATTTGCATGGGAAAGTTCCCTAGACAGGAAGCTTCAAACCATCCTTGAGGTTGTGGGAATATCTGACTCCAGGGAAAGGGCCATTGCGAGAATATGGTGGGGTATTGAACCAAAGGAGGATTATAAGTCTGCCATGGAACTGTGGGGTTGTATATGTGTTGAGGAACCTGCTGGGGATAATAAATATTACTCCAAGAATTAAATGATGATGAGATTTGAGTTATACCTGGTAGTCGATTTATTTCCTTACTTGATTCCTTAAATACCCGTTGAAACCCCGACAGTGATGGGAAATAAATTTTTGAATGATCCTCCTTACATTGCTTTCATTCTTCCTGCAAATCATCCAATTGTAAATTTAGAAAAGATTTTGTAGCTCCTATTTTGTAGTAGATTCCAAAAATTCAAAAGAAAGTTCTCGAGAATTATTAACGACCTTGGAGATTCCTCTTGAATAACTAATGCATAATTTACAAACATCATCATATGGTAAAAGAGAAACATCACCTGCCCCTATCAGATTTAAAGGTTCTAAAAATTTATCTTTGATTCCTTTGAGTAGGAGTGTTTTCAAGGTCTCTTTTACCAGATTCTTATGTTTTGATTTTTGGATGTTGTATCTAAATTGCTCCACATAATCTTCCAAGCTTTCATTTTCCCTTTGTTTTATTCCAAAAATATCTTCACCAGCCTGGCAATAGTCTTGATATTTCTCCAAGAATACATTCTTCATGTATTCCCATGTTTAAATGCAGTTCCCACCAAGGCTCATGAACCAACGAAGAGCTTCTTCTTTAAGAGTAAGAGGAAACACTTGCAACCTTTGAGAAATAGTACAATAACCATATCCTCTACAAAGTAATTCAAACTCAAATAAGAATGTATCTGGGTCTTCGTTTTCCAAACCATGAAATTTTGGTAGTGCAGATGGGGCAATATTATGCATTTGAGCCACTCCTAGATATTTGATAGGAAATTCAAAAGTAACAATGTTTTCCATTTCTTACCAAACTAAAAGAGGTTCTCCATGTACTACTTCGAGATTCCTTCTTTGAATGTTCCTGGAAACCAATCAGTGAAATAGGTGCATTGAATGATTGATATTAGCCTTAAAATTCTTCATTCAAGAATGCCTTGAAATGCCATTTCTCTATCTTTATCAAGCTCGTTGGTATACATTGTTAGCATATGAATAGTGTATATATATGTGTAGGGTGGGTGGAGGGTTCTTACAACATTAAAGAAAATAAGAAACCTTAAAGCAAGAGTGTAGGAAAGAAACAAATTCAAAGAACATAAAATTGCAAGAAAAACTAGGTGAAGGAAAAAAAACCAAATGCAGCAAATCACCAGGGTCAATCCCCTGAGCGCCTCCCCGGAAACGGCGCCAAAATTTTGGGTGCAGTATAGGGTCTATAAATGTACCAACATTTAATTTTTCAATCCGGATAGTTTGTGAACTTCGAGACGCAGCATTGGAAATGCCAGAGAAAACCCCCAACAACCTGCAAAATAAATGCTAGTCTATCTTGCGTTTTAATCTCATCAATAAATGAAATCCTGCACTAAATAGAATTCAAGAAAACATCAATCCATGCAATCAAAATCATATGGGAAATACAAGCAATAAATTCAAAAGGAAATTCTAATTACAAGCAAATAGAAGGGAAAACTGAACTAGAAGTAAAGCAGTGCTGGCATAATAACAAAAATACTGTAAATTTTGGAAGTAATTCAAACCATTCTACTTGCACTAATTCTACCTACACTAATTCTACCTGTACTAATTCTGTGTCAAGTTAACTTGAAAGCATCAACAACATAACAAGGAAATTTATTGTGTAAAAACACTCATGAAGGAAATTAAATTAATGTGAATCTCACCTTCCTTGCCCTGAAAATAAATCTTGCAAACCCTCCAGAAGTTTAATGGAAAGTAAATGACACAATTTAATTTCATTAATATTGGCTCCATGGCATACAAATAACATATGGTTTTTGTAAGCAGAGTTTTAAATGGATCCTTCAGTGCCTCAAAACCACACTCACTCACATCGTTTTCACTCTCGGAGTATAAATCAATTGCAGCTCATCAACACATAAGCAGATCTTGTCAATAAGAACAACTGGAGGAATATCCCAAGCGTAAGCACAAATAGGAATAATTTCTTAATGCAGCAAATCAATGAAGTTTAAAGCTGAAGGGAAACATTGCAGCAAATGAAATGACATTAATTGAGGGCAAAAAGAAACTGTAAATGAATCAAATTCACACAGCAAACCAACAAGAATTGAAATGCTATTTAAAATATGAGAGCGGTGTCGAGTTGGTCTGGCAGCCAACCAAGCCAACTCACACCCTCGCTTAACCTAGTTCACACAGTAATTAGATTCATTAAGATGCAATGGATGAATAGACAAAGCATAAATAAAAATTGCTTCAATTAATTAAAAAAGCACAACCTTTTACATCATGTAGACAATGCTCAGCTCCAACAAGCAAGTGGAGCGATCCACCTGTTATGAACTATGTGATGCTACATTGGGACAACTTCTCTTCCCTTATACACCTTCCTCTGATGTGCACTATCCCTGGCTGGGTCAATTTCCTTCATGCCTATAATAAATTGATTAATTTCCTCACTATCACTCCAGGCAATTTATATAGGCATCGATTTACAAATTGGGGCTTTTCAACAGCCAATTAAAATATAGGAGGAGCAGATTGTGAATCGTAACAATTCCCTAGGAATAAATGGATTTTGTAATTAAATGTCAAAATAAGAATTGTTTCTGACAAGTCGTTCCTCTTTTCTTGGAACGGTGTTGTTGTTGGTCTCCATGCAGGATGGGTGCTACGCTGACGTAACATAGATGAGGGCAGAGCATTGCATTGACTCCTTCGTTGATGTGCATGTGGTCATTTTCTTGAGGAACTTATCAGTATGTTCGACCAAGATACTTGAATATCCAGGCTCTCCATCTAGCAAATTAGTTTACTGTCCTCGGTGTTTTTGGGAAAACTAGTGTCTTTTCGATCGACTAGCCCTCTAGGATTAGTAGCTATCCTAGAAACAAACAATCAAAGAAATTTGTGATTTATTCTATGTATGATAGATAAGAGAGAGGCAAAGGAACCAACCTGGATCTTCCGCTTGACTCCTTGCTTGATCTCTCTCCCCCTTGACTGAGTTTGCAACTCCTCTCCTACTTATCCCGCTTAGAGAATATCTATAGAAACACAGTAAAAAAACACCATCAAAGCATCTAGATCTATTATATCATAAGCATTACAGGATCAAAAATGTAATGAACATACAATGGCATTCATAAACAATAAAATTCACAAATTGCGCAGATATATGGAAGAAAACTCAAAGAACTTTATTAAATATGAAGGGGGAATTATAGCCCAGTTGTCTGATCCAGCATCATCCTCCCAGCATCAAAGCCCTCCTCACCTCATGAGAAGCAAGATCACACCAACAATACTATTCTCTTTCTCAACCACAAACTATCAGCACTTCCTTGCAAATTACAAAATTCCAGCCTCCAAATCTCTCAGATGGGGGATCCATTTATAGATGTGTGCAAGGGTGTGAGTCATCTCTGGGGTTTTGATTAGTGTCATTCCAGTTGTTGTTTTTGGTTCCACTTGGAGATTTCTTGGATCTCTTACTCATACCTAGGTGAATTCAGAGAGGCAAGTGTCATAGGGGAAGTTTCTAGAAGATTCCATGAGCATCCACTTAGCAAACTGCCTTGGAAATTTGTCCATCCTCGCTCATCACACCCTACAGAAGGCCTCATCAGTAGGCATCGCACCTTGCTAGTGTAGGAGTCAGTATGCATCTCACCTTAATAGTGGAGCAGTCAGTATGGTCCTGTTTTGGCCAGTTCTGGATGGTTTTTCAGGTGGAACTTTTGGGGAATGATGCAATCAGTTGACCATGATACTTTAGGGTATGAAACAACACTTTTAGGGGTTAAAGAGCCCTTATTTTATTAACATATAAGATTGGGGTTGCAGTGCCCAAATATGTCTATAACACTCGGCACCTTAGATTCAATACTATAATCCAAACCATGTTCACATATGACAATACATAGTTTCCAATTTTGTGAAGGTAACTCTCATTATATCTATTAAATACTGATTGTGATGGATTTCCACCCTTCTCTAGTTCTTTAGGGAGTTTACAGAAAAAATCAACAGTCAAGTAGTTGCATTCCATCTCCACAATTTCGCTATTGATTTCCAGCTCTCATCTCATAACTTTTCAAGGGAATTGACAGCTTCATTTCCAACCTCAATGCGAAGAGATGGGTATTGCTCTCAGCTAGTGCTTTATGAGCAAGATCCTAGAGTACATAATGTATCGCATAAACAGTGGCCTCAGCAGGACCTTTGATAGTGCTCAAGGAAGTTTCAATCAGATGTTTGTATCCTTGCTCAGGGGCTATCAAATGAGGTTGATAGCCATCCGCCGATGTAATGCGCTTCCTCACATTTACATTGAAAGGTGCTTCTCAAACGATAGCCTTTTAAGAGCTGCAGGAAGTTGATTATCAAAGACATTGTAAATTCTATCACCACCTGGATACATTCCATCAAGGTGCTCTTTGAATATCTGGTTGAAATCCTAACAAATCTCCAAAATGGCATGCAATTGTCCTCCAACATCAGAAGCAATCGATTTTCCAAGTTGAATCAAATTTGCTTCAATATCAGTAATAGATTTGTTGATAAGTGACTGAAGGCTTGGGATGTGTGACTTAATTAGAGTTTCAAGGTGATTTGAAAGCATCTTTGCAAGATGTTCTGATCCCATTCGGTGTGCTATATGCTTATAGTACTTCCACAAAATTATTGTCAACAGGTGGCTCAGTTGCTGTAGACCCCCCTTTATTATCAACCTTAGTTTTCGAAATTTTGGGAAAGATCTAAATGCCAGGATTTCGATCAAGCCCTTACCAGCCTGGAAGCACTGTGCTAGTATACTCGAGCCTCATGTGAAGAGATAGCACGCACCCATCTGTACTAACACCAACTTCAAGCTAACAATACTCAAATATATTACTACCCAAATCACTTCATCACTGAAGATACCATCCATGATAAAATAAACTTTAATAAAATAAAGGGTGTAAGGGAAACAATGCCTAATCATTGGACTCATACTGTAAGAACGTGAATGTAGTTTAGGAATCCTTCATAGTGCAGGAAGCCCACTGTAACTAGTGCAGGAAGCCCACTGTAACTAGCGCAGGAATTCCAATGCATGGTGCAGGCAGGTAAGTGTAATGGTGTAGGCATGTCTCAAAGCATAATAAACCAGCTTTAATCCTGCAAAATACAAGCCTTAATTAAACTCACATTAATGTTATTTTAATCTTGTTAAAACAAAGAAGTAACAAATACTCTTCGAAAATAATCAGTTAGACAATCGATAGCATACGAGAAATAAATACATAAAATAGGACAAAACGGAGACCCAACGTCCCCCCATGTTGACCATCTTGCATGTCCTCATGCAAGGAAATCCAGTACTGTCACTTCCTCGCAAAAAACAAAATTAGAAACACTTAGGTATTCAAAATGATGTTCCTGCAATTTTACGTGATCACACTTCTTGCGCTAGTTAAAGCTTGCTCTAGAACAGAGTGTCTGCTGGACTCTTTATTTTCTTACATTGATATCAAGAAAACTTAAAATGAAAGTTGTCATGAAAAGCTAAATTGCACGGATGGTGTTTATTGCTTGAATAAAAATAGCTAACAGTTTAAAATTTCCAAAAGGATATCTCGCAGACATTCCTAATCAGAAGTTACACTTTTAAAATCCTTGTTATAGACATATTTGGGCACATCAACCCCAAACTTATATGTCGATGTATTAGGGCTCATCAACCCCTAAAAGATTTGTTTCATACCCTAAAAGAAACTTAGCCATCTGAGTACATCATTCCCCAAAAGTTCCATCTCAGAAATCATCTAGAAAATGCCTAAACTGAACCATACTAAATATTACACTATCAAAGTGCGATGCATACTAACTGCTACACTATCAAAGTGTGATGCATACTATTTAGGCCTTCTATAGGGTGTGATGGGTGAGGATGGACAAACTTCTGGGACAGTTTGTTAGTTAGTTGCTCATGGAATCTTCTAGGAACTTCTCCTGTGCCACTTGCCTCTATGAATTCGCCCAAGGATGACCAAGGGAATTAGGAAACCATCTCCAAGTCCACTCTATTGTGGAACCAATTGTAACAAGTGGAATGACACTAAGCAGTCCCCATGGATGAATCACACCCCTTGCAAACATCTATAAAAGGATCTCCCATTCAAGAGCTCAAGAGGTTGGATTGTTGTGAATTGCAAGTAAGTGTTGTTGTTTTTAGTGTTGAGGAGAGAGCATTGTATTCTTGTTGGTGTGTTATTGCTAATTCATGACGTGAAGAAGGATTGATGCTAGGAGGATGGCACTGGATCAGAAAACTGGGTTGTAATTATACTTATTATTAATAAAGTTCTTCAGGATTTTTCCCACTTGATTGTGTAATTGTGAATGCTTTCATTTGTTCATTATATATCTGATTCTATAATGTTTATGCTGTAATAGATCACGATGTTTTGACAGTTCTTTGTTGTTGTACTTGTGCAGGTACTCTCCAAGCATGTTAAGTACGGGGAGGACTTACTGGATCTACCAAAGAAGAGAGATATCAGGCAAGGGATCAAGTGAAAGTTCCAGGTTGGTTTTCTACTCTCTTTCTCTTATCTGTTACACATAGGAAATATCATTGAATTTCTTTGAATTATTGTTTCTAGGGTAGCTACCAAACCTAGAGGGTTAGTCGTTCAACAAGACACTAATTTTCCCATAAACAAATTGGCGACTCCACTGGGGATGACCAGATGTTCGTTTGTTGTTTTTGTTTGTTTTATGTTCAATTTTATAAACTATAGACAGAGTCTAAAGCCAGCCAACTAGCTTTCGAACTACTCTTGCTCTGCAATTGCATAGTAGATAAATGTTGCTTCAATCTATCTCTGGTTTAGTTTATGAATTAAACATCTGACTTGCAAGCACATCTAGATGCCCTTTTGGTAGCTCAGTAACCTTTTAGGACATTCCATCATACTTTGCTTATCATTGCTCATCAAAACAAAGCTTGATTTCCTTGAAAAGTACTGCAATTTGAGCCAAAACACTTTCAGAAATCACTCCCTGGACCATCACACTGTCTTCCACTATGACTCAGTATGCATCTCACCTCCCGAGTTTGAAAAGTGCGATGCATCTAAATTTCTATGAAGCCCAGGTGCGATGATTGACTGAACTCTTTTTCGATCTAGAACTTGAGGGTTTTTTACTTGTTTTCAGTTTTGTTTGGTTGTTTTGCTGAATATGAACAATGTCTCTTCACTGAAGCTTACTTGCATCACTTAGATCAGCCTCAATTTACATTAGGATTAGTGAATGTTTTTGTGTATTTTTTCCTCTTTTACAATCCTTTGTCGAAAAGTGTTTTAGTCAATTTGTCGCTTCAATATAAAAGTGTCATAAATCATTGTTTTTGTTGAAAAGAGAAGTGTCGTAAATTCTTCCTTCCCTTGATAGTCGATTAAACTTTTCTTGATGAATTTGATTTGATTTGTTTACATTCAAAGTGTCGAAAAAATATTTCTTCAAACTTTAAAGTGTTGTTTTGAATATTCCTTTCTCCTTTTGAAGAAAAAATTGTCAAAATGTCATTTTGAGTGCAATATTTTAGATATTTGTTGCGTTTAGTTTTCCTTTTTGCATCATTCACATTAAGGAAAGCGAAAACAAATATATGGATTTGTATTTATCATTTTGGTTTGTGTGCAAAAAGATGATTTAGGGAAATGGATTAGTGTGTGCTCTTTGCTCTTTGATTAAAGGCGCTATTATCTTCTTTCTCTAGTAGTTAGGATTTTCATTGTTTAAATAAACAAAAAGAGTGTTTATCATTATAGATTATATCTTAGGAATTTCAGATCATAATTATGCGGTGAACCATTGAAAGGCAAACTCTAAGAAAGATCAACTTTAAAATGAACTTCAATGAACCTAACAACGCTTTGGAATTTAATGCAAAAAATTTAGAGGTCTAGGCTAGAGACGTGTTCTGGCGTCGTTAAAACTAGTGGCTATCATTTTCATTGAAGGTAGGGTGATTCCTCCTCCTTGATACGAAAAGTGCTAGCACGGATTTGTGCTCCCTGTACCGTCGCGTATATATTGGGAGACCCTAGTAGGCTTAAATCCTTTATCCATAGGAAACCGAGTCTACCACCTTATTAATCGCAATGCACTGAAAAAAAACATTCGGGAAGATTGACTATCGTACATAAGTCCTTGGTAATTTCTCTGTAATTTATCACCAAGGTGTATATTGCAGTTTTGCGATTGGTTTGGTAAACCCTTTGTCTAGATTCTCCAAAGTAGTCACTTTCGTTCCTTTTCAACTCTCTAAAAGAAAAGGCAGAGGGCCTAAATCTACATCAGGCTGAAAAAGGCAAGATCCAGGGTAACATCAAACCACGGTTAACCTGGTAGCTAGCCCTACCAGGTCAGGAGAGGGCTCTCTCCTTGTCAATCTCAGAAGAATATTGTCAATAAAGCTTGAGATGACTAATGTAAAGACTAATTTTAGGCTAGGTATATGCTCAGAGGAGTTTGATTGGATTTAATTTTGTTTTGTTGGCTCAAATGTGAAAGGCAGATTTGGGTCCAGGGAATGGACACAGTCTTGCAAAGATCTCTATGGGGCGAGGTAGGAAAATGGTTTAGCACTTCAAATTGAATGAGATGGAGAGATTTTAGACTGGTGAGGAGTTGTACAGGGCATGAAAGTCTCAAGGATCCTCTTTAAACAGCTGAAAACATAAATAACTGAAAAAAACCCTAGGTAGAGCATTTCAACTCAATGAATTCTACCTTTATCGTTGTTTGATTTAGTTGAGATGAACAGATAGAGATAATGGCATACATAAAACACATGTAAACTTGTAATTACAGAAGGAAACACAATACCAAATCAAGTTGCCACAAGCATCCCATAAAGTACTGCAAACCCTAGTTTATTCCTTTGCCAAACTGCTGAAATGAGTGTACAATAATGCTCAAAGTATTCACAAGAGTCCAACCTTTACCAATGATTGAAAAACTACTAGATATAGGAAATAAACAACTCATCCTAGCCTTTAGGGGCTGATTTCATAAGTTTAGGAGCTTTTTCAACAAGATCTAAACTGAGAACTAAAAAGTAGGCAGTGGAACAGCTTGCCTCTAAAACCTAGGAAACTGATTCATTCAATTGCAAACTACCTTTTCATGATGAATCTACCTCCATGAGTGAAAATTTAGCATAATTACATCAAAATCAATCAATTCACATTAAATTACATCATGATTTTGACTATTAGAAAGAGCAAAGTCAAACTAAGAAGAAACTAGGCGAAAAACAGAGTTTTTTGGCCAAAATGACAAAATCTCATCCTGTGCGCCGTGCTCCTATCCCTGTACGACGTGCTACTTTGGAGCTGATTTTTGAGGCCTTCCCGTGCACCAAATTTTCTCCAAGTGGGCTTGTTGGAAACGCCTACCCCTCTACTTTTCAGAACAAGTGGAATTTTTGAATTGGGTCTCCATTTTCCCCTCCAAAAATGAGTTCTCCCAACACTACTTCCTGTGTGGCCAAAAAGGGGTAGAAAGGTCATTTTTGGGGTGTTTTTGACCCTTTTGGAAGCTCAAAGCTTGTCAAATTTTCTTGGCCATGTGATGGAATTCATATTTTTCCATGAGAAATCCAAAAATTCTGAGTTTTCCTCAAAATGAGGTCCCTAGCAAAAGCACGCGCCAGGTGGTGCAGCGCACCAGGCAGAAAAACCTGTTTTTTAGGCCAAAAATTCAAAATTTGCAAAAAGTTTCCCAAATTTCTTGAAATTTGGGCTGAGTGTCCTTCATCAAGTGTTGTGTTGGGCTAAGGAAGCCTCAGCCAAGATCTGGAGTCTATCTTTCTCTTTTCTCTTCCTCGATGCTTTCTTCAACTTGGCCTTCAAAATCCTGATTCTTGCTTTGCACACCTTGTTTCTCGCCAAGTAGTGGTAGGCCATGTGCCTTAGCATATTTTTCTCTCTGTTGGCCTTCTCTAGCATCTTTTCCAAGTGCATATTTACCCTCTCAAGCCAAGATTCATGATCAGCATCAATTTCTTGTTCAAGTGATGTCAACTTGACTTTCCTCCTCTTAGCAACTTTCTGGTTTTCTCTTATGTTTTGGAGCTCCATGATGGTTTGCTGATCCTCTAACTATTTTTTCCTTTGCTCAAGATAGTTGATTATCCACTTGGCTCTTTCCAGGTTGAGAGACAAGTCATGAATGTCATCTTGCTGCTTCCGGATGATCTCCTTGAGCTTTGAGCTTTGGGAGCCCAAATCATTATCATCATCCTGAATGAGAATGAAATCTCTCTCTTGACCTTCTAAAAGCCCCTCATCATGCAATGGCTACTTACCATTGTCCTGTACCTGCTTTGCTATTGAAGGAAACAAGACCCCTTCCACCCCAGGTGGAGATAGTACTCGTTTTGTTGCTGCAAACAATCTCTTTGTGCCCTTTTGGTAAGTGATGAATACTGGCACACTGGTGGTTTGAGTCTCATGCACCTCTTGCTGATGTGAAGGCTCTCTTGCCTCATGAAAAACTGGTGGGGGTACTTGAGAGCTTGTGAATAGCTCATGTGAAATGAAATCCTGCCAAGAAACATTTAGTAAACCGAGCTGATGCAAGACCACAATTTTGATTAGTGCAAAGTGATAGATGTTGTTATACTGCTGATGAGGAGGTTTCCTTTGCACCAATGTGGTCATTTTCTCAATATTCCAGCAAATGAAATAGGGGAGGTTCATAATCCTCACCCTAGTAAAGTGCATCAACAATCTGATATGGTAGGCATACAGGTGAGAAAATCTGCCCTCACAGCTGAAATATTTGATTATGAGCTTCATTAATGGGGCATATGTGTCCTGAAGGTACCTGAAAGTGAAAACTCTACTAATCTGCCTCTGAAAACTAGCCTTGATATAAGGCTCATAGTGTTCCCTGTCCACCAATTGTCCCTTGTTCCATTGCTCTCCCACATTCGGAATACCGGTTGCTTGAGATATAGTCTCAGGTGTCAAAGTGAATGTCACACCTGCCAAATTTACCTGACCATTGTGAAGATGGAGCACAAGAAGTCTGGCAAGCTCATGGTGGTATTTGACTCTTTCCACCATCTCACAAAATTGGTAACAAGATTGATGTTGGAAGCATGTGACAGCAAGAGGACAAGCCAACAGCTCGACATGTGAAGTAGGCTCCTCCCGGTTATGTTTTCCACTCTTGTGAGGTCTCCTTGGTGCATGAATTTCTCTAGAAGAGTTAGTGATTGTTTCCTCATTTCTGTCATAGGAATAATCTGACTCCATGTTTGCCAATGCTTAAGTTTTCTTAGATGAGTATGAAGAGATTTTAGAGTGACAATAGGGAATTGCTGCTAAAAGATAAGAATTGATGAGGGAATGTGAAGGGATTGTGTATGAGGGGTTGGGGATGCTGCTGGTAGGGTTTTTGGGAAATGAAAGGGTTTAGGGAATGGTATTTAGGGTTTGGGGTAATGAGATTAGGGATTAGGGTTAGTAGTTTTAGAGATATGGGGAATAGGCAATAGGTAAATATGAATGAAAAGGGAGGGAGAAAATGAAGTGAGTTAGTGAGGGAGTGAAAATGGTAGGGGTGGGATTTAGCAGCAAAAATGAAATTTGTAAACCCTAGGCAGTGTTTTTTTTTAACAAGCAATGCAAGGAGCTAGGGTTTCAATATTTCCCTATTGAATCACCATAAACACTAAGACAAACTCATTCATTGGCCATGAGGGGGTATCAACTTACTTGTAAGATGAGGAGTTTACAATTTGAGAGCCTTTGGAGGAAGATGTGAACGATTTCGGGCTTTGGAGACTTGTGCACCACGCCACCTCACAGGTGCACCGTGCTGCCTCAGTGTTTTGTGCCCATTATAAAAATACACTGTAAACTACTGCCCGGTGCGTCGCGCTGGATAGATGCGCCGCGCCCACGCTCAGGTGCGCCGCGCCAGGGAGAATGTCAAATTTGCTGCGATTTTGCCTCCTTTGCCTCAAAACGATTTTTTTTATTGCTCACTCTTTCTCCCTTGAGCACAAATGAACTTGTTAACATGAAAAATAGTTTATATACATATGGTTTTGATTTTTCATTTACAAAAACCCACTCTTCAAATGTTTGCTCATTTCACTTTCTTTTAAAACTCTGTTTTGGCATTTTGCTTGGTTTTTTGCCTTTGATGGACTAAATACTTTGGCATTTTGTTTCTTTTGCAGGAACTGAAGTAGCAGAGGCTTGGAAAAGTGACCAGGGCTGCCTTTGAAATTATTACATATGAAAAAATGAAATTACATAAGACTTTAGTACATGAAACATAAAAAAATCTGTTTTTCCTCAAAACAGGGTTTTGAGGAAAAATCAATCACTGAGCATGTGATTATTGAAATTATTGTTGCTGAGACTTTATTTGACCTCCTCATGTGCCTGCTGACCATTATTGCACGTTTTCAAGACCTTATTGACGAAACCCTAGACCTAATGAGACCTAAAACCTAAAAATGACCTTTTGCAGATGTAAAGACAAAAATAACTGTAAATGACCTGAAAAATGGGCCAACAAGTAAAAATCATGAGGGAAAAAATTTATAAAATTCCACTACCATTAGATGATCCATGATCCTAATGGAATGTAGATGATCGGATGAGACACCTAAAATGCAATGCAACAAGAGAATTTGATCACTGATGGAAGGATGAAGATACTGACACTAACATTGGCTCCAATGGGGATGGTAGCTCCTTGGAGGTGCCAAGAACTACAGACCTCTGGAAAGCAAATAGTGCCTTCTTCCATTGGGCTAGGAGTCAATAACTTCGAAAAACCAAAACCAGTATCTTGACTCAATTTCAAGACTAAAATCTGACTCAAAACTGACTCAATTTTAATACTGAAATCGACTGAAAATTTGACTCAACAATCCAAACCAAAACTGAAATCAAACCTTCAGTTTTATAGCCTTCACTTTGGGCCCCAAACTAAATGAATCATGACAGTACACACTTGCAAGGAAATAAAATAAACCGGTATGCACAATGATACATATGATAGCATAAAATATTTCAAAAATAGTACCGTTTGAGCAGCCGACCATTGACTGGCCCACTTGGACTATCTTCTCTGCTCATTTCTTTCAGCAAGAAAGCATTTTGGCCCCGATATGTAGAAATTCTGAAAGGTCCTTTCCATAGATTCTCAAACTTTCCATGCTTACCTTTGTCCTCGTTTCGGGCATCCCATTTTAGCACTATGTCTTCAATTTGAAACTTTTCTGCCTTTGCCTTTCGATCATATAGTTTCTTGATTCTCTCTTGCAACTTGAAGGTATTCTGAAAAACCTCCTCTCTAGTTTGTTGTAAATGGATCATTTGATTGATTCTCCACTGAAAATGATCTTCCTCACTACCAACTTCCTACAGAAGTTTAACCACTGGGACCGCAAGAGAGGTCGGGAATACCATGTCAACACCATACATGAGCTCAAAAGGGGACATGCCTATAGATTCTTTTGACTTACTCTGTCTGCCCAAAGTGCATTAACAAGCTTCTTATGCCAACTCTTCTTGTTCGTTTCTAGCAGCTTTTTGATAATATTGACCAATGATTTATTTGAGGATTCTGCCAATCCATTACCTTGTGGATAATATGCAGTTGAGTTCCCCAAGGTAATTTGATATTTATTGAAAAAGTCAATCATTCCTTTAGATTTAAAAGTTGTTGCATTATCGGTGATCAGCTTGTTTGGACAGCCAAAACAAGACAAAATATTGTTTTCAAGAAATTGAATGATTACCGAATCAGTGGCATGTCTAGTGGGAATCGCCTCAATCCATTTAGTGAAATAGTCTGTCACTGTGAGGATCCACTTGCGTTGTGCTGAAGAAGTAGGATGGATCTCACCAATGAAGTCCAAACCCCACTACTGAAACGGAGCATTTACTTCAATCGGCTTGAGTGGTAAAGGCTGTAATTTTCTCCTACCTTGAAAAATCTGACATTCGTGGCAGCTTGTAACAGTTTTGTATACATCAGAAAAGAGGGTTGGCCAATAATATCTCGCTCTCAAAATTTTATTGCATGTTGTCTTCCAAAATAGATGACCTCCACAATCTCCCTTGTGAAAGTCTTCCATGACCTATTTTGCTTCTTCTTCAACCAAACAATTGAGCAAGACATCGCAGGGATCTTTCCAATAGAGTGCATTATTCATTATACAAAACTTGGAAGCCTTTAATTTCAAGGTCCTAATTTTGTTTTTAGCCATTCCAGGTGGTGGTGACAGATGTTGGAGCACATAAACAATGTTCGAATACCAAGGAGAAAGAAGAAACATTTCAGATACCTGAACAAGTGAACTTTCCTCATCTTCTTCGGACATAGCAGCAATGAGATTTATATCCAAGGCATGCAAATTTGACTCCGCCATTAGCTTGGCTAGCCCCTGTCCATTGATGAGATTTGTCGGTTTGATCTCCATGTCATATTCCAACAAAGCAGCGATCCATTTGCCTCGTCTCCCTTCCGGATCTGTTTGCACTAAGACATCTTTAACGGCAATGTTAGGGACATAAGCAAGGATGTGAGAATGCAGAATATAGACTCGAAAATCTTTCAATTCCTTTACCAAAGCAAGAGCTTGCTTTTCAATAATATTGTACTTTAAAGTTGCATCCCTTATGGTTCTGCTAAAAAAAGCAATTGGTTTCTCAAGCTGGTCTCTTTTCTGCATTAAGATCGCTACCATAGTATGATCCGAAGCAAATGAAAACAAAATAAAATCTTGGGAATAATCCAGGATAATCAAAATTGGAGATGAAGAAAGAGCTAATTTTACCAAACTGAAAGACTTGATGGCTTCCTCGGTCCACTTCACTACACTATCTTTCTTTAACATGTTTTTGATCTCCCTTAAATGTTCTGCAAGATTTGGCACAAAGCGACGTAAGAAATTCATCTTACCATTGAATGATTGGATCTCCTTTTTACTTCGTGGAAAATCAATCTTCTGAATGGCTTCCACTCGACCTGGATCGATGCGGATGCCCTCCATATGACCGAGAAGCTTTCCTTCATCCATGGCGAACAAGCACTTCTTTGGATTAAGTGATATGCCATACTTTCTACACCTCTGAAATACAATCTTCAAATGATAAAGGTGCTCTTCATATGAATTAGAAAAAACTGTCAAATCATCAAGATAAACAACTAGAAATACATCTTTCCCGTTTTCAAATGTGATATCCATAGCCCGCTAAAAGGTCGCACCAGCATTCTTCAATCCGAATGGCATCTTGGCATAATGGAAAGTTTCCTACGAAGTGGTGAACGTTGTTTTGTCCCTGTCATCCTCATGGCTCAGAATTTGGTTATAACCAGAATACCCATCAAGTAGCAACATGTGGGATGCTCCAACTACTCTTTGAAGTATGTGATCCATCTTGGGAAATGGATAGTTATCTTTCAAAGATACTTAATTCAGATTTCTGAAATCAATACATAATTGAATCTCACCTGTTTTCTTGCACACGGGCACCAAATTAGAAATCCAATCTGAAAATATTATGGGAACGATTATACGAGCTTTGTACAATTGATTCACTTCCTTCTCTATTGAGGGCAGCAACTTTGGATTTATCCTTCTTAGCTTCTGTCGAAATGGCTTTTGATTTGGCTTGATCGGTATTATGTGCTGAATTATGCTCTTATCATATGCCTTCAAATATAAATAATCCCATGCAAATACATCAGTAAATGAAGATAATAAACTAATGTACTTTTACTTTACCTATGGAGGCGACGCCTTTGATAACTTCACCATTTTATGATTTTTTTCTTATCTAATATTCACATCCTCAACTCCTTTCTCGGTTGGCAGCAAGCTCGGTTTTCGGGCTACATCATCTTGATCAAACAACTCCTCTAAATGTATTAGACCTTTAGGAATGACACTGTCCTTCAGCTGCAAAACTTACATCTGATTTACTTCCATATCTACTTCACCATCATCATGCTCCCCATCTATGGAAGTATCTTTGAACTTGCCTTCATTTTGCAGAAATTCTTCGATCTCTTTATCATCTTGAAACACTTGCCAATACCTTTGATTATCAGGGACAGTCGGGCGATGTTTCACATGAATTTCAAACTTATTGTTTGAACTCATCGGAATTTTCAAATTACTTGCTGCTATTGCAAGTGAATCTACAATAACATTCTGAACACGAGGGACACATGTCAAAGTGTAATCTGGAAACAATCTCAAGATATCTAATACCGCATTACGGTAGACCCGCATTCGAGGATGCTTAGCTTGGTATTCACCTTTCACTTGCTTGATAACTAACACGGAGTCGCCATATACTAAAATTCTTTTAGCATTTAATTTCTTAAGGATTTTTAAATCAACAATTAAAGCCTCATATTCAGCCTCATTATTTGAACAATCAAAAGCCAATTTATACGAACAAACCCTTACATTACTTGGCACTTTTTTTGGTGAGAAAACAGGTCTGAATATCCAAATGCCAATTCCAGCACCTTCCCTACCTACCGTGCCATCAAAATCCATGCTCCACAACCCAGCTTCATCCTCCAAATGTTGAAACTCTGTTTGCTCTTTTTCTTTTGCTTGTTTTCCATCAACTTTTTGCTGTTGTCGGAAGGCTAATTGCTTAGCAGTACTATCAAGCTTTCATCTTTCTTGATCTATTATAGCTCTGAAATTTTCAATGATCTCTGGAATATCTTCTACTTCAACTACTTGACTATTTACATCATTAAAACTATCAGAATATAAAACAAAAGATTCCAAATCAGTATGTACATAATTGATTGGATGATTTAGAGGTTTCTCCTTGCTAGTGATCATGTACTTCATCTTTTTCTCCTAGTATAATTTCCTCATCTGACCAAACAAGGGAATAGTAGCATAGGATAAATCAAGCTGCAATGTCCCTTTGAGTTTTTCTCCCCAAGGGCTGGAAAGAAGCAAGCCAAATCTAGGAGGAATATTAGCGACAATGACATCCATCAAAACATTTTTCGCTAGAATCTGATCCAAACTGACAACCAAATCTTTAATAAGACCAATGCATCTTACTCTACCAGAATCAAAGGAACAAAGGTCATGATACTTTCTAGTGATGTCCAAACCAAATTTCTCCATGATTTCCTTAGGCATGAGGTCATGGGAGGCTCCTGAATCAAACATGGCATTATGCAATACATAATCATGCAACCTAAGGCTAATGTAAAAAGGAGCTACATCACTATCCTCAACTGTCCTTCTAATACTGGCCCAAACATAAGTTCGGGATGATCATCCTCAACATTTACCATATCAGATAATAGATCCAAATTCAAAATCTTAGACACCAGACCTTTATAGTTGTTGTTCTTCATTAATTCAGTCAAAGGAATTGATACTTTTAGCTTAGCAATTTCATTTTCTAAGCTAAAGGCTGATGTTTTCTCTACCTCTTGGACTGGAGCATCCTTCTTTTCTGTCTTCTCCTTTGATACACTTGGCTGATTTGATCTTTCATTTTCTAATTGTGTTTTTCTGGTGGTAGGATTAGTTGTCTCCTTTCCCTTTTTCTGCACAATGGGAGAATCATTCTTTGGCGGTGTCACTTCCTTCCTCTTCTGAATTGGATTGATGGGTACCTCTCTACTCCTGAGTGAATATTGTCATTGTTGGGTTGTCAAAGCATTCATGTATCCTCTCTGATATTCCTCTGATTCCTCTTCTAGCACTGTTTCATTTGCCAAGATAAAATCTTCATCCTTTTGTACAGCTGAATTTTCTGAATACTCTTCATCTTCGGTGATAAAAATTGGCAGATCAGCAAGTGTAAAGAAATTATTCTCCTCTCCAATTATGTTCTCATCATCATCTGATTCTGGACCATGTACAAAATTCTGTTGTAAGGGTGTCTTAACTTGGTGTTGTGCTACTTGGTCTTGTGCTCTTTGCTCTCATTGCTTGATTCTGAATTGTGGTTGCTGCTGACCACGGAAGTTTGGATTTCTGAATTGTTCTTCATGCTTATCAATGGTTAATCTATAAAACATCTTATCAATATTACGGAGCACTTTATTTGAAGTAGAAGCTTCTTCCTTTATAGTCACCTTTTTCTCGGCCTTTGTCCTAGCTTTCTTGGCAAGCAGATTTACCTCAACGCTGACTGCAATTTTCTACATGTCTTCCAATGTGGTTGGATCTCGTTCTCTCAATTGATAGGCCATATGAGGATCGAATCCATTAGGAAATTTAATCAAATCCAAACCCACAGGGGGCTTTATATCAGCAGGAATTGCATTGTAAACAGAATTGAATCTAACACAATAATCTTGGACACTCTCACCAACATTCCTCTTAATGTTTTCATATTCAGAAAGAATTTGAAGAGGATTTTTCTTTACCTCCCAGCGATCCAAAAATTGTCTTTGAAGTGCTTCCAATGAATTGATTGTTCTAGCTAGCAATGCTCTAAACCACTTTCTGACTTCACCTCCAAAAGTTTGCACAAACAATCTCATTGTTACATTCTCTGCATCAATCTCATGGAGATCAAAGAAATCACTCATCCGATCAACATGTTGCTGAGCTGTGATACCTTGGGGGTGCCATCAAACAATGGAATTTTGCTTTGATAATCAGCAGGCATGTCATCCAAGTTTTGAGGCAAAACAAGGGGTGCATATCTTGGAGCCATTGCTCGAGGTGGATTTACGACTGGCCTTGGGGATGTAGGAGGAGTTGGAACAATGATAGTAACTGACAATGTAATTGGTGTATGAGGTGTCGAAGGAGGAGAGAAAATGCAAGATGTTTGAGGTATTTATGGGGTTGATGGAGGAGAAGAGATAGGAGGTCTCTGATCTAATATAGTGGGCTGCACGGGAATGGTGGGAATGAAAGGAGGTTCAGTGGGAATTTCTGAACCAGATGCAAGAGCAGATGAACCAAGAGTTGCAGATGTGGATTCTAAAAACTCGGGAATATTTGAAGCCACAATGGAAGTCTGAAGATTCAAGATATAACTGTCAATTGATCTATTTTCCCTTTCGGTTTCAAGATCTTCGACAAACTCCGGATTTAGGACAGTAGAACCAATAGCACTTTTAGATTTAGTCTCAAACAACGACAAATCAAAACGTTCTTCAAACTCAAGATCTTCAAGATATTCAAAAACAACAAGACATGAACGATATTTGAACATAGGAATCACAAAACTTTCTTGTTGGAGAATTCTTGGGATGAGATTTGGATTTTCATACACAGGAGGAGGGTCAAGATTAGGATTTGCTCTGGTGTATTGTCTGGAAGCTAGTGTGTTGAATTAATCCAAAAAATCAAACGGACAAAATCAACTTATTCAGCCTATCAAATTCTAAACTCATCATCCAAAGTCTAGAATTTTTTAATGATACTAGGGTAATCGTTTAGATCAGATGTTCAATTTATAAACTAGACTGGAGATTGACTGAAGCAGCATTCATCTACTTTCGCTAATGCAAAGCAAGAGCGTTTCGAAGGCTACCTGGCTAACTTCAGGCTCTGTCTGTAGTCTACAAAGAAAAACAATGAAAATAAACTTTCTTCCCCAGTATGGTCGCCACTATGTTAGGGCATAAATCTACCTCAGGTTGAAAAAGGCAGGATCCAGGGTAACATCAAACCACGCTTAACCCGGTAGCTAGCCCTACCAGGTCGGGAGAGGGCTCTCTCTTTGTCAATCTCAGAAGAATATTGTCAATAAAGCTTGAGATGAATAATGTAAAGACTGATTTTAGGCTAGGTATATGCTTAGAGGATTTTGATTTGATTTAATTTTGTTTTGTTGGCTCAAATGCGAAAGGCAGATTTGGGTTCGGGGAATGGACACAGTCTTGCAGAGATCTCTATGGGGCGAGGTAGGAAAATGGTTTAGCACTTCAAATTGAATGAAATGGAGAGCTTTTAGACTGGTGAGGAGTTGGAGAGGACATGAAAGTCTCAAGGATCTCTTTAAACAGCTGAAAACATAAATAACTAAACAAAACCCTAGGTAGAGCACTGCAACTCAATGAATTCTACCTTTATCCTTGTTTTATTTAGTTGAGATGAACAGAGAGAGATAATGGCATACATAAAACACATGTAAATTTACAATTATAGAAGGAAACACAATACCAAATCAATTTCCCACAAGAATCCCATAAAGTACTACAAACCCGGGTATATTCCTTTGCCAAACTACTGAAATGAGTGTACAATAATGCTCAAAGCATTCACAAGAGTCCAACCTTTACCAATGACTGAAAAACTACTAGATATAGGCAATAAACAACTCATCCTAGCCTTTAGGGGCTGATTTCATAAGTTTAGGAGCTTTTTCAACAAGATCTAAACTGAGAACTAAAAAGTAGGCAGTGGAACAACTTACCTCTAAAACCTAGGAAACTGATTCATTCAGTTGCAAACTACCTTTTCATGATGAATCTACCTCCATGAGTGAAAATTTAGCATAATTACATCAAAATCCATCAAGTCACATTAAATTACATCATGATTTTGACTATTAGAAAGAGAAAAGTCAAACTGAGAAGAAACTAGGTGAAAAACAGAGTTTTTTTGGCCAAAATGACAAAATTTCATCCTGTGCGCCGTGCTACTTTGGAGCTGATTTTGGAGGCCTTCCCGTGCACCAAATTTTCTCCAAGTGGGCTTGTTGGAAACACCTACCCCTCTACTTTTCAGAACAAGTGGAATTTTTGAATTGGGTCTCCATTTTCCCATCCAAAAATGAGTTCTCCCAACACTACTTCCTGTTTGGCCAAAAAGGGGCAGAAAGGTCATTTTTGGGGTGTTTTTGACCCTTTTGGAAGCTCAAAACTTGTCAAAATTTCTTGGCCATGTGATGGAATTCATATTTTTCCATGAGGAATCCAAAAATTCTGAGTTTTCCTCAAAAGTTCCCTAGAAAAAGCGCCACCAGGTGGTGCGGTGCACCAGGCAGAAAAACCTGTTTTTTAGGCCAAAAATTCAAAATTTGCAAAAAGTTTCCCAAATTTATTGAAATTTGGGTTGAGTTTCCTTCATCAAGTGCTATGTTGGGCTAAGAAAGACTCAACCAAGATCTAGAGTCTATCTTTCTCTTTTCTCTTCCTCGATGCTTTCTTCAACTTGGCCTTCAAAATCCTGATTCTTGCTTTGCACACCTTGTTTCTCGCGAAGTAGTGGTAGGCAATGTGCCTTAGCATCTTTTTCTCTCTATTGGCCTTCTCTAGCATCTTTTCCAAGTGCATATTTACCCTCTCAAGCCAAGATTCATGATTAGCATCAATTTCTTGTTCAAGTGATGTCAACTTGACTTTCCTCCTCTTGGTAGCTTACCGATTTTCTCTTATGTTTTGGAGCTCCATGATGGTTTGTTGATCCTCTAATTGTTTGTTCCTCTGCTCAAGATAGTTGATTATCCACTTGGATCTTTCCAAGTTGAGAGAAAAGTCATGAATGTCATCTTGCTGCTCCCGGATGATCTCCTTGAGCTTTGAGCTTTGGGAGCCCAAATCAGTATCATCATACTGAATGAGAATGAAATCTCTCTCTTGACCTTCTGAAGGCCCCTCATCATGCAATGGCTGCTTGCCCTTGTCCTGTACCTACTTTGTTGTTGAAGGAAAAGAGACCCCTTCCACCCCGGGTGGAGATAGTACTCGTTTTGCTGCTGCAAACAATCTCCTTGTGCCATTTTGGTAAGTGATGAATACTGGCACACTGGTGGTTTGAGTCTCATGCACCTATTGCTAATGTGAAGGCTCTCCTGCCTCATGAAAAACTAGTGGGGTTACTTGAGAGCTTGTGAATACCTCATGTGAAATGAAATCCTACCAAGAAACATTCAGTAAACTGAGTTGACGCAGGACCAAAATTTTGACTAATGCAAAGTGATAGATGTTGTTATACTGCTGATGAGGAGGTTTCCTTTGCACCAATGTGGTCATTTTCTCAATATTCTGGCAAATGAAATAGGGGAGGTTCATCATCCTCACCCTAGTAAAGTGCATCAACAATCTGATATGGTAGGCATACAGGCGAGAAAATCTACCCTCACAACTGAAATATTTGATTATGAGCTTCATTAATGGGGCATATGTGTCCTGAAGGTACCTGAAAGGGAAAACTCTACCAATCTGCCTTTGAAAACCAGACTTGATATAAGGCTCATAATGTTCCCTGTCCACCAGCTGTCCCTTGTTCCATTTCTCACCCACATTTGGAATACCAGTTGCTTGAAATATAGTCTTAGTTGTCAAAGTGAATGTCACACCTGCCAAATTTACCTAACCATTGTGAAGATGGAGCACGAGAAGTCTGGTAAGCTCATGGTGGTATTTGACTCTTTCCACCATCTCGCAAAATTGGTAACAAGATTGATGTTGGAAGCATGTGACAGCAAGAATACAAGCCAATAGCTCGAAAAGTGAAGTAGGCTCCTCCCAGTTATGTTTTCCACTCTTGTGAGATCTCCTTGGTGCATGAATTTCTCTAGAAGAGTCATTGAATGTTTCCTCATCTCTGTCATAGGAAGAATATGACTCCATGTTTGCCAATGTTTAAGTTTTCTTAGATGAGTATGAAGAGATTTTAGAGTGACAATAGGGAATTGATGCTAAAAGATAAGAATTGATGAGGGACTATGAAGGGACTGTGTATGAGGGGTTGGGGATGCTGCTGGTAGGGTTTTTGGGAAATGAAAGGGTTTAGGGAATGGTATTTAGGGTTTGGGGTAATGAGATTAGGGATTAGGGTTAGTAGTTTTAGGGATATGGGGAATAGGGAATAGGTAAATATGAATGAAAAGGGAGGGAGAAAATGAAGTGAGGGAGTGAGGGAGTGAAAATGGTAGGGGTGGGATTTAGCAGAAAAATGCAATTTGTAAACCCTAGGCAGAGTTTTTTTTTTTAACAAGTAATGCAAGGAGCTAGGGTTTCAATATTTCCCTTTTGAATCACTATAAACACTTTAAAGACAAACTCATTCATTGGCCATGAGGGGGTATCAACTTACTTGTAAGATGAGGAGTTTACAATTTGAGAGCCTTTGGAGGAAGATGTGAACGATTTCGGGCTTTGGAGACCTGTGCGCCGCGCCACCTCACAGGTGCACCGCACTGCCTCAGTGCGTCGCACCCCTTATAAAAATACACTGTAAACTACTACCCAGTGCATCGCGCTAGATAGATGTGTCGCGCCCACGCTCAGGTGCGCCACGCCAGGGAGAATGTCAAATTTGCTGCGACTTTGCCTCCTTTGCCTTAAAATGATTTTTTTGATTGCTCACTCTTTCTCCCTTGAGCACAAATGAACTTGTTAACATGACATATGGTTTTTATTTTTCATTTACAAAAACCCACTCTTCAAATGTTCGCTCATTTCACTTTCTTTTAAAACTCTGTTTTGGCATTTTGCTTGGTTTTTTGCCTTTGATGGACTAAATACTTTGGTATTTTGTTTATTTTGCAGGAACTGAAGTAGCAGAGACTTGGAAAAGTGACCAGGGCTACCTCTGAAATTATTACATATGAAAAAATGAAATTACATAAGACTTTAGTACATGAAACATAAAAAACTCTGTTTTTCCTCAAAACATGGTTTTGAGGAAAAATCAATCACTGAGCATGTGATTATTGAAATTATTGTTGCTAAGACTTTATTTGACCTCCTCATGCACCTGCTGACCATTATTGTGCATTTTCAAGACCTTATTGATGAAACCCTAGACCTAATGAGACCTAAAACCTAAAAATGACCTTTTGCAGATGTAAAGACAAAAATGACTGTAAATGACCTAAAAATGGGCCAGCATGTAAAGATCATGAGGGAAAAAATTTATAAAATTCCACTACCATCAGATGATCCATGATCCTAATGGAATGTAGATGATCGGATGAGACTGTAGAAATTTTGAATAATTTAACACATTCAACAGAGATTATCCTGATCATGTACTATTGCGGAATACATACACAATACATAAGCTCCTCTACGTTGATCATCAATATAGCAGCATCAATAATAATAAAACATCAAGAGCATTCACACATTAACACAGTATGTAACCCGGGGAAAGCATCTCGCTAAAAACCCCAACTATCTGTATATTAATGATTGAGACCATGTAACATTACAAAGTACAATGCTTATCACAAGCAATCCAGTACCAGCTCCACCTGTTACACACAATACAACTCAGATCTGATCTCCAAATCTATTCCACTGCTTGCCTGCCTCCACTGCTCAATACCTGCTCAAGAACTGATGAGAATGGCTTACCAAACTCGTATTTCACCTCAAAATAATCACTCACACTTTGTTGGACATGAGCAAAGGCTACAATAATGGGCAAATATGTGAGCAAACTCATTGGCATACTCAATCCCTTGATTGTGCAAGATCTGGTGCACAACTATAGTCACAACTGATAGCAATCTGATTCTCTACCACCTGTCCCTGTTGAACTGAACATGCACTGACATGCAACTGAGTTAACTGATGTATTCATTAGTTGCATCATGAGTTAATAATTAGTTTAACAACTCATCATTAGTCTATTTGTAGTTAGACTAATTACAACTAGTTTAACCAAGTCAAATTGAACACAACTCCATCAACTCCACAATCAACTCCACCAAACTCAACTGATTGAGTTCTAACTGAAGTCATGCATGCAACAACTCAACTGACTCATAAGAAAAGCGTATTTCCTTCTGACAGCTGCATGTGCCACCTCTGTAGCTCAAACTGAAGTGCTCCAAGAGAATAAGATCAAGTTTATAGTCCAAATATTATTATGAGACAATAATATTTGACTTTTCTATTTTTGACAACCAGTCTAAAAATAGACTTTGATCACTCACACTGTGATCACTCACACTTTGATCAAAAATAGAAGTCCATCTATTTTTTTCAACTTGACCAATCATCCATAAACAGCAACCTGCAATCCATAGACATGATCCATATGTCTAAAAATAAACATAGTCTAAAAATAGACCTGTGCCAAAAATAGCCTGCGGGCCCACTTAGTGAAGGCGACTCTTTTCACTAAGCTCCATCATCTTGTTGCAATCTCAACACTCCCTCTCGACAAGATATGGATTATCAGCAACCCCTATCCTGCCTCGGTGGTACTCGAATTTGCTCCTGGTGAGAGCCTTCGTCAGAATATCAGCATCCTGATTCTCCGTTGGAATGTACGAAAGTAACATGATCCTCCGCTGCACACAATCTCTGATATGATGGTACCTGATGTCAATATGTTTAGATCTATCATGAAATATAGGATTAGCCGAGAGTTTAATGCAACTCTGGTTATCACAGTAAATCACAGTAGGATCCAAATGAGAACCGAACAAACCAACCAGGATCTTCCTCATCCATATAGCCTCGCATGCAGCCAAACTTGCTGCCATATACTTGGCCTCCACTGAACTGAGTGCCACGGATCTCTGCTTCCTGCTGTACCAAGAAACTGCTATCGATCCAATACTGAAGACCCCTCCTGATGTGCTCTTTCTGTCCGTTGGGCTCCCTGCCCAATCTGCATCCGTGAAGCCACATAGTTTCACCTCATCCTCCTGTCTGTACCACAAACCATATCCCGATGTGCCTCTCAAGTAGCGCAATACATGCTTGCCCGCCTTCCAGAAGAGCTTGGTAGGCTTAACCATAGATTGTGAAAGCTGGTTAACTGCATAGCATATATCGGTTCGTGTATTGACCAAATACATCAACGACCCCACCAACTGTCGATAAACAGTGGCATCCACTTCTTCTCCCGAAGTGGCATCCTCCTTCCTCCAACCTCCAGGAAGAGGAGTATCAACAGGCTTGCAGCCATGCATGTTGAACTTCTCCAGTATCTCCCGAGCATACTTGCCCTGAGAAATAAACAGTCCACCACTGCGCTGCCATATTTCCAATCCTAGGAAATAGTGAAGGAGGCCCAAGTCCTTCATCTCAAACTCTGTAGCAAGATCCTTCTTGCATGACAGTATCAACAGCTCATCACCCGTTAGAATCAAATCATCAACATACAGTACAATGATAAGCAACTTACCCTCCACCACAATCTGGTATAGGTTAGGATCCGCCTCGCTTTTGGAGAATCCAAGTCCTGTGAAATAGTTTTCTATCCGTGTGTACCAAGCACGTGGTGCTTGCTTCAACCCATACAGCGCTCTCTTGAGCCTGCACACATGCGACTCGCTGCTGAAGACCTCAAAGCCTTCGGGTTGCTCAATGTACACCTCCTCCTCAATGACTCTGTTGAGGAATGCAGTCTTCACATCCATCTGATGAATGTGCCATCCCATCTGCGCTGAGAGAGCAAGAATCGTCTGTATCAATCCCCTCTATCTGTGAAAAGCCTCGGGCAACAAATCTTGCCTTGTACTTCTCCACAGTCCCGTCAGCTGCCTGCTTAACTTTGTAGATCCATCTCGAACCCACCACTAATTTCCCTTCCGTTCTAGGAACAATCTCCCATGCACTGTTTCTGACAATAGAATCATACTCTTCCACCATGGCATCTACCCATGCGGGATCCTCCACAGCTTCCTCGAAAGAGGATGGCTCAGTCACAACACACTTGCTCATAAGAGCCATGTATCCAGTGTACCGATCAGGTGACTATCTCTGCCTGCGTTGGGCTGTAGGTGGTCCTACAACTTTCTCTGCATCTTGAGCCAGTCGCTCAGCTTCTGTCAAGTGCTTTCGCCCTCTGATGGTTGGCGCTACATGAGTGGACTCGTCCACTCCATGAACCTCATCCTGTGGCTGATCCACATCCTGAATTTCATCCTTAGGAACTAATAGCTCCTCATCTGCATGCAAGTGTAGCTCCCTCTCAAGCGAACACTTCATGGCTTTCTCCTCCTGAAATTTTATATCCCGTCACACAACAGTTTTACCACTATCTGGCAAATACACACAATAGTTGTGGGGCGTATCAGTGTACCCCACAAATATCCCAACCTCTGCGGTCGGCTCCAACTTCTTCCTGGCATCCTTCGTCACATGCATGTAAACGTTAGCACCAAAAATCCTCAAATGAGAAAGATCAGGCTTCTTACCAGAATAAGCCTCCTTGGGTGTACTCATGCCAAGTATCCTATGAGGACAACGGTTCTGCACATAAACTGTTGTATTGCATGCTTCCGCCCACAAGTGAAGGGGTAGGCCCTGATCATGCAACATTGCCCGTGCAGCACCCACGATCGTTATGTTCTTCTACTCAGCTACCCCGTTTTGTTGTGGGTTATGGGGAGCTATGAGCTCTCTACGAATCCATTTTGCCTTGCAGAAATCCTTAAACTCGTCCGAGATGTATTCACCACCATTATCGCTCCTAAGAGCCTTCACCTTCTTCCCCGACTCCTTCTTGACCAGTGCTTTGAATTCACAGAACTTTGAATATGTCTCGCTCTTCTTCTGCATGAAGAAGATCCAGCACTTACGAGAGAAATCATCAACAAAAATCACATAATACCTATGTTTTGCTATCGAAGCAACTGAGAAAGGTCCACACACGTCTGTGTGAATTCTCTCAAGGATCGTCGTGGCGCGACTATCCTTCTCGTGAAAGGTGGCTTTCACAAACTTCCCCAAAGTACACCCCTTGCACTGATCTGACTGTGCAAGTGTGCCTTTAGGAAGCCCTGTAGTGAACTGTTGCAGTATCTTCAAGGCTCCATGGTGAAGGTGACCCAATCTCCTATGCCACAACTCGCCATCATCCCGGCTCACCAATCCTTCTACCTTGCCCGCCATTGCTGCGCATCCATCTACATGCAACTGATAAAGGTTCCTCACTCGAACCCCTATCTTTCGGGTCTCACCAGTTGTCTTGCTGCGCAGGAAAGCCTTTCCCTCGCTGAAAACAACATCATACCCCTTGTCTTCTAACATCGCCACTGAGATAAGATTCTTCTTCAATCCTGGAACATGCATGACTTCCTTCAATACGAAGGGTTTACCAGACTCCCTCTCAAAGGAAATGGTACCGATACCAGTCGCACTGTATCTACCATCATCGCCCATCTCGATGTGCACTCCAAGATCTTTGTCCTCCAGATCAGAGAACAAATCTTTATCTCCCGTCATGTGAAAAGACGCACCACTGTCCAAGAACCACACGGATCCCATCACACTTGAAACCAAGCATGCGATCAATGAAAAATCAAGCTCAAACTGAGAAGCTAAGGCCTCTCCCCCTGCAGATCCAGCAGCTTGCTTGTTCTTCTTCTTCTGCGGACAATTTGTGGCATAGTGTCCGTGCTGGTGACAGTGAAAACACTTCACCTTGGACATATCCTGCTTCTTGCCTTTCGCACCAGACTGAGAAGCTTTCTTGATCTTCCCTTTCTTTGCTTTGGTATCCAAAGCACAATTATCTTCATCAGCTCCCTTTGACGAAGATCCGTCCCTGGTACTCTGCCTGATCTCCTCCTGCGCAAGATCTGACCATAGTCTTTCCCATCCTGGCAATTTCTCCCGACCATTGACAGAGTCCTGATAGGAATGCCAACTCTTCGGAAGACCAAGGAGAGCCAAGCTCACCAAGTCCTCATCATCGAAAGTAACCCCCACACTTCCCAGCTCATCTCGACACTAAGTGAACTTCGTGAGATACTTGGGAATACTGTCACCCTTCTCGCATTTGATGTTTCTGAGTTTATCTTTGAGCGCCAGCTTCCTCTGATCACTCTTGCTTTGGAATAATTCTGTTAATGATTTCAACATCAAATATGGAGTAGCCTTTCCATGGAGGCTGGACACAATGTGATCCTTCACGCCCTCCAACAGAATCCTTCGACATTTTGCGGTCTTCTTTTGCCAAGCATCAACTTGAGTAGCATCAGTAGGCTTTGGGATATCTGTATCTATGAACTCCTTCAGCCCGTTATCATCCAATACTGCCTCCATCCTATCCTTCCATGCAATATAGTTTGAGCTGCCCTCAAGAGCATACTCCAATCGCAATCCGTTGAAAGACATTGCTACGTTGTCACCAAGAAAACACTGCTGCAAATTCGAATTCCACCAGCAACCAACTCAACCGCCTCGGATCTAAGATTCGTGAGAACACAATATTTCTCGTACAGAGATTGACTGTATGGGCATTCACCGGATATCTCACCTTCCAAAGGAAGGATGAATCCAGAGGCTACCTGGCCCGATTACAGACTCTGCCTGAAGAAATAGAATGTAAACACTTCCTGAATAGTAGATCTGATGATCAACAGCTCTGATACCATGTAGAAATTTTGAATAATTTAACACATATTCAACAGAGATTATCCTGATCATGTACTATTGTGGAATACATACACAATACATAAGCTCCTCTACGTTGATCATCAATATAGCAGCATCAATAACAATAAAACATCAAGAGCATTCACACATTAACACAGTATGTAACCCGGGGAAAGCATCTCGCTAAAAACCCCAACTATCTGTATATTAATGATTGAGACCATGTAACATTACAAAGTACAATGCTTATCACAAGCAATCCAGTACCAGCTCCACCTGTTACACACAATGCAGCTTAGATCTGATCTCCAAATCTATTCCACTGCTTGCCTGCCTCCACTGCTCAATACCTGCTCAAGAACTGATGAGAATGGCTTACCAAACTCGTATTTCACCTCAAAATAATCACTCACACTTTGTTGGACGTGAGAAAAGGCTACAATACTGGGCAAATACGTGAGAAAACTCATTGGCATACTCAATCCCTTGATTGTGCAAGATCTGGTGCACAACTATAGTCACAACTGATAGCAATCTGATTCTCTACCACCTGTCCCTGTTGAACTGAACATGCACTGACATGCAACTGAGTTAACTGATGTATTCATTAGTTGCATCATGAGTTAATAATTAGTTTAACAACTCATCATTAGTCTATTTGCAGTTAGACTAATTACAACTAGTTTAACCAAGTCAAACTGAACACAACTCCATCAACTCCACAATCAACTCCACCAAACTCAACTGATTGAGTTCTAAATGAAGTCATGCATGCAACAACTCAACTAACTCATAAGAAAAGCGTATTTCCTTCTGACAGCTACAAGTGCCACCTCTGTAGCTCAAACTGAAGTGCTCCAAGAGAATAAGATCAAGTTTATAGTCCAAATATTATTATGAGACAATAATATTTGACTTTTCTATTTTTGACAACCAGTCTAAAAATAGACTTTGATCACTCACACTGTGATCACTCACACTTTGATCAAAAATAGAAGTCCATCTATTTTTTCCAACTTGACCAATCATCCATAAACAACAACCTGCAATCCATAGACATGATCCATATGTCTAAAAATAAACTTGCGCCAAAAATAGCCTGCGGGCCCACTTAGTGAAGGCGACTCTTTTCACTAAGCTCCATCATCATGTTGCAATCTCAACAGAGACACCTAAAATGCAATGCAACAAGAGAATTTAATCACTGATGGAGGGATGAAGATACCGACACTAACAAAGATGATTTAGGGAAATGGACTAGTGTGTGCTCTTTGCTCTTTGTTTAAAGGTGCTACTATCTTCTTTCCCTAGTAGTTATGATTTTCATTGTTTTAATAAACGAAAAGAGTGTTTATCATTATAGATTGCATCTTAGGAATTTCAGATCATCATTATGCGGTGAACCATTGAGAGGCAAACTCTAAGAAAGATCAACTTTAAAATGAACTTTAATGAACCTAACAACGCTTTGGAATTTAACGCAACACATTTAGAGGTCTAGGCTAGAGACGTGTTCCGGCGTCGTTAAAACTAGTGGCTATCATTTTCATTGAAGGTTGGGTGATTCCTCCTCCTTAATACGACAAGTGCTAGCACGGATTTGTGTTCCCTGTACCATCGCGTATATATTAGGAGACCCCAGTAAGCTTAAATCCTTTATGCATAGGAAACCGAGTCTACCACCTTATTAATCGCAATGCACTGAACACAACATTCAGGAAGATTAACTGCAGTACATAAGTCCTTGGTAATTTCTCTTTAATTTATCACCAAGGTGTATATTACAGTTTTGCGATTGGTTTGGTAAACCATTTGTCTAAATTCTCTAGAGTAGTCACTTTCGTTCCTTTTCGACTCTCTAAAATAAAAAGGGCCATCTGAGCACTTTTCCTTTTAGGCTCATTAAAAATCAAAGGAGACTAGATTCATCTTTAGCTTTTTCTCGACTCTTTAAAACTGAAAAAGCAAAGTTGTGTCCAAGCATCGATAAAATTAATTGAATTCGGAATAACATCATCTTACCTTAGTTAATTTTGAGTTGATCAAGTAATCTGCAATCGTGGAAGAAAGTCAATCAAAACCCTGTTGTTCATGGAGATTAGCGAGTCAATCGTTTTTGCCTCCCAAAGATAAGCCAATTCAGGAAAATCGGTCTCGTTTAACTGAGTCTAGTTCATCTAGGTTATTTGGAACTTTTGTTTCAACATCGTCAGAGACTCCAGTTACTCCAATTATTTCTGGTACATCCGCCTCTAAAGAGGAAGTTTCGCAGTTACCAGAGGACATTAGAACTGATCCTAGTGTAACGGTAAACACTTCTAAACTTGAAACAACTCCATCTAGAGTTGGTCCAGAACCCATCCCAGTTCAAACCGAGGTTACACTTGAACCAGGAGTTGTTCAAGAACCTCCTGTTGAGACTGAAGTTCATTTACCTGAACATCTAGACTTTGAGTTTTAGTATCTGAAAGTTGTAACCCCTCCAGCATCTGTCACTACAGAAACTACACCTTCTTCGACTCCAGAAATCTTTTACGGACCTGATGGTCTACCTCTTCCACCTGGTCTGATTGCTATAGAGGAGATAGTAGAGGATCCTCCATCTGACACCTCGTTTCATTTTGGAACTGAGATTAATTTGTATCCTGCTACTCCTCAGTTTTCTTCCTTTAATCCTGCTTCATCCCGAGTTCCTGTCGGATCGTTAGGAGAACTTTTGGACAAGTTAACCATGTCTAAACAACCATCAACATCTAGGAATGTATCATTTGATGCAGCTATAGCAGAATCTTCTGCTACTACTCCTTCAGTGTTTTCTGGTACACCTGAGTCACACCTATATGGTGCACCATTTATTTCGATTGGTTACCAATCACTAGCTAGAACCCTCTCAAGGGTTGCTTCAACACCATGGTCTCCCATTTATTCGTTTGGATTTCAATCTGGCTTTTCTCACATGGAAACTCAACAATTTGATCCTGCATATCAATATCAATTCGGGCAAACCAGTTATCCAATACCAACGTATCCTTTAAACATTGGAATGCCACCATATGGAGAACAGTATGCTTACTCACCGTTTCCTCATTTTTCTGGGGGACAACCATATGAGAGTTTCCCATAGTATTCAGGTCAAACTGGAATTACATCTAGTGGTTGGATACCAATACTACCAGATCAACCAAGGGTTGTATATCCAACACAACCAATCCAACCTGTGTCGAATATTCCCACTACACCTGTTGTTACGACTGTGCCGCAATCACAAGCACAACCTGTTGTATCTCAACCTCAACTTGTTCCTTCTTCCTCGCAACCTCAGGTTTCAAGGCAAGGGGCTCAAGTTTCTCAGGTTTTTGTACAACAACCACTTGTTTCTAGGGCTCAACCACAACCTCAAGTTAGTGTTCCTTTATCTGGAACGACTTAGGTATACACGGGTATAGTTAATCCGTAACTTGGTCAATCTTCCAGTACTGGGCAACAGCAAATGGTCCAACAACCATGGTTGTCACAATATCAACAACCTCAATTCCAGCAATCCCAACCCCAGTTTGGACTTGGTTCCCAAGCTCAAACTAGTATGGGACAATATCAAAAATATCAAGGATCTGGACAACAAGGCTTTGCCGGTTACAAACAACCATATTTTCAAACTAGTTATCGACAAGCACCTTATACTAGTTATATCCAACGACCTTATCAAGGTTACCAGATGCAAATGCCATATGCTGGTATGCAAAGACCTACTGCTCAAGCGATTCCATCTTATCTTGGGTATGCTCCACCCAACCTGAATCAACAGTTGCCCTTTGTAGCAACTCTAGAACTACTAGATTTGAACCAGCTCACAAATGATCCAATTGCATATGCCCCTTGGTGGTCGGCGATTCCACATAAACTCCCTTCTGACATTCCAAAGTTCAATGGAAATCTAGGAGAAGACCCGTTGAATCACGTAATGACTTTTCATTTATGGAGTTCATCCAACACTCTGAATGATGATTCGATTAGGCTTCGTCTTTTCCAAAGAACGCTTACTGGTCCAGCAGGGAAATGATATATCAAATTACCTAGAGCTTCTTTTGATAACTTCACCATTCTTGCCACTACCTTTCTAACCCACTTTCAATTACCTATCAGGTATGAAACTGGAATAGAACTTCTTACCAACTATAAACATACTACTTCCACTCACATATCTGATCATATTCATCAGCGGCATCATCGTCGTCGAATGGTAAAGACGTATGTTCCTGATTAGCTTTTAGCTGATTGTTTTATAAAGTCCTTATTGCCATCTATCACTGAGGATGTAGTGAAAGGAGGAGTTGTCATAGAAGAGCAAGTCATTGCTTGTGCCCAATATTTAGATCTGATTTATACACAATCTAGCATGCTCTATGACAAGATTCCTGACGCTTCTAGACCATCTTTTACCGTTCCACCCCCTACAAAATCGAGTAGGGGCTCTCATGCCGGCGACGGCGTGATCAGCTCCTCAAGCACACAAATGGTGAGAGGACCATCTGTTCAAGCTCTTGCTATTTCTAGTCAAAATGAAAATTCATCCGAAAATATTCCTGCCTTTGAAATTAATGTCGTGTCATCTGACAAGGGCAAAAATCAAAAGCAAACAGGAGGAAAGAAGAAGGGGAAAAATAATAAGAAGAATCAGGAGAATTCCAATCCTGAAAAATCTGAAACCCCTACTACGGCAAGGAAACCACCTCATTATCCATGTTTGATATGCAATGAGGAGCATTTCACGAGAGATTGTCCACATCAATCTGAGGTTGCTAAACTTTTGAAGAATTCAAATACCTCAGCAGTGTTGATAGACCCGTTTCCAAACCTAGAAACACATATGGTTGCCACTGATAATGCTTCCACATCCCAAGTGCTTATGCTATCCATCGCAAACAAGCAAAATGATGTTTTGGTATCGACAAGGAATAAAGATTACGGGAATCCGTCATTGTCGAACAACCAGGCTACTGATCAACCTAGTTCTTCGACTATGACTTCACCAGAAGTTGTTCCATCGATTATTCCTGAATTAACAACTAAGCCACCAAATGGAGTCGTACATAAATCGACATTTAATCCTCATGCTCGAGCAGCCAAAAATTATAATATAGTGGAGGATCTAGCTCAATTGCCTTCCGCTATGTCGACACTTGAGGTATTGCAACATTGTCCCTCCCAAAAGCAGGCTTTTTTATCAGCAATAGGTGGGATCAATCCTACAAATTCCAATCTTGTGGTCTTTAATCATACAGGATATACACCACAGTTACCAGCACAACTAGATTTCCTTATACAGGTAAAATCCCTCAACAAAAATGTTCATCGAACAATCATTGATGAGGGGGAAACTACCTATATTATGTCCATGAGTTGCTGGAAAACTCTTGGTTCACCACCCTTGTCACGATCACCAACAACACTAAAAGCTTTCGATGGAAGAACGTACACTCCATACAGGATTTTAAGTAGCTTGCAAGTAGAACTAGGGGGAAAATAGTAGATATTGAAGTCGAGGTCATTGATGGACTCCTTAATTACAATATTTTATTGGGAAGGCCTTGGGTTTACGCTATGGCTGCGGTTGTGTCCACATACTTTCGAATGATTACATTTCCCTTCAAAGGTGGAATAACAGTTATCGACCAACTAGCCTTTTTCCTAATAGTTCACAAGCTACTAGAAGCATGCCATTGAGACATGGAAATTCACAATCGCTTCAAAATGTTGGAGTAGGTCTCCTAAAAGATCCTTCCTTGATGGGTACTTTTTCCCTCCCGTCTCCATCTGGTTTCGCGGAAGTGGCCACAGTGGAAACCTACAACATGATCTCTTCCACATCATCTAAGTTTAAGAAGATTTCCAACAATTTTGAGAGTGATGATCATTGTGAGGCGTTGCCGCCAAGCCCCATCGAATCTTGGTAGCAATCAATCTATTAGGCTTGTACGACAAACCCCAATCTGCACTCGACAGTTGTTTGGGTAGATAGGTATTTAGAATATGGTATCTCTTCTGATCCTTGGTCTCATGTACATTCTACAGATGAAGGAATCATCCAATCAATGATGATAGGAGAGATTTCATGGGAAGATTATCATCATAGTTCCCACCTTTGAGATGACAATGAAGATTATTCAAAAGACCTCAATCACCCTTCAATTGTTGATTTTTTAATGGGTTCTGTAAATACAGTCGATTCTGAGTGAAATCTGTCTAACATTGAAGAAAATATCTCCATTAATATTTTGACCAAACCCAATGTTGTAGAGAATATTCACGTTGGCAAATATTGTTCTCCATCAGAACTAGAAAATTACTGTGCTCTTTTTCGTGAATTCAGAGATGTCTTTGCATGGTATTATGAGGAAATGCCAGGCATTGACTCGAGAATTGTTGAAAATGAGATCAAGATGTATCCTGATGTCAAACCAGTATGACAACAGCTTCGACCTATTCATCCAAAGAAAGCCGCTACCATTAAAGCAGAGGTTGAAAAACTTTTGCGTGTTGGCTTCATTTACCCTGTACCCCTCACTGGCTGGGTATCGAATATTGTTGCTATAATGAAAAAAAAAAAGGAACGATAAGAGTGTGCGTCGATTATAGGGATGTAAATAAAACATGTCCGAAGGACAACTATCCTACACCCTTCATTGACCATATTAGTGATGAATGTGCCGAATGCGAAATATTTTCATTCATGGATGGATTTTCTGGATACAATCAAATCAATATTTTCCCATAGGACCAATCAAAAAATGCATTTATATGTCCGTGGGGCACATTCACATATCGTAAATTACCTTTTGGTTTGAAGAACGCAGGGGCAACATTTCAGAGGGCAATGAATTATGCCTTCCATGACATCAAAAACATAGTTCAACCATATCTTGACGATCTGCCTGCTCACTCACGAAAACAAACTGATCATCTGCAACATTTGAGAGCCATATTTTTACGTTGCCGACACTACAAGATAAGACTCAATCCACACAAATGTGTGTTTTGTGTTGGTTCTGGTCGACTTCTTGGTTTTGTAGTTTCTAAAGATGGAATTCGACTTGATCCATTAAAGGTTCAGGAAATTCTTGACATGCCTCCACCTTCAAATTTGCTTCAGATCCAGAGACTCCAAGGGAAGGCTAACTTTTTGAGGAGGTTCATTCCAAATTATGTTGAGCTTGCTAAAGGTTATACACATCTTTTGAAGAAAGGGGTACCCTTCCATTAGGATCAGGTTGCACAAGCTTCCTTTGATGCTCTCAAAGATTCCTTGATAAAAGCATCATTAATGTATGCCCCTGACTATCAAAAAGACTTTTACCTGTATCTCGCCGCTGTAGATACAACCATCGGTATGGTTTTAGTGCAAGAAAATGACGGAATTGAACATCCTATATATTATTTAAGTCACAATCTTAATGATACAGAAAGCAAGTACTCTTATGTTGAAAAGTTGGCTTTAGCAGCCGTTCAAGCAGTATAGAGATTTCGACATTATATTCTCCTTCGCAAAACTACCATTGTGTCAGATTGCAACCCTATGACATACATTCTATCACGTCAATTGCTAGGGGGCAAATATTCCAAATGGATAGTCATCTTGCAGGAGTTTGATCTGGAATTCATCAAATCCAAATCAAAGAAGTCTCTTGTCTTTGCAAAGTTACTTTGTGACCTTCCCTCGTCCTCCAACGATTTAACATCAAAAGCATCAATCGTGGATGAGACTCTATTTCTGATATCGTCAAGTGATCCGTGGTATGGGGATATACTGGTCTATCTCCAGACCCAAGCTTTTAGGCCCAACACCTCTCACTCTGAATAGCGACATATCCGATACCAAGCCAAAGGTTCTCTGATCGTTGGTGACACACTTTATCGTCGTGGTGTCCATATGATTTTATGAAGGTGCCTCATACATGAGGAGGCCAAAAAGGCTTTGAATGATTGTCATTCAGGTGCTTGTGGGGGGCATCTATTTGGTTATGCAACTTCACAAAAAATCTTACGAGCTAGTTACTTCTGGCCAACCATATTCAAAGATTGCATACTTTCAGTCAGAAGTTGCCATGCTTGTCAGATTTTTTATCGTAAAACCAAATTACCACCTACACCACTACATCCAGTAGTTTCCGTTGGTCCATTCGCAAAATGGGACATTGATTTAATGACATGTAACCCCACCTCGACTAGGGGGCATGGGTATATTATAGTCGTTGTCGACTACTTTACCAAATGGGCCGAGGTGATGCCTACATTGAACAACAGTGGCGCAATGGCCACACTCTTTTTTTCAATCATGTAGTTTCTATATTCGGTGTGCCACAGGCTATAGTCACAGATCATGGGTCGCATTTTCACAATCACATGATGATCGATTTAACTACCAAATTAGGACTATCCCATGATAGTTCTACTCCATATTATCTGCAGGCTAATGGACAAGTTGAGGCAATCAACAAATTCCCTAAGCACATGCTGCAAAGAATGTTTTGGAGTCCATAAGCGGAATTGGCATTTAATCCTATACTCAACTCTGTGGGCATACCAGACTTTGGTGATAAATGCAACCGGATTTACGCCCTTTCAGTTGGTGTATGGTCTAGAAGCAATCTTACCAATTCATTGTGAAATAACATCCCTCAAGCTCGCAATCAACCTGCTTCCAGAAACTTCTGAAGAAGAAACTTGTTTCTTAGAATTAATCCATCTGGATGAAACCCGTCGTCATGCCACATTAGCTAACGAACCACATAAGAAGCGCATCAAGGCACAATAAGAAAAAAATGTTAAGCCTCGTGTCTTCTCAGAAGGTGACCTGATCTTTCTTTATGATCAAGACTCTGACAAATTAGGAGCAGGGAAATTTGAACCATTATGGATGGGACCTTACATTATTAAACGTGTGTTGACAAAAGGAGCCTACGAGCTAGTTGATTATGATGGGATTCCACTATCGCAGCCCCGAAACGGGTTGTATCTCAAACGTTACTATGCTTGATTAAGTGTAGTAAAACTCATTGTACATATGCTTTCTTTGCATTTTTGAGTGATTTATTTTAGAGTTGTCATTTTGGTTAGGTAATCCACTTCACATTTGTTGCAGATGTCAAACTTTTTGGAACCATTTGTTGGGTATGCCGATGGAGCTAGTCGTAGCACGCAAAACCTATCTTCTGCAGCCTCAACCATCTTCACTCTGAGTGGCGAGTTAGTGAGTTTCAGGGGGATATGTATTGGTCGATCGATGAAAAATGTCATTGAGTATAGCGTGTTGATTGAACTTCTCTCTGATTCCATTTCACATGGCATACGCCGAATCATTGTTAGGTTAGATTCACAACTCATCATTCTACAACTTACTGGCGTTTATTCTGTCCGGAACCCGGCTATTCATCGCATGTTCCTAAGAGTTAGGATTTTGGAAAGACATTTTGATTTCATTCAATATCAACACATTTTCAAAAACTTAAACACATTGACTGATTCATTAGCAAACTATGTGTTAAATAGACATTTGCAACATATGTAAAGAAAACATTTCACATCAATATTTGCATAGGATTTCATCACTTAGCCAAAACAAAACTCCGAAAGCCAAAATAGATAGTTGTTTATAAGTTTTCACAAAATGTTTTGTGTCCAAGACAAAATTGGTCATCTGACCTAGAAACTCAAAATGAATGTAGAAAAACATCCTAGACTAGTGATGCTGGTGATAACAAGTCACTATCTATGCTATCATGCACAGGATCCTAGTCCAACGACTCGGTACACCAATGGTATGGCACTGCAACCTCATGGGTAACTCATTAGTCCAGACATCCAGAATGTCGAGGGTCAAGCCCTCTACGTGATCCTACAACTGTGCAAGGGTCTCCGCTATATCCAAATCTCTAAGGACTGCCCTCCCTACAGCTTCCCCTACTGGAGCATCTTCCTCCTGTGGGCGTGCCGCTGGTCATACTGGTCCAATATATGCATACACATATGAGTTCATTTAGTCTTGGTAACAACAAAAAATACAAAACAATAGAAAACTAAAAAGAAAAGATGTGGTCAAATCATTTTACCTATATCACTCCACTGCTCACTGAATGGTAATGCCAAATCTGGATCACCTCGGAAATTCATCCCTACATATGGATACTCTGCGAACACCATCTCCTGGCGATCGAACCACTCAAAAAAGGTAGCTGAGAAGGAAACCTGTGACTGGCCAGCATGCCTAGCCATAAGGTCTACCCATCTCTGCATCCATGGTTCTCTCGGTGTAGGAAATCCCAGTGAAATGTTTTGAGGTTACATCAGTGGGATTCTTTCCAAAGAAAAAGCAATCAAAATGGATCCATAACCAAAATTCTTGGTTCTTCCAGTCTTTACTTTGGACAATTGATCTTTCATGATAGGAAGTACGACCTCACACCAATTGAACACCTTCGGCTCCAGGCACTCCAAGGCATGCTGCATGTAGGATCTGTTCGTTAAGTGTAAGGTCGAACTGCCAGCCAATCTAGCAAGGGTAAATAGAGTGGTCCTCAAAGGCTGATCAGTAACATCTCGAATATTAATCTTACCATCTTTGTTGGGTTGAGATCCATCCCTACAGAACTGACAAATGTAATCTTTCACTGATTCGCCCCCACAAGTAAATCCTGATAGTGAAAGAGGGGTGCCACGCCTCGACCAACCCGTCAGAAAATAAATATCCTCGATCGTGAAAGGAATGGATTTACCCCTAATCTGGAATACCTGATCAATAGGATCCAAAGCATGAAGAAGATGCTACAACAAACTAATCTATTGTCTCTTGCTAGATATGAGGGAAAACTTCAGTAAACCACAGTTCCTTAATGCATCCACTGTGCCCTGGTCATGTAAAGCAATCGTATCCTCCTCTTCATGTTCTTGTTCTCGCCATGAAATGGCCATCTTGATCCAACAAATATCTGAAATACAAACATTAGGTGAGTTAGGATCCCTTTTTGAGCAAAAAATAGTTCAAGATTTGATGAAAAACACTGTACAAAATTGCCCTTCTACGCCCATCGCACTTTGCCCTTGAGCAAGGTGAGATGCATACTGACTAGCCTGTTGACAGCTCAGTATGCATCGATTTTTGATACAATCAAGGTGCGATGATTGGAGAATGAAATTTTCAAACCCAGAGGCCCAGAAAAATGGGAAAACTTGCCCAGAATTGAAAAAAGATGGAACGAAATTGAAGGGCATAAGGATAGCTCCTACCTAGTCCTGACAGCATGGGAAATGATCCACAAAATATCTCGAAATTGACTTGAGGGGGAAAATCGCTTCAGAGCTCCAAAATCCAAAATTTGAAATGAAATGGTGAAAATGAGATTTTAAAACTACTTTTTATGTTTACTTTTCTATATAGTTCAAGTAAATGTTAGTTTTTTCATTTTTCATCCATAAATATGTAATTTTAATCAATTTGATGGATTTTTGAGCACGTTGAACAACTGATGATAGAATCCGATGTGCTAAACAGCGAATTGAGCATCTTTGACCACCAAGCAAACTTTTTGTCTTCTTTTCGAGCTTTGATTCAGAAATGAAAAGAAAACTATAGAGTCCTCTTTAAACCCTTTTCAGACTCATTAAACATGAAAAGATTGTCGAGCGCTTGTCTTTTCTTGCTCGTTAAAGTACTAGAAATGTCATCCCTCCTGTATTATTTTATCCTTTTTCAGACCTGAGGGATTACTTTACGAAAAAGAACTTATGGAGTTTTCTTTTCATCCCTTTTTCAAACTCTCTAAACATGAAAAAGACTGAGTTATCCTTGTCGTTAAACTTGTTAAAATAATAGCGACAAACTTGTCTATCTAGATGAGACCGAGTTTCACTGTCACTAGACTTGTTAAAACATCAAATAGCGATGAGTTTGCCCGAAGGGCTAATTATAGAACAAGCATATGTTATCCTCCTCAAGCTTGACAAAAATAAAGAGGTACTGGTCAGCAATGACTGGGGAAAAGGGGAAAAATCTTGAAGAGTTTATGGTAGCAAGTCACTCTTGAACATGACACTTTCACTTCATATCCATGATTGAGTTGGGTTTGGTTATTCCGTTCACCGGTCATCATACCATTGGTCTTTCATACCATCCATTTTTTGGGGTTAATTCTACCAATTCATCTCAGTGTCACTGACATGTTCAAGAGAAGTCATCCAGTTAAACGTCCCATACATTGCAATACCTCTAACCTTCATATTTTCATGACCACCATTCCTGGACCTTATGTCGTCAGTTCATTTTCACCTCCAAAAATCATTTGCTTCATTTCGTGTCATAGATGTGGGATACATCAAGGCCCTCTTATGACGAGTCACTTCTTGTTGACATTAGCTCATTATCCAAGAAGTTGACTTAGAAACACCCTTCCAGTGCTTTGAAGCTTGTTTACATTAATGGCAAGTTTCTCACTTCAGGCGACAGGTTGACATCAATGGCCTTAGACCAAAAGATTTTGCATGGTGTTCAACATCAGATCATGTATTCACACCACGTGAATTGTACTGTAGTACCTTGAGGATCATTATCATCATCAGTGATCCCTCTCACGTCTGTTAACAACTCACATCATTGGTTGGTAATCAGGTGATGTCCTTCCATGTTCAACTTCAGAACATCTATTCACATGGATTGACTTGTACATCGAGCGAAGATTGAACGAGTTTGAGGACCTCAGATCTATTTTCATCCATCCGAGTTGTGATATATTCAGGGATATAAAAACATCAAATGTACAAAGGCTCTACACAGATGGTCATCCTAATCATGGATTATGACTCTATATCTGTAGAATCACCAGTCTGTATCTACAGACAACTATCTCATCTATGTACATGAAATGAAAATTTATAAAGCTGAGCATGGGAATGCCTCCCTCAGCTAGATCATGAAAAATCATATTATGATGATGTATTGTATTGTAACTTATGCAGGTCACCTTCCAGTTCAAAACTTCGGATCCTCATGATAAAGCATTTCACCCGACATGAATATTTACGACCTCATGCTTAAGGGGGAAACTGTTATAGACATATTTGGGCACATCAACCTCAAACTTATATGTCGATGTATTAGGGCTCATCAACCCCTAAAAGATTTGTTTCATATCCTAAAATAAACTTAGTCATCTGAGTACATCATTCCCCAAAAGTTCCATCTCAGAAATCATCCAGAAAATGCCTAAACTGAACCATACTGAATGCTACATGTCAAAGTGTGATGCATACTGACTGCTACACTATCAAAGTGCAATGCATACTGTTTAAGCCTTCTATAGGGTGCAATGGGTGAGGATGTACAAACTTCTGGGACAGTTTGTTAGTTAGTTGCTCATGGAATCTTCTAGAAACTTCTCCTATGCCACTTGCCTCTCTGAATTCACCCAAGGATGACCAAGGGAATTAGGAAACCATCTCCAAGTCCCCTCTCTTGAGGAACCAATTGTAACAAGTGGAATGACACTAAGAAATCCCCATGGATGACTCACACCCCTTACAAACATCTATAAAAGTATCTCCCATTCAAGAGATCAGGAGGTTGGATTGTTGTGAATTGCAAGTAAGTGATGTTGTTTTTAGTGTTGAGGAGAGAGCATTGTATTCTTGTTGGTGTGTTCCTGCTAATTCATGAGGTGAATAAGAATTGATGCTAGGAGGATGGCACTGGATCAGACAACTGGGTTGTAATTCTCCTTATTATTAATAAAGTTCTTCAGGATTTTTCCCACTTGATTGTGTAATTGTGAATGCTTTCATTTGTTCATTATATATCTGATTCTATAATTTTTATGCTACAATAGATCATGATGCTTTGACGGTTCTTTATTGCTATATTTGTGCAGGTACTCTCCAAGCGTGTTAAGTACGGGGAGAAGTTACTGGATCTTCCATGTTGGGTGTGGAGCCTGATTATCTTCTATATTCAAAAGTTTCAGCCGGATGTATACCCCAGGAAGACTGTACACCCTTCCACGTGGCGGGTGCGGGGGGGGGCTTGTCACCCCCGTGGGGGTCCAAGGGGGCTAATCCCCCCTGGTTGGGGGGTCCAGGGGCCAGTGGTCCCCCAATGGGGGTTCGGGAGCAACGCCCCCGAAGCTAAAAATAGATGTAAAATTGCCTTGTAAAAGTCTAGTAATTTCTAGTCAATCTGGGCCATTCATTAGGCGGATGATCTGACGGTAGAAGTTATGTTTAATTTAGGGTTTTTTTCCCTAGAAGGCAACCCTTCACTATATATGAGGGAATTGTATTGCACCTATGTAGATCTGTATTCTGAGTGAGGAAGAGAGAGGAGATTGAGAGTGAAGAGGGTGTTATAGCAAATCTGTTGTAGGTTGTATCTCTTCAGTTTGCTGGATAATCTAATAAAAGAAGGACTGGCTATTTCTCCGTGGATGTAGCCCAAACTGGTTGAACCACGTATATATGTGTCTCTCTCGTTTTATGCATCTTTAGTGTTTATATTTCTGCAATATTTTATGTGTTCCATTGCTTTGTAATATATAATTTTCTAACAACTGGTATCAGAGCCAAAGGTCTATTTGGCTGATAAACACGCAGGAGAGAAGGATTCCTAGTTCAAGTGGGAGCAATGGCGGAAGATTGTAGGTTTAAGGTCGAAAAATTTAATGGCTAAAACTACCAACTATGGAAGATGTAGATGGAAGATTATCTGTATCAGAGAGATCTGTACCTACCATTGAGCGGAAAGACAAAGAAGTCGACGAGTATGACAAACATAGAATGGGATATTCTCGATAGAAAGGCACTTGGAACAATACGACTGTGCCTAGCGGCGTCGGTAGCATTTAATATTTCAAAGGAAATTGTTATAGCTCCAAATATCACTCCTATAGTTTGTGATGTTGTACTCATGGCCTAGGGCAACCCCTCCTTCCAGACCTGGTCCTAAAATTTAAAAAACAGTGTTTTATCCCTTATACGCAACATTGCCCTGAGCTAAACACGTGTATACGCAGGTCTGTGTATACCCAACCCACGTGTATGTATTAAAACACTTAAAAAAATATAAAATTCCTTATTTTCAGGCGGAGATCGCGGGTTTTACCTGCTGATCACCTGTTAGTGCCCGTGGCCCAACTGTTCCCAACCAACTCCCAACTAAAAAACTACTTTGGGAGAGGTATAAAAAGACCTCAAAGGGAAGGCCAAAGGGAGGAGAGAAGAGAGAGAAAGGTTATTATGCTGAGATTTTTCCCTTGACCAGGTCTGAAGTCCCTTGTGCCTTCTGCACTTCCCCCATTTTGTACTGGAAACCTTTGCTTCCTTGTGTGTTGATGTTCATCCACCATTTATGACATCATGGAGAGAGTCATGGAAGGATTTTTTTAGAGGCTTGAGGCTGGAACGGATCCAGAAGGAAGCTTTGCTTGGAGCCTGTTGAAGGTGACTCAGGTGAAAATATTCCTTTTTTATGTACTTTATTTGTCTATAATAAAAGAAACACATGTCTTGGTTCCCGAAATGAATCTTCTTTATGTTGATGATATTCATGTTTAGAATTCATATGTAAATGGTTGTTTGGATTTCATAACTAACTACCTTTATTTATAACATGAAGATGGCTTCTTTATACGTTTTTGTCCATATATTGTTGTGTTCTTTGAATTGGTTTTTTGCAGGACAAAAGAGAAGAAGGGAACTCCAAGAAGGGTTTGGACCCTAAGGGCCTTCTCAAACGTAGGACCAAAGGTACGTACCCTTATCGTATAATTTTCTTATAATAGTATAATGGTTGTATGAATGCATGTTTCTTTGAATAGACAACTTTCAGTCTGCTAGGGTTTCAACCCAAAAATCCCTAGGGGAGCAATTCCCTCCAATAGAAATTACAACACAAGGTTTAATGTCAGCATTAACCAAACTATATGAAAAACCCTCAGCGTCAAATAAGGTATTTCTTATGAAGCATTTATTTAATATGAAGATGTCAGAGGGTGGATCTGTCACTAATCATTTAAATGATTTTAATACAGTTACAAGTCAGTTAAGTTATGTAGGGGTAAATTTTGATGATGAAGTTAGGGCTCTATTATTTCTATGCTCATTACCAGAAAGTTGGAATGGCTTAGTTATGGCCATTAGTAACTCTGTCTCTGGATCTAGTACTTTAAAGTTTGATGATGTTGTCGATGCAATCCTTAGCGAGGAAATGCGACGGAAAAACTTCTGTGAGACATCAAGTAATGTTTTGACTGCAAAGACTAGGGGAAGAAAAATGGAAAGAGGAAAGAGCCCAGGATATCACAGTAAGTCAAGAAAAGGCAAATCCAAGGTCAGATCGGGGATAGTGTGCTGGAAATGCGCGAAGAAAGGACACCTGAAGAAAGACTACAAGTCTTGGAAGGGAAAAGAAGGAGACACGCAGCAAGAAACTAATCATGAAGCAAATGTAACAGGTGATGTGTTACAAGATGCTTTGATTCTTTCTTGAGAAAATATTATTGATTCCTGGGTGGTAGATTCCGGTGCCTCATTCCATGCCACACCTAATAAGAAACATTTTCATGATTATGTTCAAGGATATTTTGGACAGGTTTGATTAGGTGATGATAAACCCTGTAAAATCGTTGGAATGGGTACAGTTTTCATAAAACAGCAAAATGGAAATCAGTAGCTACTAAAGGAGGTAAGGCATGTTCCATATTTAAAGAAAAATCTGATTTCAACAGGGCAGTTAGGCGGTGAAGGTTGTGTGAAAAATTTCACAGATAAAGCTTGGAAGGTCACCAAAGGAGCCCTGGTAATAGCAAAAGGCGAAAAGGTTGGTACATTGTATTTATGTAATGGTATTTCTAACTATGTTAATGCTTTAACTTCCAAAGGAGCAAATGTAGCATTATGGCATCATAGTCTCGGACACATGAGTGAAAAGGGGATGAAGATTCTTCACTCAAGGAATTTGTTGCCGGGTAGGAAGAATGTTGATTTGGACTTCTGTGAGAATTTCATTTATGGAAAACAGAAGAGAGTCAGACTTCTCAGAGTTGGGAAAGAAAAGAAGAGCGAAAAATTAGAGCTTGTGCATACAGATGTATGGGGACCTGCTCAGGTATCATCTCTTGGCGGCTCTCATTATTATGTTACTTTTATTTATGATGGAACCAGAAAAACCTAGATTTATTGTATTTGAAATAAATCTGATGTATTTGATACTTTCAAGAAATGGAAATCTTTGGTTGAAAATGAGACAGGAAAAAGGTTGAAGTTTCTTAGATCAGATAATGGAGGTGAATATTGCAACAAAGAGTTTGATAGGTACTATTCAGAGAATGGAATCCGCAGAGAGAAGACAGTTCTACGAACACCACAAGAAAATGGTGTGTCAGATAGGATGAACAGGACAATCATGGAGCGTGCAAGGTGCATGAGATTGCATGCAGGATTGCCTTTACAATTTTGGGTGGATTCTATAGATACTGCTGTTTATCTAATAAACAGAGGGCCTTCAAGTTCCTTGGATGGTGGTATTCCAGAGGAGGCATGGACAGGTAAAAAGGTAAACTACTCATTTTTAAAGACTTTTGGTTGTGAAGCCTTTGTCCACATTAACAAAGAAAATAGAACAAAGCTTGAGGCAAAATCAAAGAAATGTACCTTTATTGGATATGGTGTTAATGATTTTGTTTATCGCTTACATGATTATGAAAATCACAAAATCAATAGGAGCAGAGATGTAATATTCAATGAAAAGGTCTTGTATAAGAATCAGTTGCAAGAAAAGAAATAGGAAAAAGAAAACAGAGAATACACAGTGCTTGACGATATCATAGGAAAAGTGATGGTGCCTAAAAATCATAATGATCAACAACCAAAACAACAACCACAACAACAACAAGCACTTCAAACACCTAAAAGTGGTGTTAGAAGATCTACCAAGATAAGTAGACCCCCTGAACGATACTCTCCTTCATTATATTATGTATTGGTCACTGATTCTGGTGAACCAGAATGTTATGAAGAAGCAGTGCAGGTAGAAACCAGGAAGAAGTGGGAGCAAGCCATGAAAGAAAAGATGGACTCCTTAGCACATAACCAGACTTGGGACTTAGTGAGGTTGCCTGCAAGTAAAATAGCATTGCAGAATAAATGGGTTTACAAGCTAAAGGAAGAAGATGGAGGAAAACAGAGGTACAAAGCTAGACTTGCGATGAAGGGGTTTGCACAGAAGAAAGGTATTGATTTTGATGAAATATTTTCTCCTGTTGTTAAAATGACTTCAATCAGAACTATTTTAAGTCTAGTAGCAATTGAAGATTTGCATCTTGAGCAGTTAGATGTAAAGATAGTGTTTCTCCATGGGGATTTGGAGGAAGAGATATATATGCAGCAGCCACAAGGATATGAGGTAAAAGGTAAGGAGAAACTAGTTTGCAGGTTGAAGAAGAGCTTGTATGGCTTAAAATAGGCTCCAAGGCAGTGGTATCTAAAATTTGACAGGTTTATGTCTGAAAAAGGTTATACTAGATGTCACTATGATCATTGTGTTTATCTCAAAAGGCAAATGATGGCAGCTATATTATATTGTTATTTTATGTAGATGACATGCTTGTTGCAGGTTCTAATATGCAGGAAATAAATGTGCTCAAAAGGAAATTGGCAAACTCATTTGCAATGAAGGATTTGGGTGCTGCAAAACAAATCCTTGGTATGAGAATAACTAGAGACAGGAAGAATCGCAAATTATCATTGTCTCAAAGTGAGTACATAGAAAAGGTGTTGAAAAGGTTTAATATGCAAAATGCAAAACCAGTTAGTATACCTTTGGCTATCCATTTCAAATTAAGTAAGGATGCGTGTCCCAAGACTCAGGAAGAAATGGCTCATATGTCTAAATTTCCATATGCATCAGCAGTTGGAAGCTTAATGTATGCAATGGTCTGCACAAGGCCTAATATTGCACATGCAGTGGGAGTTGTAAGCAGGTACATGAAAAATCCAGGAAAAGAACATTAGATGGTAATGAAGTGGATTCTCAGGCATTTGAGAGGTAGCACAAATCAATCATTATGCTTTGGTGGTTCTAACATTTCTCTACAGGGATATGTTGATGCAGATATGGAAGGTGACAGAGATAACAGGAGGAGCACTACAGGATATGTATTTATTGTAGGTGGAACAGCTGTCAGTTGGGTTTCAAAAATCCAAAGTATTGTTGCACTTTCAACAACAAAAGCAGAGTATGTTGCTGCTACAGAGGCTAGTAAAGGAATGATTTGGTTACAAAGGTTTCTGGATGAATTGGCTAAAAAGTTGGAGTTGGGCAGGTTATACAGTGACAGCCAGAGTGCCATACATCTTGTAAAGAACTCTGCATTTCATTCCAAGACTAAACATATATAGCTCAAGTACAATTTCATACGGTCAGCATTGGAAGATGGACAGTTGAATCTGGAAAAGATACACACTAGCCAGAATCCTGCAGATATGTTAACAAAAGTTGTAACCAGGGAGAAACTGAGAATCTGCTCAATTTTAATTGGTCTTCAAGTATGATGAAGGAGATGAGAAACAGCCAAATCCAAAGTGGAGTCATTGTCTAGCAAATGAAGCAGTGTTGGAGTTGTTATAATCAGTTTCCAAGTGGGAGATTATTGGGTGTGGAGCCTGATTATCTTCTATATTCAAAGGTTTCACCCGGATGTATACCCCAGGAAGACTGTACACACCTCCACGCAGGGGGGTGAGGGGGGGACTTGTCCCCCCCCCTCCCCCCCCGCGGGGGTCCGGGGGGGGGGCTAATCCCCCCTAACTGGGGGGTCTGGGGATTAGCGGTCCCCCGGCGGGGGTTCAACGGCACCGCCCTCGAAGCTAAAAATAGATGTAAAATTACCTTGTAAAAGTCTAGTAATTTCTAGTCAATTTGGGTCGTTCATTAGGTGGATGATCTGACGGTAGAAGTTATGTTTAATTTAGGGTTTTTTTGCCCTAGAAGGCAACCCCTCACTATAGATGAGGGAATTGTATTGCGTCTATGTATATCTGTATTCTGAGTGAGGAAGAGAGAGGAGATTGAGAGTGAAGAGGGTGTTACAGTGGATCTGATGTAGGTTGTCTCTCTTCAGTTTGCTGGATAATATAATAAAAGAAGGACTGGTTGTTTCTCTGTGGATGTAGCCCAAACTGGGTGAACCACGTATATCTTGTCTCTCTTGTTTTATGTGTTTTCTGTGTTTATATTTCTGCAACATTTTATGTGTTCCATTGCTTTATACTATATAATTTTCTAACATGCCAAAGGAGAGAGATATCAGGCAAGGGATCAAGCGAAAGTTCCAGGTTGGTTTTCTACTATCTTTCTCTTATATGTTACACATAGGAAAGATCATTGAATTGCTTTAAATTGTTGTTTCTAGGGTAGCTGCAAAACCTAGAGGGCTAGTTGTTCAACAAGACACTAATTTTCCCAGAAACAATCCTCATTGTAGATATGAGTGACATGATTTAAAATCCATGGTGTTAAAATTAGACATAGCAATACCTTCCCATAGTGATCATTTTACCATTATCCATGTATAGTTGAAGCTTCTTTTGTCTGGGCACAATTAATTACCTGCACTAAGGGTCCCCACATCCATAAAAATCATTCCAAAAATATAGAACTCCAACGAATAACAACAAAATGATTTTAAATCCATTCTCAAAGAGATTGATAGTGAGTTCACGGAAAGAAAAATAAACCAAGTAAATTATAGTGTAGAGTTAACTTTAATACCATAGGCATGGCCATGCTGCCAGCAGGCGTCCATAGCCTCAATAGGGGTACCTTTTAACCTTATGAAATGCTTTTGTCCCACCTATTAGATGTCAATTCAGAGTTGTTTAAGAACATTTTACTTTTTCTCTTTTTAGAAGTTAATTGAATGCCATTGTCCTGGATTGGTAACCATTTATCGACAGTGCCATTCACGAGAACTAACAAGAATGAACAAGACGACTCATGATGATACCTCTGGTCTTCCAGTTTTCTAACTGAAAACCATTACCCTAGCTTGGTCACCAATGTGGTAATGTCATTCTCCTTAGGACCCATGATCATAGTAGGTCGGCTCGCAATGAGACCTCATATCCCTCAATTAATTCATTTATGTTTTTAAAAAACTTTGATTATGAATAACCTCAGATGGGTTACTTAATAGGTGGGGAAGCAAATATAATCCTTAAGAGTGCAGGATGGCATGAAAAGTTTTTAATTAGTATTCTTTACCCATTGGTCATGCTACCTTGAGAACTTATTTAAAAAACATCTTGGATAATGACCAAAAATATTCCTTGAGTTGATCATGTCAGGGTTCTTTATGAAATCTTATTAGAGTTTTGTAGGCGTGGTCCACCATAGGAGGTTTTTCACTGGTCCCTTCGAAGAGGAATTTGAAAATATTTTCTGGAGGATAGTTTGTTAGAATAGGAAAACGTATTACATGAAACTTAAAACAATATCCTTGACTGACATGTTGATCAACAATAAAAGTCACTTTAAAATATGAGGTATTAAGTGTAAATTTCTTCTGACAAGTCTTACCATGAGAGTACATGATAATAGAAATTTCAAAAGTTTTGCTTTTAGGAAATCACAAGCTCATGAGTGTTGTTATGCATTTGTATTCATTATTATCCTGTTATCCTACCCTATTTTTAAAGAAAGAAATATCACCTTTAAGTAAAGGCATACTTCTAATGAAGCCATGTGCATAACAAAATACTAAATATACTCACACTTAGGTTTAAAATGAAAAATTTAACACATATCGGAGTATGAGAAACCAACTTACTTACTGGATATGGTACCAAGAGTTTTCGAATGATGAGGGAATGGGGTGTACTAACAATTGTTTGGAACCAGGATTCAATAGGACACACATATTCATGGTTGTCCAACTTGTATAGGTCTTCCACAACTTGAAGATTTCTCTCTTTAGATTGACAAGGATGGCTAAGGGAAACTCTAGGGTTTTCTTCTTTGTCAGTTTCAACAACAGTTTCCGAACAAGTTCCATGGATTGCTTCTCTAATGGTTTGTGGATTAAAGTTCCTTCCCGAGGTAAATGTTGTGTGGTAATAGGGGAAGTTTCTAGATTCACTCCTGTCCCCTCTCCAAAAGATATAACATTACATTTGATAGGGGAGCGAGTAGGAAAAATAGGTGTTTTAAATTGATGTGCAACTTGATTATTGAAATTAGGGTTTGGTTGCACAAATGGTTGGGACCATAGAGAATGATAGCATGGTGGTACATTGGACAGGAATTGCAACTGTTGTGGCTCAAGTAATGAAATTTGCATGGGAAAGTTCCCTAGACAAGAGGCTTCAAACCATCCTTGAGGCTGCGGAATATCTGGCTCCAGGGAGAGGAACATTGCGGGAATATGGTGGGGTATTGAATCAAAGGAGGATTATTAGTCTGCCATGGAACTGTGGGGTTGTATATGTGTTTTGATGAACCTACTGGGGATAATAAATATTACTCCAAGTATTAAATGATGATGAGTTTTGTGTTATACATGGCAGTCGGTTTATTTCCTTACATGATTCCTTAAATACCTGTTGAAACCTCGACAGTGATGGGAAATAATTTTTTTAATGATACTCCTTACACTACTTCCATTCTTCTTGAAAATCATCCAATTGTAAATTTAGAAAAGATTTTGTAGCTCCTATTTCTGTAGTAGATTCCAAAAATTCAAAAGAAAGTTCTTGAGAATTCTTACCGACCTGGGAGATTCCTCTTGAATAACTAATGCATAATTTAAAAACATCATCATATGGTAAGTGAGAAACATCACCTACTCCTATCAGATTTAAAGGTTCTAAAAATTCATCTTTGATTCCTTTGAGTAGGAGTGTTTTCAAGGTCTCTTTTACCAAATTCTTATGTTTCGATTTTTGGATGTTGTATCTAAATCGCTCCGCATAATCCTCCAAGCTTTAATTTTCCCTTTGTTTTATTCCAAAAATATCTTCACTGGCCTAGCAATAGTCTTGATATTTCTCCAAGAATGCATTCTTCATGTCTTCCCATGTTTGAATGCAGTTCCCATCAAGGCTCATGAACCAGTGGAGAGCTGCTCCTTTAAGAGTAAGAGGAAACACTTGCAACCTTTGATAATTAGTACAATAACCATATCCTCTACAAAGTACTTCAAACTCAAATAAGAACGTATCTGGGTGTTCATTTTCCAAACCATGAAATTTTGGTAGTGCAAATGAGGGAATATTATGCATTTGAGCCACTCCTAGATCTTTGATAGGAAATTCAAAAGTAACAATGTTTTCCATTTCTTACCAAACTAAAAGAGGTTCTCCATGTACTACTTCAAAACTCCTTCTTTGAATGTTCCTGGAAACTAATTAGTGAAATAGGTGCATTGAATGATTGATATTAGCCTTAAAATTCTTCATTCAATAATGCCTCGAAATACCATTTCTTTATCTTTAACAAGTTTCCCTGGACCCCATAGAGGGGGGTTGCTTGCACCCCTCAAATCCCCTGCGACCCCCCCCCACTATGCAATTGGTGCAACGAATGGGGGGCTCTACCCCCCAGTTAACTACGTAGGCTAGTCGTGGAAAGAATATAACACAACCCAACTCTCTCTCTCTCTCTCTCTCTCTCTCTCTCTCTCTCTCCTCCCCCATCAAATTCTCCCTCTTCCTTCTTCGTTTTTTTCTCTTATTTTTCAAATATCTTCCATCAGCTCGGCATCCTCCTTCACAACTCAAATTTTATCTTATTTTCCTGCTATGTTATCCCCTGGTTGTTCGAATTCCTTGTTTGTTTGGATTGTCTCCTCCATATAGTAACTCTTGCCAACAAATCTTATTTTCTAATGAAACATCTTCCACTTATCCAACCATTCCCTAATTTTTTTAAATGTAGTTTTTTTGTTGCAATGGGTGGCTAACACATCTTTCTAGTTGGTATCCCGCCAATTCTTTATTTTTTATTTTCCTTTACTTTAATATTATCCCTAGTAAGAAACCAACCCAATCCTCAGGAATTCGTGTTCCATTACTCAAGCCATTTTTTTCCTCAAAATGTTTACATTGCATACATAAATGTAAATTAATCAGGGTTGTCACGATTACCTTCCTAAATAGAAAAATATGAGGCTTTTGAGACATTCAAATCCTTCAAGTCTTTAGTTGAAAATGAAACTGATATAAAAATAAAATGCTTGAGAGTTGATATAGGAGGTGAGTTTACTTCAAATTAATTCAACAAATTTTGTGAACATCATGGAATTAGAAAACAACTAATTGTTGCAAGAACTACACAAAGAATTAAGTGGCTAAAAGAAGAAATCAAACAATACAAGAAATGGCCAAAACCATGCACTTTGAAGCTCAATTATGAGACATATTTTTGGGAGAAGCAATTTACACAATAGTTTATAGCTTTAACACATCTCAAATAACGGTAAACACCACTAAAACACCTTACGAACTATGAAAGGTAGACTAGCCACTGCCACACATTTCAAATTGTTTGGAAGCAAATGTTATATTAAGATAAATCAAGACAATTCAAGGAAATTTGATTGTAGATATGATGAGGGAATGTTTCTTGGATATGCATATAAACGCAAGGGATACATATGTTACAAAAAAATGACACCAAAGGTTGTTGGATGTATATGTAAGAATAAATGAAGTGTTTCCTTGAAGCTAGCCACAACCAAATATGTAACAAGAAGCACGGGAAGAATGAAATAATAATTAAGAATGTGATGTAGAACAAAGGGAAGAAGGTGAGACATTACATCCAAAAACTCCATCTAGGTATGTCCAAAAGAATCATCCAGATAGCCAAATTCTTGGAGATAAGGAATTAAGAGTTCAAAGTAGAGGGAATCTTGTTAGCACAACAAGTCATGATGACTTAGCTCTTTTATCCCTGATGGAACCTAAAAAAATTTCTCAAGTTAGTCAAGATGAACATTGGGTTAAGGCTATGAATGAAGAACTAGATTAGATTGAGAAGAATGAGACATGGGAGTATGTTCCAAGACCTAAGGAAAAAATGTGATTGGAACCAAGTGGGTCTACAAAAATAAGTTGAATGAAGATGGAAAAGTAGTAAGGAATAAAGAAATACTTGTATGTAAAGGATATGCATAAGTTGAAGGTGTGGACATCTAATAAACATTTTCTCTAGTAGCCAGAAATGAAGCAACACATATGTTCTTAGCCTTTGCAAGCTTTAAGGGGTTTAAATTTTATCAAATGGATGTAAAAACGACATTTTTAAATGGAAAACTACAAGAAGAAGTATATGTTGAGTAGCCGAAAGGATTTCAACTATTAGAAGAAAATGATTATATGTGTAGATTGAGTAAATCCTTGTATTGTTTAAAATAGGTCATATATTGATAGGGTGGGTTACCCAAAAACTTGGGGAGAATTCTTTTATTTCTCTGGGAAATGCTTATGTATTAGCATCAAGTCATAATGACACCCTGCGTTAGGGCTAGAAGGGTTAAGTCCAGTAAGTCAATTCGTTTAAAGTGTTAGGTCCAACTCATCTATGGAATAGGTCGATGACTAGATTACAACACTCACTAGCACTGACCACTAAGCACCAAAGATATAGTCAGGAAAGTAATCGAGTCAAGCAAGCCAAAGAGATAGTCAGCAAGCAATAAATAGAGGAATGCAATAACTAACCCTCTGATTACAGATATTTTGAAATGCCAAAAGAGTGAGTCGGTGAAAAATAAAATAGCAAAAGTGGGGTTACATGGGCTTTGTGACTCTAATTGGATAAATATATTCAGCAACAAGGTTATAAGAGAAGGGAAGCAGATAGTAACATTTACATTGAAAAAAAAAAAAAAACTTGCTAATCATTGTTGTCTATGTGGATGGCATAATTTTTGGAAGTGATGTTGACTCTATGATCAAAATTTTTGTAACTAATATTCAAAAAGTGTTTGAAATGTCTATGCTAGGGGATATATTTTTCTTTATTGGTTTGCAAGTTCATCAGTCAGAACAAGGCATCTTTATCTCTCAGACTAAGTACCTTAAAGAAATATTAAACAAGTTTGGTATGGAAGTTTTTGCACCATGAACACTCCCATGACAACATGATGTAAGCTCAGTAAGGATTATGAGTCTCCATAAGTAAATTAGACCATGTACAGGTCCACAATTGGCATCCTTCTTTACTTAATAATATCAAGAACAAATATCATTCAAATAGTAGGTCTGGTGGGTAGATTTCAATTAATCCCAAAATAAACTCATGTGAATGTAGTCAAACAGATATTTATATATCTACAGGGCACCAAAGATTATGTTTTATAATATCCAAAGGTAAAATATCTTACCCTCGTATCTTATATAGATGCATATTGGGCTAGAAGTGTTGATGATAATAAAATCACCAGTAGGGGGGCTTCTTTTTTAGGCAGTTGTCTGGTCTCCTAGCTCAACAAGAAACAAACCTCAATTTATCTATCCATGGTTAGGTAAGAATATATTGCATTAAAATCATGTTGCACTTGTCTTATGGATGAAGCAAAATCTGAAGGATATTCAAGAAAATGGTGATTAGCTTATACCCATCATGTGTGACAATACTAATACAATCATTATCTCTAAAAACATTATCATGCATTCTAAAACAAAGCGAATTCTTATCAAATACTATTTCCTTCGAGAACAAGTTTTGATCAAATTGTTAGACTAGAATACATTCCAAAAAAAAGAACAAATTCTAGACATATTTACCAAAGCTCTACCCAAATAATTTTTTGAATATTTTAGAAAAAAAGTGGGTGCAATTTCTTCCTCACAAGGGGGAGTGAGCTACTAATTTCAACCAAGAATCATGTTGGTGATAGGGGGAGTTCAAGGAAAGAGTATGCATCAATTCAAGGGAGAGTATATTCCATTTTTCATTGATGTCATAAGGGGAAGAATAAGTAGATATTAGGAGAATAAGTAGACATAAGAAAATAGGGGGAGTCTATCCCAAAACCATCATCTACTACTAGCAGAAGTCTGGTATTGTTTCCATTACTGCTAAAGAGGGGTATTGTTGAATGTTTTGTCATTAATTTCAAGTACAATCATTGATTTCAATTGATTTCAAGCTTAGGGGAGATTATTGGGAATTCATGATTGAAGTGAAGGTTGCAGTTCATAAATGCAATTAGTTGGATAGCCTAGCTTTGTAGGAATTTTACATTTAATTATAATGATCAAATGAACATCCAGATTGTTTGGATAAATAGGCCTCTCAGATATATTTCCAACAATATATTACACTTAGTCAAACTCCCATGGAAATATGAGAAAAGATGCTCTAAAGTGAAGATAGTTCAACAAGGTCTCAGGGCATCCAAATATTCAGGCCTCCTATATATCCAGGACCCTAATATATCTGGGCTAAAAAATGCATCTGGGCCTCTCTCAAGGTATTCAAGCATCCAATAATCTGGGGATGCACCAAGAAAATCACCTAAGAAAGGTTAGATACTGAATTTCCTAATCTAAGCCTACAAGTGAACCCTAGTCAAGTGGTAGTATAGGTGGTGCCAAGTGGTAGAGAATTGGTGTGGTAGCTAGATGATATGACATGTGGCACCTATTTTGGGAAATTTTTGGTTTCTAAAATGATAAATGATAATTGACACGTGGCATCGGTAGGAAACACCACGTGGCAACAACAAGAAATACCACATGGCTCATGTGGCTGACTTAGCAGATGACATGACAATGGCATGGAAGCCCATGTGGTGGTCTTAGGATTTGTGCCAAGTTAATGATTTAGTGAGGGTTTCCTATGTATAGTTTATGGAAAAAATAGAAAAATAAAAATGAAAAATAGTGAAAGGCCCTAAATTCTTGGCTATTTGGGCATCTGGTGATCTGGGGTTCAATGGTTCACAAGGTATACTCTCTAAGTCAACCTAGATGCTATATCTCCCATATTTAAGCCCCAACATAGGTGGGCCATAGTCAGAGGCATCAGGGGGTATGCTCGCATTGACACCAACAAATAAATTTGATCCATATATAGTGTAAAAGCAGCTTGGTCAATGTTCCAAAATCATGGTTATGTGTAAAAAGTTATTTGAGCATCTGGGGGTCAGCCCATGTGATAGATTTGACTTATTCTAAGAGTATGATGTTGGATATTATTGAAAATGCATTTGAACCAATGGTCCTAGTCTTGGGTCACAAAGTGCTAATACTTGAAGCCAAAGAGAAATAAGGAAATTTTAGGCATCTAATTATTCGGGCAACTTTAAAATTGTGGATCCATATTTTTCTTATACAATTGAAAAGTGCTAGTTCAATAACATGGTCTCGAAATCTGGACATGTGGTCATGAAAATTTAAAATGAATTTCTTAGAGCTGGAATTAGTGATCCAGATATGTAGAAATCGATATGTCCAATAAAACATTACAACTAAGTGAATCCATATCTTGATAGATATTAAATTGTCTTAACAACACAGTCACATTAAAAGGGTCACGTGGATGCAGAGATAAGCCCTTTAGGAGACAAGAAAATATGTAAAGTAATCTCAGTCACACGGATTAGACTTTTAGAAGCATTAATAATAAGAATAATCTGTTATCTAGATTATATGTGGGTCCTACCATGAATTGATGATCTAGTTGAGTATAAATGAGTGAGAGAGAGTGATGTCAAGGAGAAATAAGTTATTTATATCATGAATAGAAGTGGTGATATTGGCTCTATGGTGAAAAAGTGGCTTTGTGGTGCAAAAAATCAAGAATGTAGTCTAAACAAAGTAGGGGGAAGAATGTAAAGTAGAAAAAAAGTGGTGTATAAGGATTCTAAGTAGAGTAGTGAGTAAATAGTAAAATCAAAAGAAATATGGAATGAGAACAAAGTAAATCCATGTTTGAAAATGCATGAAAAAGGGACCTGACAGATTGGTTCATACAAAACATTGTAGATGGGATAGGTGTCTCCTATAGGTTGGTTCCTATAAAGCAATATATGGGATTGGTATCTCTTATAGGTTGGTTCCAACAAAGTAGCAAAGGGGATTGGTATCTCCTATAGGTTGATGCCTACAAATTGTTGTAAGAGTAAGTTGATTCCTACAAATTAATGTAAAATTAGGTTGGTGCCTATAAATCATTTGATAATAAAATAAGTTTTATACATATATCTTGTGCATACTAATATTGTTGATGTGATTGATATTATATGTGAATTCAAATATTTTGATTAGTTAAAATCAACCACTATATTGATTCACCTCCCCTCTCAGTATAGCTATATTTCCAACAAATTTGTTAGTATATAATTAAGTTTATAACATATTTGACCATCTCTCCAAACCTTTTTCCATCTATATTTCCTTCAAACATAAGGATGTCAAAATTATCTTGTATGTTTAAACATGTTCTTCCTTTGACATCACTAGTTTTTATAGTTCCTTCATTGTTTTTGGGGGTCGTCGATGGATCTTGGGAAATGGTTCATCTTCTCATTCCTCTTTTATTCAAAGGTTTCCTAGAGAAACAACTTGATAGGATCTCCTACTTGGTGATATTTATTTACTTCGTATAGTTTGAGAAGTTACTTAGGACAATGAAGGAAGTCTTTACAAAGTTCAAATAGTTCAAGGCCCAACTCCATATGCCTTGCCCTTTTTAGGTACATATGTGAGAAACAACATAGCACACATTTCTCTTATACCATTTATTTGTGTTGGATTTAGAGCAACAAAAAAAACGAATAGAGTATTATAGTAAAACCAAATCTTTTTAGTGAATCCAATGATGGAAAAGAACTTCAATATACATAGCAATGCAAATCACTAAAATGGTAGTAGTTTATCTTTAATCAAAGATGTGACAACTATATTGACTCCAAAAAACAACATAACAAAATATGTTGAATCTACAATTTATAATGATGCCAAAAAACCCTAAAATCAAAGAATATAACCTCAAATAGATTAGGGCTAAGCTTCAATGTTGAGCCACCTAAACAAAATGAGATCCTTGCCAATGTCATAAATTTTCTCATAGTGATCCATTTTGGAGCTTGGAAATAAAACTATCCAAGTTAGTTCCTTGTTCATTATGCACCATTGCATTGAAAAGCATATGTGAAGACCCCAAAAATGCATTGAAAAACATATGTGAAGACCCAAAAAAGGCATTGAAAAACATATGTGAAGACCCCAAAAATTCATTGAAAAACATATGTGAAGACCCCAAAAATGCATTGAAAAATCACGACCCAAAAACTACTAGCATCATGAATATTTTTCAAACAACCTTTGATGGCCACTTGAATTTGAGGTTTTGCTTGATTCATCACATTTTTTTGTAATTTAGTAACCCTGTGTATTAATAAGTCATAGTAAAAAGGACAAGAAATCCATGTTATGTATGGATTCCATAGAAGGCTTGACCAAAGTGATTAAAAAAATAGATATAATAGCTGTTCAAATATTTTCCATCCCTCTTTGGGGATTCATCTTCATACAAAAAAACAAAGGGATCCTGCAAACTAAGTCACAAAAAATAAAAGCATGGTCCCTCCCTATTACAGGAATAAGTACCCTAGGGCTTTGGGTGGGAACCCCAACAGAGCAAGAGCAAACTACAGTAAGAAACGCTCATACAACTCAAGCAAAATGCTTAAATAAACAAAATATGTGAGAGCGACCATACCCGGATGTCCTTTTTTTGGGTAGATCCCGCAAGGTTCAAACCCTCTGCAACTCCTGATGTTCTCCAAACCTGAAAATTATTCAATTCGAACATATATAGAAGTGTATGGATAAAGAATTTTAATGAAACTAACTTTATATCATATAGGAAAATGATTAGTTATACATCAAAATAACATTCATATATGAATTACAACAATATCTGATGCATAAACACAGTTAATCTTGGAAACAAGACCTCACTTCTTTTTATTATAGAAAGCTATAAATAACATGGAGAGAATTCACCTGACTCTTCTTCTTCCGGCTCCAAGTGGAACCATCCTCCAGATCCGTCTAGTCCCAGTCTTCAACAGCCTCCTTCCATAACCAATACCATGATATCTCAAGCAAGAGGGAGAATATCAACAATCAAGGAAACAAGGGTTTCCTGAAACTTGGGGAAGTGCTTGAAGCATAAGGATACTTCAGACTCAGTCAGGGATAATCTCAGTATAATAACTCTATCTCTTCTCATCCTTAAGGCATTCCCATAGAAGTCTATTTATACTCCTCCCAATTAGATTTTTAGTTGGGAAATAGTTGGGAAACAGTTGGGCCACAGGAAATAGGAGGTAATCAACAGGTAAAAACCGTGAACTCCGCTCATAATTAAGGAATTTTTTTTTTTAAGTGTTTAAACACATATACGTGGGTTGGGTATTGAATAACCTGTGTGTACACGCTTTTATCTCAAGGCAAAGTAGCGTACAGGGAATAAAATGTTGTTTTTAAAATATTTGGACCAGGTCTGGAAGGAGGGGTTGCCCTATGCCATAAACCAAGCATCACAAATACCAAGGGTGGTAAATGGAGCTATAATTGATGGCCCCTAATATATGAGGTCAGAAAGGGTACATGATGGCCAAAATGTATTAAGTATATGGAAAGAAACCTGCCGAGACTGAGAAGGACTTCACCAGAATTTAGCCTGCCAAGCCATCAAAAAGAGATCAGAAAGAAACTGTTGTCTGAGGCGGGCATACCCATGCTCAGAGAAAGTAAAGCATGTCCACATATCAAGTACAAGTGGATCCACTATGTATACAAGTATAAAGAACTGAAAGTACATAATGGATCATTTGATCGTGATCGAAAAAGTACATGTCTGAATATCACATATAAGAAGATGATCAATGAAGTTGAAAGATGAAGCTGATCACTGATGTCAAAAACTAATCCCAATAGTACCAAATGAACATGATGGAATAAAATGATACTACATCGCAACTCGGATGCCAACATATAAGATGTCGCTGTGAAGAACTGCAACATATACGGTGGATGGTGTCAACTAGCAGTAACAAGAGCAACTGACAAGTGAACCAAAACATGTTGATGCAACCCGAGGTCTTCACCAAACACTATGGTACATTTCTACACAATGGGAATAAATGATCTAAGGTCGACCGCATGATAAATTGTTTGATTACCGGTCATTGATGTATACCGTTAACAAACGCAATACTACACACCGATAATGATAATGAGAGTCAAGGTACCCTGTACAATCTAACAAGTGCGAATGAATGAGCTGAAGTCAAACACCTGGAAGAATCTATCAATCAAGGGACAATGATGGTTTCCCATTGTTGATAGTGATGGAATCTAACACTGATGACTGCAAACCCCAAGGTACCGCCAAATGGACTCTAGATCTTTGTCCCAGAGCAATGAGACATAGTCGATAGGAAAAGTTCCGCTAGAAGGAAGGCATTAAGGCATCCTTCATCAATCTAGCACGAGTGTAACCCGTAGGCCAATAATGTGGAAGGAATCAGACAAAAAAGATGCAGTAACCCAACTGAAGCACATTTCTGGTGTACACAAGATGTAGCTAGCGCATGATAGAAACCCTCTGAACCAACCAATAATGAAAGCTAACACAGAGGCGACGAATCCACCAATAGGGTCAAATGGAAACCAAGGAACTTCACGAATCCCAATGTGTGATAATGAAAGCTGATGTTGAACACAAGGGAAACCACTCAACCAAAGACCCATGATATTGATCGATGCTGAGCACAAGGTGACCTATCAATAATGAAAATAGGGCCAAGGTGCATCTCTAGGGGTGCGCTCAGAGCAATATGTCGTTGCCGATAAGGACAAGACCCACCAACAAGAAGTCAATGGAGACCTTCTCAAACCAACATGAGCAAAGGACCAATACAACTGATGTGATGACAAACATAACACTAACAACTAGGGATGGCTGACTAAAATAATAGGTCAAGAGACACCGCAGAGAGGCCGACTCAGGCTTACTTCCCTTGAACAAAAGCACAACTCAATGATGACAATATGGCAGCATATGATAACTCTGTATAAGTTTGTCATGCAGGAGGCATGAGAAAACTCTCCATATGATTGGAAGAGATAACCAATCAGAGGAGAACTGACTCAATAACAAGGTTAAGGCATACCTAACTCAAACTAAATCTCGCCCAAAATGGAGGAGAGACTTTCTTTTGAGTGCTTTGTTTAAGGGAGACATGACTGACTCTAGCTGCCAACAATATATGGAAATGTTGTCCCATTCCCGCTCTTTTTGGAATATATAATTTTTTTTTCCTTTTCTTTAAGCTGGAAAAAGAATAAAAGAATGCTATAATACAGTGGAAAGAATGAGTGTCAGAGAAACAGATGATCTTGTTCCTGGGATGGGAACAATCCTATGCTCAATGTAGGAAGGTGAAACTGGTCAAGGACACTCAAAGGGATGTTCCTTCCACAAGTCAAAGGATGTGTCAAGTTGCAGAAGCTAAGTGATTGCATGGTTAATTTTGCAGAAGACATGGTCAAAGAAGTGGCTTAAACAAGAGTCCAAGTGAAGCTGGCTCAAGGCCAAAAGGTGAAAATAGTCAAAACGCAATGCAGCAGTACAACTCAACACAAAGGAGCCTCTAGGGTACAAGGCCAGAAATAAGCGTAGAAGAAAGAATAATGTGTCTTTAACTCACAATTCATGGCGGGACTAAAGAGGACTCCCGAGCCTACTCAGTATAATAGCATGGGAAACCAAAGTCAATGAGGTTCTAACAAAGATGCTCATGTAAAGGATGGCTCTACCATCACATCATGATTTAAAAATCAGCAAGTGAACATGGTTTGCTAACCAAGACACGATGGGGTCAACCCTATGGCTAATGTATCACTGTACAGAGGCTAGTATGCAAGATGCTATGGAAAAAATGGTTTTCCCTAACCTATATGCCAGTGAGTGAACGACACCTACCACGACGGGTCAACGGTCATGGGACCGAAATAACATCTTGAAGAAGTGTCCAAAATATCCTGAAAAATAACTCATTCTCGACAATCCAAGCCCATATGTCAAAAAATTCACAAGACGAAAAATCAAGTTTTGAAAAAATATTTTGTAATTTCAAAGCTATATAATGCATTTTGGACTCACAATTTTTTTATTTATGTTTGGAGCAAAGAGCTGTGGATCAAAAGGGAGCAAAATTTCCTCTAAAAAATTGGACCATTCAAATCGCACCAAAGTTATCAGGTAACCCCCAATTCATGCTTGCAATGTTTTGTGATAGATTTTAGAAGTTTTCATTAAGTTTTGACTGTGGAAATTCATGCCAAAAAATCCAACTCTGCATACACATGGGTTGGATGTGATCAACCCGTGTATACGACGGCCCCACACGTGACTATGTGTAAAGGGAACCTGCGTGTACGCGAGTTGAAGTTTAAACACAAAATTTAACGGTTGAAACTCAAATTTTTTTAGGATGACCATCACATGGAGAGAGAGAGAGAGAGAGAGAGAGCATACCACAATTGAGAATGAGGTAATGAATGAGCAAAATGCACTAGATGCATTGAGAGGGTGTGGCTTATTGAAATTCTTCAAAACTCCGAACATGAAAGCCAACACACACCTGCTCGAATTTTTGATCCACTACTGGAGTGTAGAGAATGATGCCTTTATGATAGATCAAATGCCTCTACAGATTGAGGTTGAAGACATCTACTTTATTACAGGTCTCTCCCGAAGGGGGAGGTCATGCATTCGACTGGCAGGACAAGAAGTAGTCTTTCAGTAGAAGACTATGTACATATATACTGTCCTAGACACCCGAAAAAGATTGGAAGTCAGATTCCAATCAAACATGTGGATAGTTTATCTCTGAGGATTCTATTGTTTACCATTGCGAGGGTAAATGGATCAGCTTCACTGCATCAGGCTTCACGAGTGTCCATGAGCCTGGTAGTGGAATGCCTTACCATGGTTTTCGACTAGTGCATGCCTCTTCTGACCAACATGAAGAGCTAGTTGACCTCTATTCAGAAGGGTCAGACAAAGAACTTTGGATAGGGGACTATCTTATGCTCCTTCTTCGAGAAGGTACCTGAGCTATGTCCCAAAGTATATATCTCTATCAGCAGCCCTCAAGATCCTCGAATGGGTAGATGGGCTGACTTGATGAAACGCCTTGGAGGTGGGGGCGTGCCTAGGACGACTTTCGATCATGAGTTTTTCGCCTGGTGGGACCAACATATCATCGCAATCGATGACTACTTGTATGCTGGTATGGATTTATAAGGAGATCCAGACTTGGTGTTGCCATCAAATGCAGCATGGGGAGACATAGGTAACAATTTTTAATTTTTTGTAAATTTTTAAGATTTTTTTTTTTTTAAATATGAAATGAATTTAGAAATATTTTTGATGGGACAAAATACTAACAAAATGACCATGTTCCAAATGTGGGTCTAATGAGACCAGATGGATTTCCGAGGCACGGGCATTGCAAAAGAGGTGTCAAAGAGGCAGCAGCTGAGACAGAGAGAGTCTTATATGTAGTTCAGAGAAACTTGGTGATACTGACTCACCAGGTACCGATGATAGCCGTAGAGGATCTACCTGAGGAGATGCAGCACCACATGGCAGGGGTACCACGGGACTGGGTCTGCATGCTTCGACGTGTAGCCAATGTAGTAGTTAACTTTTTCGCTGCTTATCCTAATCCAGGTCGATATATAGACTGGACATGATTATGGGCATTTCATCCCAATTTTGTATATTATTTTTTTAACACTTTATCTATACAAAGGCAATTTTAGGATATATATACAAATCCTACTTTTTTATGTTTGTTTAATTTGATGAATGATTAATATTCCAATCTAATGCGTGATTAGCAATAAAGTCTGCTAATGAATTCTCATATCGTGGAATGTGAACATATGTAATATAAACAAATGTTCGTTGCAACACACTCACTCTAAAAAATTGGCAATATAAATAAGGATCACGAACCCGATAAATGTTATGTAATTGTGACACTACCAGCTGTGAGTCAACATAAACTACCAATGAATCAATCCCATAAGAAATTTCTTCGGATAGTAAATTATGAACGACAGTATATTTGGCAATGTTATTTGAAGCAGTACCAATACATACTCCCCTCAACACTATCAACTGGCCAGATGGATAATAAATCACCCAAGCTACAGAAGAAAGATTCTGAGTGTGCCGAATAGCACCAACGACGAATCCGAAATATATCAGATCATTCATGAACACCTGCCAAAGCAGATCAAAAAATGTCGATATCACAAAATTCCCGACAAATATGTGCAAAAATACAATATATACAAACAAGCAATTTCTCGACCAGAACCTAAGCAAAATACTTCTTAAGGTAGAGCCCATTTCGAGGCTCGACCAGCTTGTTCCCTTAAAAATCAACTAATTCATAAGCCCCTTTTCCCAAAACTCATTTTACTATAAAGGGACCATACCACATAGACTTGAATTTTCCTACCCATAAGGCGTTTTTATCTTGGTCATAGACTAAGACAAGGTTCCCTTTCAAAAAAGACCCAAGGATGGACAACTTTATCATACTGAGTTTTAACCCTTTTCTTATGGGTCTCGTTTATTATGGCAACATCTCGATGTTTCTCATCAAAATGTTCCAAATGAACGAGGAGTTCTTTGAGACTAGACGTCTCTGGAAGAAGTTCTACAACTAGTTTAAGGGATGGAATTTCACATTCGATAGGAAAAATAGATTCCAACCCGTAAACAAATTGAAAAGGAGTAAAATTGGTGGCAGTCTTCACCGAAGTTTGGTATGCCTAGAGTGTCGGGTACAACATGATGTGCCAATTGGAGTGATTTTTGTCAATTTTCCTTTGCAGGACAGTCATGAGGGACTTATTCACGGCTTCGACTTGCCCATTGTCCTAAGGATAATATGGAGATGAATGCTCCTGCCGGAAGCCCGACTTGAGAGCCCATTTGTTCATCAGTTGATTCTAGAAGTGATTGCCATGGTCAATGACAATCTCTCTCGGGATACCAAAATGTAAAATAACCTGATTGAAGAGAAACAAGGTTGTTGTTTCACTATCATTTTTGTAAGTAGGCATGGCCTTAACCCACTTCTTAAAGTAGTCTACAACCACAATGATGTACTTGAGATTCATCGCCAAAGGTGGATTACAAGTAGTAAAGTCAATGCCCCACTTTGTAAATGGACCGACAGTGATAACAGGAAAAAGTGGAGCTGGATGCGCATGCATTTTCTGAGTATAGATTTGACAAAGGTGGCAATGTTTGACCGCTTCAATAAAATCTTTGAAAATGAAGGCCAAAAGTAGCCAACACGCAAAATTTTCTGGGCTATTGCAAGCCCTGATAGATGACCGCCACAAGCTCCACTATGGCAATCATTGAGTACAGATTCTGCTTCTTCCAAAGTTAAACAACACCTAAGGATTGAATCAACCCCTCTGCGATATAATGTATCACCAATGATAACATAGTGTTTGGCAAGGTGATGTAACTTTCGACGCTCATCCTTGGAGGAAGCATGCGGGAACTTCGAAGTCTGGAGATATAAGATGATATCTCCATACCATGGATCTTGTGAAGAAATGAGGAATAAATGTTCATCGGGAAAGTTTCCTCATAAAAAATGTCCTCCTCACAAGGCAGCTCGGAAATTAATTCCACAAAAACCAATGACTTCTTAGACTTGGCTGACAAGAACTTGAGATCAAATTCTTGCAAAATAACAATCCATCAATTTTATTTTCCCCCAATCACTCGCCTACTGAGGACAAACTGAAAAGAATTGAAAGCCGCTGAGACGAACGTTTTGTGCAGCAAAATATAATGACGAAGCCGCTTGACAGCATGGACATCTACCAAGGCCAATTTCTCGATAGGAGAATAGCGTAGTTCAAGACCTACTAAGCCTCGACTCAAGTAGTAGATTACATGCTCAGTGAGAGCATCATCCTCCTAAACCAGAACCATACCTATGGTTGATTCTGTTGCTACGAGATACAAAGGAAATCTCTACCATAGTCTAGTGGACTCAACAATGGGGCAGAGATTAATGCCTGTTTCAAGGCATCAAAGGATCGTTGCGCAAAGTCATCCCATAAAAATGCAGCTCCTTTCTTAAGCAAATGCGTAAATCCTTTGGTAATATCAGCGTAATTTCCTATAAATCTTCTCAAGAAATTTGCCTTTCCTTGGAGACTTTGAAGTAGACGGATGGAAGACGGGGGAGGCAATTGAATTATTGCCTCAACCTTGAAAGGATCTACTCGAATCCCTTCAGTCGATATGATGAATCCTAACAACTGACCAGATGTGATCGCAAAAACACACTTATTCGGATTCAACTGGATTTTATAAAATCGACATCTTTCAAAAACCAACCAAAGGTGGATGGGATGATCGATTCTCTTTCGAGAACGAGCAACTAAGTCATCCAAGTATTCTTCAATAACATGTTTGATGTCATGGAAAGCATAAGACATGGCCCGCTAAAACGTAGCTCCAACATTTTTAAGACCAAAAGGCATCTTCTTGTATGCAAATGTGCCCCAGGGACAAATAAAAGTTGTCTTATGCTGGTCCTCTGGACGGATAGAAATTTGATTGTAACCAGAGAATCCATCCATGAATGAAAAATTTTCATTACCCACACATTCATCAACAATTTGATCAATAAAAGGCGTGGGGTAATTGTCTTTTGGACAAGCTTTATTCAAATCCCTAAAGTCGATGCATACTCGGATCGTTCCTTGCTTTTTATCTACCGAGACTGGATTGGAAACCCACTCTGTTAGAGGAACGGGGCATGTGAAACCCGCCTTAAGCAGTTTTTCAACTTCAGCTTTAATAGTTTCTACTTTTCGAGGATTGGCTGGTTGAAGATTTTGACGAATAGGCTTGGCGTTTTCATACATCTTGATCTCATGTTGGACTATAGATGGATCAATACCAGGCATTTCCTCATAAGATCAAGCGAACACATCTCGAAACTCTTTAAAGAGGCCAGTGTAAATTTGAATCTCTTCAGGGGAAAAATCGGCTCTGATGAAGACATTTTCTATAACGTTAGGATTCCTAGAGATGTTTATAGGTATAGTTTTTGAGATAATCGATATATTACCTTCAGCAAATAATTGTGTTGGAGCCAAAGGGCTTGAAACTGTAAAAACATCGTTAGTAAGAAGATTGGAAAACCTAGATTTGACTTCATGCAATGGAGGAAGAAAATATGAATGATGATGTAAATCTTCCCACGGTCAATCTACACCCATCATTGCTTCTAAAATTGCTTCCTCATATGGTAAAACTGTATCTAATAAATTCAAAGCAGAAGTAGAGTCAAGGGTCCAAGCTGGAGCCACATCACCATCTAACTCCTCCTCTAAAAAAGGAGTGGGATGGTTGTCTATAGAGTTAATGATAGATTGATAGCTAAGTTCTGTTGTAGACATGGAAAATTCCATTCCACCAACCTGCCCTCCATCTAATGTGGTCATAGATGAAGGTAAGGTCCAAGGGTCTGAAAAATAATGAGTTCGAAAGAACTCTTTCCGTGAAGGCCCATTGGAGGATGAAATTTCATTGATTCTAGTGGTAGGAGGGGGAAGGTCAAATATACCCATCAAGGAAGAGTACATCCCAACTCTTAAATTCTTAATAGGTTGACAGGGATTATCCACCAATGGAACAGTAGAATCCGAAGTTGCACGGGAGTCACCTGGAGAATAATCTAACTGATCAATTTTAACAATTCTCCCCTCATGAGGAAAACAAAGGAAGTGGATTAAAGATGAAACTATGGCATCCATCTTGTCAATCTAATTCCTTCCTAAGAGGAGGTTGTAATCCAAGTTGGAATCAACAATTTCTACCTCAATATTAATGACCTTTCCTCCAACACATATAGGAAAGTCCCGGGATAATTCCATGTGGACAATGAGAATGTCCATCAAATGTTGTTAAGAGAGTCGGTGAAGGAACAAATGAGAGTGATATAATGGCCTTCCAACATGACATAGACATTACGCATGTGGAAGCTCCCTCATCTATAACTGTCTAAAAAATATTGGTTTTTCGGTAAGTGGACTTTATTTGGAAATCCATATGGTGAGGAAGTCTCTTTTTGACATTCAACATATCAAAAGTGAGCACTAAAGAATTCTTTGGATCCACTGCCCCGATTGCCGAAAGCAAAGCACTTCTCTGAGCAGGACACGACTGGAGTACCTCCAATGCAGACATAGCACAAGGACTTTGAGCCAGATCTTCTACAATCGAGTAGTTCTAGGCTTCCCTAGCATTAGGGTTAATAGTCGAGCACTTTGCAGAACCTTTCAGTATCTGAGGTATAGACTCAATAGAGGGTCGCTCAATATGAAGTGGGTTTGTGGTTTCAGGAACATATTTAGCCTTAGATGTTTTTGTTTCACCATAATCACGTGCTCATGTAGGAACATCGACATGAGAATTCATCATATAAACATTTGAGGAATTCTCCCCTTCCTGGTTGCCCCCCGCGGAGGTACCAATGTTCGAGTTCGCGCTAGCAAGTAATTGTTGCCCTTGGGGAAAAGGGTTAGTCAGGACATCTTGGGAGCTAGAGGACCCTTGCTACACTAGCAAGCGCTGAGCATCTTGAATCTTAGGGCAGAGATGAGTCAAATGATCTCCATTGCATAACTTGCATGAAAATTTAACCTTTTCCTTGGACTCTTTTCTACCCTCACTGGCACCGTTGCGGGCTTGTTCGCATTACCCTTCCCTTCCTAGTTCTTCTTCTTACCTCGTCCCTTATTCTTCCCATCGGATTGTTGATTTCCTTTGGGGTTAGAGGCCTGGATGACGTTTATAGAGGTAGGTTGGGAAGGCGAAGGTGTAGACGGTGCTGCCTGGTTAGAAGAAGCAGTTTGTAGAGACAACTACTGCAATTGGTTCAAAAGGTTCACCGTATTTGTGTCAATTGATCCAACTATACCATCAGCGTGAGGGCTTGGCTTTGATTTGGTTAAATCAACCTTAGATCTAGGAGTGTCAGGTAGGATTTTCTGAAGAGTCCCAGACTAAGAATATATCAATTCTAATTGTTGGGCTCGAAAAATAGCCTGCTCTTCCGAATAAACATCGAAAAGAGAAACATCCTTTAAGATCTCGGGTTGTAATGATTTGAGAAACCATTCAAGATGGAAATCTAGTGGAATTTCAACTTTGATAATCCTTTTTCTTCGTCTCCATTCCTGGATATGATCCGAAATGTGAGTTGGTGTGTCTTGATGAAAGTTTGCCAGAAGCTAAGTTCTAGCTTCATAGCGGACAGGCAACTAAAAATGGTTCAAGAAAATATTAGCCAAATCAGCGAAAGAAGTATAGGTGCCCCCTGGCAACTCTATATACCATTTGGTCACATTCCCAAATAGGGTGTGCTAAAATAACCTAAACCTGATCGAATCATCGATCAGGGAGTTGGATGAGCACCATAAGTGAAATGTGGTCACATGGTCTCCTAGGTCTTCACCACTCTTCCCTTCGAACTTTGGAATATCCGATGGAAGTTTAGTTGGGACCGAAGACTAAGCCAGATTGTACCTAATTAAATCATTCATCAATTTAGTTAATTCTAGCAAATTAAGCATGGCCAGAAAAGAAAGTCGTGGAGGACCTTGGGAATTCCATCCAAAATGGGCGGGGTTCTCAAAGGTCTGAAAAGAATAACCTGGATTTTGAAAGGCACCAGGTTGCTCGAAGTAACTCGTAGAGCCTACTAAACCAAAAGGTGATCCTTGTGGTCCAGCAAAATTCGGAGTTTGACCAACTCCTGCCGAAACTTCTCCATAACTAGTGAAGTTACTGTTGGGCCTAAGAATTATCCTTAAAATAAATCCACTTTCACTCCATTCAACATCCACTTTCTCTCCATTCACACATTTTCTCACCTCTATTCCACCACCATGTCATCACATTAGCTTCACTTTCATCATTAAATGGGTTATCATTGTGTATGCCAAAACATTATTAATTCTTAGTATTTTTAAGAGAATTTGTGGTTAAACCTTAGCAAATAATATTCATATACTTATACCTAACAATTAGAATGAGTTTGTTGACATGTGTAGGTACAAAGGAAGCTTCTAAGGCACCCTTATGTGGCACTCTATGTTCAAATTTGAATTTGAGGAGACCATGGACCTCATGGATAAGATCATGGACCTCATGGAGAAGATCATGGAGGATAGGGTTATGTGTCACCATTGGTTGAGAGATATGTGGATTTGAAGAGGGAATAGTGGATCATCATTATGAGTTTGTTATCTCATCTTTTTGTATAAATAAGAGTGTTATCTCCTTCATTTGTAATCTTAATTTTTAGAATTTAGAAACTTAGTCCTTCATTTGTAATTTTAGATTTTAGAATCATTGTGATGTAGAGTTTAGGACCTCTTGGAATGTAGAACTTGGAGCTTGTAATTGAAATTTGCAATTGATGATAAATAAAGTGGATCAGATTTTCTTCTACATTTGACTTCTTTCTACGTGTGCTTGTGGAGCTATGGAGGGCTCCCATTTCCTTACTTGCATGCTCATTTTGTTTTGGTAAACTTTCATTTTATGTTTGTTTGTGAATTTCATTAGAATAAATTATTGGTTCATATGCTTGAAATATTAATGAATGACCTTTCGTAAGAAATTATTAATGTTTCTTTCAATGAATCTGATTTGTTATTTAATGTTTGATTTCATTGGTTTAAGTTTCTGATTCATATGCTTGATATATAAATGAATAGTCTCTTGTAAGAGAGCTTTAATATTTCATGCAATCAATCAGAATTAGGTTTAAGTGCTTTAATTTCATTAGTTTAAATAGTTTATTGATTAAGATGATTAGAAATATTAATGAATAGTCTCATGTAAGGGAGCTTTAATATTTCTTACACTTGTCACAATGTCTTTAGATTTCATTTTGATTAAATGACTAAATAGGTATTGGAGATCCCTATGAAAAACCTCCTGTAAGGGAGCTTTGGCATTTCTTCACCTAGCCTAGTTTAGTTTGTCTCTAAGTCCATATATATTGGATGATCCTCGAGGTTTACTTACCCATATTAATAGTAAATGAAACTCTAATTTTCATCCGCATTTTAGACCAAACAGTTACCCCATAACGAAGTATTGAAAGGAGTTGACAGCCCCTGATAAGGGTTCCATACGTTAGCAAAGGGTGAAAAACTTTGAAATGAATTAACCAAAGAATACGACACATTTCTTTGTTGACCGAAAAATTGATTCCCAGCTCCTATCCCACTAACCGCAGGGTTTGTCCAACTCTGGAAGGGGTTACTACCTTGAATTGTAAAAGGAAAATGCATTGACCCTACTGTCGGATTGGAATGTGGTATATGACCACTTCCAAATGGGAAACCCTAAAAAGAGGTCGATCCACTCATCATGGATGTAGAGGCAGTTGATGGTATATTCAAAGGAATCGAAGGAATACCTTGAGAGGGCATTCCAAAAGGGGAAAATCCAAAACTAGATGCATTAGCTTGATAACTTCCACTCGTCGACGGAATGGAAGTAGACCCAAATATAGTTGTGCTGCGAGTGTTAGAAGGGATGAAAATAGTTCCTCCCCCTTGTACAGATATGGGAGTCTGCATGATCGCAATACTCGTCGTGGATGCCATGCTTCCAATAGTGGTCATCGAAAGGATAGATGTATGTAAACCTGGGCTCGAAGGCCTGTGAGTCGAAGTTCCAACGTATAACAAAACGTCTAGATGATCAGGAGGGAGAGGAGAATTCAGAGCCGCAACTAACTCTGAAAGCTCTTCTACTTCAATACTATCTTCCAACTGGAAGAGTACTCGAGAAAGAACTAGTGTGTTCCTCTCTAACTCTATACTAGTACCAGGTCTATCTTGTGAACTAATGCCCCCAAGCAGAGGATCAATCTTTGATGCACCTGTTGCCACTGGTTGGAAACCACTGGCAGAATCGCTCCTACGCCTTCTAGGAGAAGGCTCCAGACTCGTAGGTGAAAGCCCACAAAGTCTCCAAGACCGTCGAGATGGTCGGTCAACCACTTTGAATTATTTAAAAGATCTACTTAAAGACTCAAGAAAATTATAAAGCTAGGCTGACTAGGAGCACAAAACACTCACTAAAATGTCCCTAAAGATATCAGCAATCAAACAACTTCCAAGTATTTCCACTCCGGGTGATTAGGACTGGACACCAAAATATAAGAAAGTTAATAATAAGGGC